>OX155908.1:12503127-12933127 GCA_944588485.1 Phosphuga atrata | reverse complement strand
AACGGAATCAAACCAAACGAGTACCGGAGAACGGATGGATAATAAACCAGAACCGATTGCAGTTTTTCTCCACGAGATTAACTAGGTAACCTAAAATTCCGGTCGGTACGTATACCAGCTAGTCACCCAGAAAACAATAACTGCTCCTTTGGACACCAAGCACGGTCTACAAAGTCTAAAAACTTGACATTTAAAACTAAAAAAACAAACTTGCTATGTTTAACGGTGAAGAAGGCGATCGAATTTCACAACAGAGGCCGTCCTCGTAAAAACGGAAGGAGACCATATGCGGAACTCCTGAAGATGGTCAGAACGGAAACAACCGACCAGGCAATGGAGAAGACCAGCTGCATAAACAAGGTTAGAAAAACAAGGACGGGGGATCTTCTACAAGTTAAGGCAGGCAGTACCAAGGAGCTGAAGGAGGAACTGAAAAAAAATGCCTTCTGGCCAAAGTCCGAGTGCAAACGACCAAAGTTGTATTACACATTAGAGATCTGGACCTGATCACTACTGCGTAAGAACTGGTCAATGCAATCAGGCAGGAGTTGGGTGACCCAGAGCCAGTAATAAATGTCACAAACCTCCGACAGGCCTATGGAGAAAACCAAATGGCAACAGTCATTGTCTCAAAAAAACAAACCGAAGAACTGATAGCAGCACGCAAGATCATAATTATTAAAGTGTCACCAATATCGGGAAGAGACTGTTACAAGGACCCAAACCGTGACACTGGCATCAAAATATACAGCACAAACGACAACACGGTTACTAAAAGCGACAATGGTACCGGCTTCGTCTCGGTAGCACTAAAGAAGTTAGTTATATACAGCTGGTACTACTCACCCAACGACAGTTATCAACAGCTGGAAGCCTCGCCAAGCAAGCCTTAGAAAACCAAAGAGACCTAACTCGTGGGGACTCAACGTGTAGTGGTAGCTCTGGTTATGTCTATCGATTTGAAGTGTACCAAGGAGCGAGTGGTGGTAGAGATAACGTCAGTGAATTTGGTATGTGTACCGATGTTGTTCTTCGTCTCTGTGATGATATACATCACAAAGGCCATAAAGTGTTTTTCGACAATCTTTTCACCAGTATTCCCATGCTCGAGGGACTACAAAAACGTGGAATTTATGACACTGGAACCTGTCGAGCCAATAGATTAGAAGGGGCCAATTACAACTACCAACAGAGAAGGAGTTGATGAAGGAAGGCCGGAATGAAGGAGTTCGTTCAGATCAATATCACAGTTAATGTCGATTCCCTTATGCAACGGGCGGGTGACACTTATTGTCTTTTTGTCCTTGCTCCACCGTTCAACCATGTCTTAGGGATACCGTCCTTGCTGATGCAACGCTCACATTGCATCACCATATGAAGAATTATCCACCCAACGCGAAAAGGCCGATTTTCATATACGCGACACTCAGCTACGCGACGTCGTGCGACATCGCCTGTCAAATAATGATTACATTGTTTAAAATGGACACGTCGCGTAGCTGTCACGTAGCCATAATGAGATCGTGCCCATTAAAAATAATGTAATCATTATTTGACAGGCGATGTCGCGTGACGTCGCGTAGTTGAGTGTCGCGTATATGAAAATCGGCCTTTTCGCGTTGGGTGGATAATTCTTCACATGGTGATGCAATGTGAGCGTTGCATCAGCAAGGACGGCATCCCTAAGACATGATTGAACAAGAAGGACAAAAAGACAATAAGTGTCACCTGCAAGTTTGCCATAACATATTACAACATTCAGACCTGATGGATCAGTGCATAGACTCTATCCACACCGGCGTCGCAATAAGCGATGGTACCTACGTGTGTTCTTTCATTTTATTGATCTGAACTTCTGGTTTTTATACCGGGAAGTCGGAAAGGATTAGAGCGTCAATTGCCAGGGGTTTGATTAATGTCGGCACACATAACCAGAGCAGAATAAGAAGAGGACGAACGTGCTCAACTCCTCCTCTTTGGACCGTGTCTCACGAAAATCAAATTTTACAGTTTTAAAACAGGGCTGGTGTAATCACTTACCTGTTAGGGCTGCTCGCGTCTCCGCCACGTGTGATCGTCCTTCCGGCGCCTTTTTTAAGGGAGGAAATGAGGATAGTAAGTGGAGGGATTCCCTTAAAATTGTTGTCTTCCAGACGTTGGATGCCGCTTCAGCCCTTTGGGCTCGTGGGAGGAAATGGGGATAATAAGTGGAGGGATTCCCTTAAAATTGTTGTCTTCCAGACGTTGGATGCCGCTTCAGCCCTTTGGGCTCGTGGGAGGAAATGGGGATAATAAGTGGAGGGATTCCCTTAAAATTGTTGTCTTCCAGACGTTGGATGCCGCTTCAGCCCTTTGGGCTCGTGGGAGGAAATGGGGATAATAAGTGGAGGGATTCCCTTAAAATTGTTGTCTTCCAGACGTTGGATGCCGCTTCAGCCCTTTGGGCTCGTGATTACATCCCTGGTTAACTTGACTTAAAACGATAAACTGAAAGATGCACGTGTCGGTCTAGCTTCGTTCGCGCTTCGATTCTTGTCTTTTCGCTTATCACACTCGAAGCATACTCTCCGAATGATATAAATTCGCGAAGTAAATTGATAAGTAAATCGCGCGATTTCGGCCCAGGTCGATACACCTTTCCCCTTCTGTTAATCGGTGCCGAAATCGATTCAAATGTTGAATTAAAATACAGATTTATTAAAATTGGCGCGAAGACCTCCTTCTTTGAAGAAACGTCCAGTCGCGAAGGCTCCACCTGATTAACAAATGTAAATAGATGCCATGACAAGAACTGTTCGAGAAAGACGAAATACATTTGTACTAAGTGCAATGAACCTTTGTGCCCGGACTGCTTTGCCAGCTTCCATTCAGAACAATAAGTTGTAGCCATAAAATCATGTAGTCCACTATAGTGGACATGATCGAAAATCTGATTAAATGTACTCGTGGAAGTGATGATCATGTGAGTGACATGATCGAAAATGTGATTAAGGATAAATCTACTACTAAGGATAATGTCGCGCGTAACTGTTCTGCTCGTACTTAATGCTAGTACGTACTGTTATGCTTCTTACAAACTCTCGTTACGTAATATACTATTACAAATCTGACGGCATTAAAATCATTTGAGACGAAATTATTATTAGCAAATATTTTGCGCAGCAGGAGCTGTACATCTGGCAACTCCCCTTATTTCTCACACACATGCAACCCAAGCTGATGCTCAAAGCGCGACAAGAATCGCGCATCTTACAATTCTGCTTACTCTTTCATATACAACTTCACGTTCCACATATATGATGTGGCGCTGAAAGCGCCACCAGTGTCGCGCGTCTGAAAAATCATTATACAAACTTCACGTTCCACATATATCATGTGGCGCTGAAAACCCCACAAGTGTCGCGCGCCTGAAAATATATTATACAACCTCATCACCTCATTCATTATTCCACCTTTAACAACTATTCCATTCTTCTCAACTCTTCCATCCCCAATACCTATTCCATTAAAAGAAATCGATCCATTTGTATTAGTTCTTTAACTAAATAGCTACTTTCAATAATTTTCAGATGTCGGAGGGTACAGTGAAAATTGACTCGAAACCAATTTCAGAAAAGAGCGACAACATTGAAGAGAATGACGACGCTTCCTCGACAGATTCCTTGAACAACGACTGCGAAGACGAGTTTGACAAGAACCTCCCAGAAACTGTGTCACTTTTGAGTGACCCCGAATCTGGGGCTAAGATCTACCTAGTGGGTACTGTACATTTCAGCGAGGAATCCAAAGAGGATGTGGCCAAGGTGATCAGAGCCGTGCAGCCGCACCGAGTTATTTTTGAGCTGTGCGAGGATAGAGCTGGGATTGTGTTACTTGACGAAAACGCGAGTCTTGAGGAATATTCCAAGAAAATTAATTTCAAAAGGATTGTTGACACTATAAAGAGGGACGGGGTTCGTTATGGAATCACTTCTTTGTTGCTCACGAATTTGTATGGGCACATGACCAGGGAGATTGGGATGGGTTCTGGAGGAGAATTCCGGGTGGCTTTTGTGGAAGTAAATTGAAACTTATTTCTTTCGCAGTTCATTTTTTGGTTTGTTTTCTAGGCGGCGAAGGTTCCCCATTGCGATATAATGTTTGGCGATAGACCCTTCAAGGTCACTCTATTGAGGGCCTTAGCAAGCCTGTCTTGGTTTCAGAGTATTAAGGTGGCTTGGTATCTGCTGTTCCCTAAATTTACATTTACGTAAGAAAATAACTTCTTTTTCGAGTTTTAATAGACCTTTTCACGATTAGTTAAGCGCACGCGCGTCAGCCATGCTGAAAAGGTGTGAATATGAAAGTTTCGGGCACATTTTGTTATCTTTTGTTATAAAAAGTGCCCGAAAAACATGCGCATAAAAAAAATTCAACAATGGAAAGGTCTATTGTGCAATCACTTATTTAAACGGTTTTGGTTTTCTAGAAGAGAAGATGTTGAGAAATTAAGAAAGCGAGAAGAATTCTCGGAATCGTTCCTAGCTAACATATACGGCGTAAATCCAAAACTAAGGGAAATTTTTCTCGATGAACGAGACATTTACTTCACTAGTTTTATACAATCAGTTACCAAATTTGACTATGCTCAATGTAAGTATATAATCTTGTTGGTCTAGTTTTGTCTTCTTAACTTATTTAGTCTTAACTGTTTACTTTGTCAAGTATTAAAGCCGATTCTCATATACGTGATACTCAGCTACGCGACATCACGCGACATCGCCTGTGGAATAATGTTTAAATTGTTTTAAATGGCCACGTTCTCACTATGGATACGCGACGTGCCCATTTAAAACAATGTAATCATTATTTGACAGGCGATGTCGCACGACGTCGCGTAGCTGAGTGTCGCGCATATGGAAATCGACCTTTAGTCTTGTTTTTAACAATTGCGTCTCTTAATTTTAAGGTTAATTATTTTGTTTGTTTTTAGTTCCTGAATTCTTAATAACTGGTCCGAATGATTCAACGATGAGGATAGTAGGTGTGGTGGGTATAGGACATCTCCAGGGTATCCAAAAACTGTTCGGGAAGGATCAAAGGCCGTTTCAGGAGCAATTGCTTGAGATTCCGCCAGAAGCTCTCTCTTCCGAACTGATCAAGATGGGCATGAAGCTGTCGATACTCTCTCTGGGCGGGGTGCTGTTCTACAAGTGTCTGCAGTCACTTGTCAGCAAGGCTTCCAACGGCTCCTATGAAGTATCGCTGTCGAGAATTAAAGCAGCGCTCGTTTCATTGCCCAGAGGTTTGTTACTTCATTTTAAGGTTTGAAGAAATTTAATGTTTTATTTTTTCTCCAAAAATGTTACTTCTTAAATATATATATTGTTCTTTTCGCAGCCGGTTTTCATCCACTCCTGGACATACGCCTCTCCACTTCTTTTCCAAGTCTGTAGATCTTGTGCCTTCAGTTATCACCGGCTAACCTAACCTAACCTTCTTTGCGGTCGGCCACTACTTCTAGTTGTTGTTCTTGGGCGCCAATGTGTGGTTTTTAGCATCCATTTGTCGTTCACTTTTTTTTTTTTTTCCAGAGGAGAGGAAATGCATTTACGCACCCCCAAATACGGTTTCAATTTTGGGGAGTGTGGGACTCACCAGCCCTCTAAGGCAGTCATACCCACTAAAACCATCTCCTCTTTATTTCTCTCCTGTAGTGTTCCCGCCTTTCAGCCTTACATCCTACAGGTTTCGTCTTAATATCCTTTATCGGTTGTCGTCTCTTTCTCTGCTCTGTTCTTCTAATTCATATTTTGGCTTTTTCCGCATCACTTTTTTGACAAAATTCTTCACAGTTTACCAGCTGTCATTGTGCGAGATCATTTCCTCTCTTATGTTTTCTGGGGACATGGCTGCCGCAGGTTATATTGTCCCTTTCGTTATCCCAATTCCTACAATGGAATATTGTATGTTCTGGAGTATCATCTACTTGTTCTGAACAGTATCGGCATTGTGCACTCCCCCTCTTTCCAATTCTCTTCGTGTAGGAGCAGAGGACTCCGTGTCCTGTAAGGCACTGTGTAATGAGGAAATTTACCGATCCATGCTTCCTCTCTACCCACTTCTTGATGTCCGGTATCATCCTGTGGGTCCACCTTCCGACTTTAGCGAGGTCCCATTCTGTCTGCCACTTCTGGTAAGTCATTTCCCTCTGTTCCTTCCGGTCTGTTATTGTTATTGTCCTGTGTAGGTCATATAGTCGCTTTCTCTCTTCGGCAAGGAGGTGTAGCGGTACAAGGTCTGCCACTACGAGCGCGGCATCCGCAGATGTTGTGCGGTATGCACTGCATACTCTCAGGGCCATTAGTCTTTAGGTGGACGTGATTTTTTTTTCGGTAGATTTTACGTCTTGCTGCCCTTACCCATAGCGGAGCCCCGTACATCATTATCGACTCCATTGCCATCGCTAGTACCTTCCTTTTCTTCTGTCCTGGACCTCTAATATTAGGCAGTATGCTGCCTAGGGCCTTCATTGTACGTTTCGCCTTCTCGCACGCGTAGTGGATATGTCGCCCGAACGATAGTCCCCTATCTATTATCATGCCCAGATATTTTATCTGTCGCACGGGATAGATATCTTCTCCTGCCATGGTAAACTTTATAGGAGGTAGTTTTTTCCTATTTAGGATTATTGCTACGGTTTTATTCACGGCCACTTTCAATTCGTTCCGTTTCATCCATCTGTCTATAGTATTTAACGTTACATTCACCTTAAGTACCAGTTCTTCGGGATTTTTTGCAGATGCCAATACGGCCAGGTCGTCCGCATAGCACACAAATTCGACTCCCTCTTCCATATCCACAGACATGACATCGTCATACAAAACTTTCCATAGGTTTGGCCCGAGGACCGAACCTTGCGGTACACCTCCCAGGATTTTCTTTTTCATCTTGGAAGTTATCTGGATGACGCGATTTCTGAAATATGATTGCACGGTGTTGATTAGGTACTGGCTAACTCCGCACTTTTCAAGTTTGGACAAAATTATGTGCCACGGGGCAGAATTAAAAGCGTTTTGTACGTCGATAAGGACAAGGGCACTCCATTGGCCTTGTTGCATTTCCTTTTCTGCATTGTGGATGACGTGCTCTACCGCGAAAATTGTGGTTTTCCCTCTACGGAATCCGTACTGATTTCTATGTAGACCCCCGTTGGTCTCAATGTCCTCCTGAATTCTCTGGTTTACAATATTTTCGTATACCTTAGCTAGTACATTGATCAGGCATATTGGTCTATATTTAACTGCCTCGTCCATTGTTTTCCTAGGTTTTTCAACTAGGATCAATTTTGCGAGTTTCAATGTATCGGGGAACCGGTTCGACTCCAGAAGGCTGTTGAAGAGGGTTACAAAATATTGTGTATTACTGCTTATAATTGCCTTTACTGTTTCAGGCGGTATTCCATCCGGGCCGGGAGACTTGCCCAACTTTATTTTTTTACATGCCCTTATCACCTCGTCTTCATTAAGATCATGGCCGTATGGGAAAGTATGTGGAGAGGTCTATCCCATCGATGGTAATCTTCCCCGCTAGTGATGAAAAGTTGGTCGAAAACTTCTTCGCGGTCCTGCAGCGGTAGTGTGATCTTCGGGTTTGGTGCATTTAATTGGGATCTGACGATTTTATATCCTTCTCCGAAAATGTCAGTTTCTAGGCTGTCACATAATTTGGACCAGGCTACTTCTTTGCTACCTTCTTTGCCTCTGATATTGAGCGCACGCTTTGCTTGTTTGTATTCAGATCGTCTATTCCCTCTATCTCCCACTTCTATGCTCCTTTGAAACCGCCTCCTTTTACGCTTTGTTTCTGAAATCTGATTTTGTATTTCTTCTGACCACCAGTAGGGCAACTTATAGTCTTCTCCGCACCTTAAGAGTGGTGTGCTTTTCCTGTATGCTTTACCCAGAGACTCTTCACAGCTCTCCGTGTTAATTTCCTTGTCATTAATTTCTTCCGTGAAAATCTTATTTAGTGTTACGATGTCTGTAGAACCGTATCTCCACCTTGCTCTCGCCTTCCTGCTTGTGGCAGGTATTCTAGTTAGAATGAAATGGTGGTTGCTCATCGACAGTTCGTTTCTCAGGACCGCCCACCGCGGGTTTTTTGCAACTACCTCGTCATTCACCAGGGTAAGATCAATGTATGATACTCCGTTATGTCGGACTAGGGTTGGTGTTTTCCCGTCGTTTAGAATGGTGAGACCCATGGACTCAGCCCATTCTAGCAGTTCTTCCCCTCGTCTGTCCGTTTTTGTACCCCCCCAATAAGTATTATTTTGCATTGAAATCCCCCGTGAGTATCACATGCTTGTTTTGCCTTTTGGATTTTAGCAGGTCCTGTTGCAGGTCTACCAGACTTTGTTCAAATATTGCATGTGGACAGTTAGGGCTGATATAGACACTGTAGAGTGTATACTCTTCCACGTTCACACACACAAAACAGGAGCCGGTACGGTACGAAGTCACAGACATGTTTTTGGAAATGTTTATGACGGAAACTAGGTGGTTTTGGTTGCTGTAGGTGTGGTTGCCACCGTTTTTGCATTTTGCAATGTTCGGCTCGCTAAGGACAATAAAGTTGCATTTTTCTTTAGCTGCGATTATAGATGCCATGTCGTGAGCTTTGGTGCTTCTATTGGCGTTTATTTGCAGGATGTTGAATTTTTATGGCCTTTCGACTTCTTTCTAGCATCTGCTAGCGCTTTTTGGAAGGTCTTGCAGTTCTTGTTTCCCGGCGAGTGTCCATTTTCCTTGCACAACGGGCAGTAGGGTTCTTCCTTACATTGTAGGGCTCTATGGCCTTCGCCCGAGCATTTTAGACACTGGCCCGCTCTATTCTCCCCGTTGCAGGTGCTGGCTTTATGGTCGTATCCCCAGCATTTGTAGCAGTGTTCTACCGCGATTCTTTCTTGTATCCTGCAGTGGCTGAGTCCTATTCTTACTTTCCCTTCCGCAATAAGTTTTTGGGCGTCTTCTTTTAGGGCTAAGACAGTGGCTGTTTGTGTACCCCTATATCCTGGTCTTAGGTGCTTAACCTCCAGTTTTTCCTCTGCTTGTATAAGCCCTGTTGCTATTATCGCCTCCTTTATATCTTTCTCTAACGATAGATCATCTATGTCTCTTACGTGTAGTGTATGTAATTTTTCTTCCACTGTCCTAACATGTTGTCCCTGTAGGAGTCCTCGTATTTTTTCTTTTATCGTTTTTGCCTCGCCATTCAGCGCAATCATTAAGTCCCCTCTAGCCGTTTTTTGTACTTTACTTATGTTCTGTATAGTGTTGGGGTCTGTTATACCCTCTTTTATTTTTTTAGTGTTTGCGCATATAACGTGTTTGACCTTTCTACAATAATTGCTTCGCCCTTTCTAAAGTTTTTTGTTTTTTCGGCTTTTATTCCTTCGTTTCTTTGTGTTTTTATTGTGATCTTATGATCCAGCTTCGAGTAGATGGCTTCAATCATCTTTCTCATGCATTCCGCCTTTATTCCCTGAGGGAGCGTTATGGCCAATTCTTTTCCTCCTCCGTTTTCTTGTGTCAGGTCTCTTGTTGCCTGTATCATATTGTACAGGTCTCTCTTATTACGCCCGTCCTGTCTAGTTGGGTCAAAGTAGGCTGCAGTGATTGTCTTTTTCTTCAAATGGGCTCCCTCTTTGTTTCTGAACGTGGTCTCTTGTTCGATGCAGGTGTATTTTCCGCATTCGCATGCTATTTCTTCTCCTTCCGTTAATTCAGGAAATCGGTTTAAAATCCTTCTGCTCCATCTTGTTCGCCTTTTGGCTTCTACATCGCAGAAAACAATTAGATGATCTGCTACTCCCTGCAGTGGGTCTCCGGTGTCTATTTTTGTCTTTGTAAAACTCTTTCGAGACCAAGTTTTCTCTCCGACGGGCAAGAATTCCTCATAGGTATTAATGTTCAGGGTCGTAAAGTCTATATCTTCAGGTACATTAATTTTTCCCGTCTCGCACTTGGTGCAGACATAATTGGGTGTATCATTCTGTTTCGATTTTAATTTTTTTATCTCTTCTAGTAGCGACTTCTTTTCCTGTTCATAGTCAATTTCTGTTTGTTTGTTCGCTTTGTAGTCAGCTACGACTTCACTCACTCCGTATTTTAGTTCAGATATTAGCCTCTTAACTTCTTTGTGTACGTTACGGTTTTCTTTGCAAAATAGCTGAAGCTCTAAGGTGATTCCTTTCAGTTTGGCCAGCGGTCCGCTCAATACCTCGGTAGTTTCCATTCCGGTATAGCATTCCATTTTACCTACCATCCTTTTCCTTTTTTGGCCTGGTTCCTCCAGAAAGTCGGGTGCCTCCGTTACCACATCGGCACCTGATCCACTGTCGGATATGTTTCCCACCGAGAAAGATCTGTTTCTCGGAGGAGTTCGCATAATTTTTTCTCTTCTTGGGATTCCACCAGATGTTCCCTCCCATTCAGACTTTTTTTTCCATGACTCGCTTCCTTTTCCCTTGCAAGGTCGTTATCATAAGTTTCCCTCGTTGCATTTTTTGCGGTAAGTGGACCCCCCCCCCCCGTATTCCGTGGAGCAGCACTTGTCAGGTGACGGGATTCCCTCTATCTGGGTACCCGCCCGGGGATTTTGTTTCTTGTCCGCCATATCATATTTTTTGGGTCATTTTTTTTTGTCCTGAGTGAGTCCCCCGCCCTCAGTACACCCGTTACCCGGGTCCCGGTGATTTTCCAAGACGTCAACTCCTGTTTCGAGAGCCTTCCATTCCTTTACCGAATCGTGTCCGTGTCAGCCAGGTTCGTCGTCCATGTTTTTTATTCATGGAGGTTGTCTCCTCCGTTGCACTATTTGGTCCACGGTGGCTTATTTTATTTGGCCACTACCCGCCGGCAAGCCGGTGAGGGCTTGCCCTATCCGCCACCCGGGGCACGCGCGCAGTAGGAGTCTTGCTTCTCCCCTGGGTTGCAACATCACCTACCCAGCTCCATTTTAACTTGGCTACACGCTCTACTATGTCAGTTACTCTTGACCTCTTTCACACTGTTTCGTTCCTGAAGGCCGATTTTCATATACGCGACTCATAGCTACGCGACGTCACGCGACATCGCTTGTCAAATAATGATTACATTGTTATAAATGGGCACGTTCTCACTATGGTTACGCGACAGGTACGCGACGTGATGCGACATCGCCTTTCAAATAATGATTAAATTGTTTTAAATGGGCACGTTCTCACTATGGTTACGCGACGTGCCCATTTAAAACAATGTAATCACTATTTGATAGGCGATGTCGCACGACGTCGCGTAGCTGAGTGTCGCGCATATGGGAATCGACCTAGATTCTGTCCTTGTTCCTTAAAGTGATATTCCCAGCATCGCGCGTTCCATAGCCCTTTGTGTCGTTCTTAGTCGGTTGGAACTGTTTCGAGCTTATAAATCGCTACAGGTAGAGCGCACATGTTGTATACTTTGCTCTTGAGATTTATTTGTATGTTCTCGTTTTCTAAGATGTACCAGTGTTTTCCAAACGCTGCCCATGTATGTCCGATTCGCCTGGTGACTTCGGCCTTCTGGTTCCCCTTCCCTTCAACATCATTTATTTATTTATTCTCGTGTCAGAAAACATCAAATAAAACACCGATACAAATACTATGACTACAAACATTATATAATGTTTGACCAAAACTTGGCCACTTCCACTGCATTCTGTGATGCTTCATAAAGTTCATCTTCTGTGCAGGAGATCGGACACAGTCTACACTGAAGCATATGTTTCACAGTCTGGTTTTCTCCACATTCACACTAAATGCTATCTTCTTTTATGTAGCCCCATTTTGCAAGATTGGTCTTAATGGCCTGATGTTAATCTATTCAAAGATTTTCATGTTAACCACCCTTGATCATGACCAGGGGGTAAAGTTTCGGCTATCGTTTTCCAGCCCGGGGGAAG
The DNA here is from genome assembly GCA_944588485.1 of Phosphuga atrata. Taxonomy (NCBI): domain Eukaryota; kingdom Metazoa; phylum Arthropoda; class Insecta; order Coleoptera; family Silphidae; genus Phosphuga; species Phosphuga atrata. The sequence goes on along the minus strand of OX155908.1, from coordinate 12,921,163 downwards.
AGATTCCTTAACTTTCCATAATTCTAGCCTGGCTTTTACGCATGTAGTCCTCAATTCTTTGGATGTTCTTAGGAAACTCTTCCTAGACTTCAGCCATGTAGTGTTGCTTCCTACTCAGCTTTCTTCCTTTCCTTGTCTGCAGCTATTTCTCGTCGAATCGAGGATGGTGCTATTCCTGCGAGCTGGTAAAGGCACTCAGTTGGTGTTGATCTTAAGCATCCAGTTATAGTTCTACATGTTTCATTGAGAGGTACGTGCAGCTGTTTAGCATGAGTTGAGTTATACCAAACCGGACAGGCGTACTCTGCAGCGGAATAGCACAATGCCATTGCAGATTATCGAAAGATGTCAGGTTGCCTACCCCCATTTTGGACCAGCCAGTTTTCTCAGAAGATTATTCCTGGTGGAAACTTTTTAGTTGGTGTTCATACAGTGTTTCTTGTAGATAAGAGCTCTGTCGAATGTCACTCCTAGAAAATTTGGGGTGTAACAGTATTCCAGTTCTACTCCTGACCATAATACCTACATACTAACATACTAACATCATATATAACATCATTGATCATTAAAGTTTGTCTATTTGCTGTTGGATGTTGTCCTAGACCAGGGTTTCTCAATCTTTTAAACGCGCGACCCAAATAATTGTCTAGTAATAAGCGTACAGCGGTAGGTTTAGCGTACAGCTGTGACACGCGTGCCATAGGTTTTGTTTGTCATAGGTTGTGCCACCACTGATCTAGACTAAGACTCTGTGAATTCTCGAAGATTTGCAACACGAACGAAAACATAAAAGAGCACAAGAATATTTTACAAACAAAATTTAATAAATAATTTAAAAAAAAACATTAAACTTATAAGTTTATATATATATGTACTAGTTTTTGGTCCAAAATGTTATATTATATAATATGTGGTCTATTCTAATGTAGAGTGTCCACTAACAATAAGAGAATGAAAAGGTGTATTTGGTCGGATGGCGTGGGCTGTGGCACCACGCAGTCTGCTCGCTGATCCGTCCCGCCAGTTGCTACGCGACTCCAGCCGCCGGGGAGTGGGGACCTTGATATCGATTCCTCCGGAAACCCAACGCGAGACGCCAAGGATGATCACTTTTTTATCCGCGCGCGCTAAATTTAATCGCACTCGCACAAGGGCACACGCTTAATCACTTCCCGTCCGTATCTCACTCGCAATATTCTTCCGACAAGCACAATCTTCTTCCAACGAGATGAATCTTGAAGATATTTCAAAATTTGAGTTTTTTCGTCGATTTCCAACAACTTAAAGCTTCAAAGTTTGTTCCTCCAACATGAATTTGGTTGCAATTTGAACTTCAATTCCCTTGAAACTTGAACAATTATCTTGACCTTTGGAAAACTTTGTCTTCCATTTTCATGACTTTTGGTAAATTTCGTCTTCAATTTTCGTCGAATTTGGACAGTTTGGTCATCAATTATCTTGGAATTTAGACAATTTTGTCAAAAATCTTGAGCTTGGGGAAACTTGCTCTTCAATTCCCTTGAAATTTGGACAAGATGGTCTTCAATTGAAAAAACCTTAGAGTTTAGACGATTTAATCTTCATTTACTATTGAAATTTGGAAAATTTCTTCTACAATTATCTTGAAACTTAGAAAACAGATCTTCAAAATTCGTCTGTTATCTTCAATCAAGACCAATTACCCATCAAACTAGATTTTCTGAAAGGAATCTTCCTTGAAGCTTTTCCTACCATCTTCAAAACTCTTCTCCCTTCTTCAAGAATCACCAACATTCCATCAACCGCTTCCTTGTGGCTTCAAAATTCCTCTAGTTTCTTCAGCAAAGACCAATTACCCATCAAACTACATTTTCCAGAAGTAATCTTCTTTGAAGCTTTGTCTGCCATCTACAAAACTCTTCTGCCTGCTTCAAGAATGACCAACAATCCATCAAGCACTTCCTTGCAACTTCAAAATTCCTCTGGTTTCTTCACCAAAGACCAATTACCCATCAAACTAGATTTTCCAGAAGGAATCTTCTTTCAAACTTTTCCTGCCATCTTCAAAATTATTTTGCCTTCTTCAAGAATCACCAACATTCCATCAAGCACTTCCTTGTGGCTTCAAAATTCCTCCGGTTTCTTCAACAAAGACCAATTATCCATCAAACTAGATTTTCCAGAAGGAATCTTCTTTGAAACTTTTCCTGCCATCTCCAAAATTATTCTGCCTTCTTCAAGAATCACCAACATTCCATCAAGCACTTCCTTGCGACTTCAAAATTCCTCTGGTTTCTTCACCAAAGACCAATTACCCATCAAACTAGATTTTCCACAAGGGACCTTCTTTGAAACTTTCCCTGCTTTCTTCAAAACTTTTCTGGCTTCTTCATGAATGTCCAACATTGCATCAAGCACTTCCTTGTGGCTTCAAAATTCCTCTGGTTTATTCAACAGAAACCAATCTCCCATCAAACTAAATTTACCAGAAATAATCTTCCTTGAAGCTGCCATCTTCAAAACTCTTCCGGCTTTTTCAAGAAAGACCAACATTCCATCAAGCATAAATCTTCCTTAAAGGTTTTCCTTGTAGCTTCAAAACTCTTCTCGTTTCTTCAACACATGAAACCACCTGAAACCAGATTTCTTTGTGGCTCCCAAATTTTTCTAGTTTCTTTAATAAAGACTATCCATCCAACCAACCAGATCTCTTGGTATCTTCAAGATCTCTTTACCAATTTTCATCAAACTTGTTTTACCAACGATTTTCCTTGTTCTTCTACCATATAAGTCTCGGCCAAGGATAGATTTGCTTCCATACCGATCCTCACAAAACACATATCTTCCAAATAACATCTTCTTCTTCAAATTGCATCTGCCATCTTCAAAACTTTTCCGGCTTCTTCAAGAAAGACCAACATTCCATCAAGCATAAATCTTCTTTGTAGCTTCAAAACTCTTCTGGTTTCTTCAACACATAAAAACACATGAAACCAGATTTCCTTGTGGCTCCAAATTTTTCTAGTTTCTTTAACAGAGACTCTCCATCAAACCAGGTCTCTTGGTATGTTCAAGATCTCTTTACCAATTTTCATCAAACTTATTTTACCAACGATTTTCCTTGATCTTCTACCATATAAGTCTTGGCCAAGGATAGATTTGCTTCCATACCAAACCTCACAAAACACAGATCTTCCAAATTACATCTTCTTCCAAGATAAATCTTCCTGTAAGGTTAATCTGCTTCCCAGCTAAATCTTCACCAAATCCAGAACTTCTTCTAAGGCAAATCTTCTTCCAAGGTAAATCTTCTTCCAAGGCAAATCTTCTTCCAAGGTAAATCATCTTCCAAGGCAAATTTTCTTCCAATGGCAATCTTCTTCCAATGTAAATCTTCTTCCAAGGTAAATTTTCTTCCAAGGTAAATCTTCTTCCAAGGTAAATCTTCTTCCAAGGTAAATCATCTTCCAAGGCAAATCTTCTTCCAAGGTAAATCATCTTCCAAGGCAAATTTTCTTCCAATGGCAATCTTCTTCCAATGTAAATCTTCTTCCAAGGTAAATTTTCTACCAAGGTAAATCTTCTTCCAAGGTAAATCTGCTTGTAAGATAAATCTTCCTCTAAGGTAAATCTTCTTCCAAGACAAATTTTCTTCCAAGGTAAATCTTGTTTCAAAGTAAATCTTGTTCCCAGGTAAATCTTCTTCCAAGGCAAATCTTCTTCCAAAATAAAATCTTCTTCAAAGGTAAATCTTAAATATTCTTCTTGGTCCACAATTAAAAAAAAGGTCAAGATCCTTTGGAAAACTTTGTCTTCAATTTTCTTGACTTTTGGTAAATTTCTTCTTCAATTTTCTTGGAATCTGAACAACTTTTTCATCAATTATCTTGGAATTAAGACAATTTTGTCAAAAATCTTGAGCTTGGGAAAACTTGCTCTTCAGTTCCCTTGAAATTTGGACAAATGGTCTTCAACTACCTTTAAGTTTAGACGATTTAATCTTCATTTACCATTGAAATTTGGAAAATTTCTTCTTCAATTATCTTGAAACTTAGATAATAGATCTGTTCTTCAACCAAGACCAATTACCCATCAAACAAGATTTTCAAGAAGGAATCTTCCTTAATGCTTTTCCGGCCATCTTCAAAACTCTTCTGTCTTCTTCAAGAATCACCAACATTCCATAAACCACTTCCTCATGGCTTCAAAATTCCTCTGGTTTCTTCAACAAATACCAATTACCCATCAAACTAGATTTTCCGGAAGGAATCCTCTTTGAAGCTTTTCCTACCATCTTCAAAACTCTTCTGCCTTCTTCAATAATGACCAATATTCCATTAAGCACTTCCTTGTGACTTAAATTTCTCTGGTTTCCTCAACAAAGACCAATCAAACTAGTTTTTCCAAAAGGAATCTTCTTTGAAGCTTTTCCTTCCATCTTCAAAACTCTTCTGGCTTCTTCAAGAAAGACAAACATTCAATCAAGCACAAATCTTCCTTGGAGGTTTTCCTTGTGGCTTCAAAACTCTTCTGGTTTCTTCAACAGCAATAGATTCCATCAAACCAGATTTTCCAACACAAATCTTCATAGAAGACCTACCTTGTGGCTACAAAATTCTTCTAGCTTTTTCAACAAAGGCTTTCCTTCAAATTAACCTCCTGGTATCTTCAAGACCTCTTTACCAATATTCAACAAACTTCTTTAACCAACGATTTTCCTTATGTTCGCACCACATACGTCTTGGCCAAGGATAGATTTGCTTCTAAATCATCTTCACCAAACACAGATCTTCTAAAGTACATCTTCTTCCAAGGGTTCATAGGTAAATCTTCCAAGGTAAATCTTCAACTAATCCAGACTTTCCAAGGTAAATCTTCTTCCAATGTAAATCTTCTTCCAAAGTAAATGCTGCTTGTAAGTTAAATCTTCTTCCATGGTAAATCTGCTTTCAAGATAATATGTTCTTCAAAGTTAAATCTTCTTCCAAAGCAAATCTTCTTCCAAAGCAAATCTTCTTCCAAAGCAAATCTTCTTCCAAGACAAATCTTCCAAGGTAAATCTTTTTCCAAGATAAATCTTCTTCAAAGCTAAATCTCTTTCCAAACAAATCTTCTTCAAAGGTAAATCTTCTTCAAAGACAAATCTTCTTTCAAGGTAAATATTGTTCCAAGGTAAATCTTTATCCAAAGCAAATCTTCTTTCAAGCCAAACCTCTTCCAAGGCAAATCTTCTTCCAAGGCAAATCTTCTTCGAAGATAAATCTTCTTTTAAAGTAAATCTTCTACCAAGGCAAATCTTCTTCCAAGGCAAATCTTCCTCCAAGACAAAACTTCTTCAAAGGTAAATCTTCTTACAAGGAAAATCTTGATATAAGTGCCCAATATAGGTATATTGTTGCACACACTAAATGATATTGTTGTCTATGCTCATAATCTTGGTCTTGGTCAGGTTCAAACTCAATGCTTCTTGACGCCTGATTGAGTTGTTGCAGCATTCCCTCTAGTTCATCAGGGTCGCTTAAGATGACAACGATATCGTCAGCGAAACGTATGTCTCATCGATTTTTATACTTATCTCTTCCCATCTTAATTGTTTGTATGCGTCTCCTAGGCATAGGGTTCTTAGGCCCCCCTAGAACCCACCCCGCCGCACGTCTTGACGTCTTCGGGTGTAAAGAGCACGGCGAAGCAGTTCTGAAATTGTACGAGAGCTGGATACTTCATTTCATAATGCATAATTCATTTCATAAACCTCGAAACAAATATGAGTTGCCCCCACCCTAGTTCAGATCCTGGGTACGCCCTTGTGTTGACACACGTTAAAACTAAAAGAAATTGTAGATAACAATATTTTAAGTTTGAGGCTAAATATCTTTGCTAGTTATCTATATAGAGTTAAGATATATAGTCGAGTTGGTAGATAATTTAATGAGCTTTGATTTGTTGTGTAATATGTGTATCTAGGTAGAAAATTAATCTAGATATACTCAATTTAATTAAGAACTACAAGAAACTTAAACTTCAGTTTATTTGGAAACTTATCTATATAGAGTAACGTAATTCACATGACAAACCACATTTCGCGCAATAACGCGACCTATCGATCCGAAATAATCAAAAACACTACACTTTTTACTTATAAAGTAGACCCTTCACAAATTTATTCAAATTATTCTTGGCTACGCCTATGTCTTTCCACTGCATTGCGCATCCGCAAATCTTTCAAACACAACTTCACTTATATTGCTCCTTACCTAACTTCACCCATATTATTCCATTGTTTACTCGCTTTATTTAATGTTGGTCGCACTGTTACCTACAAACTTGAACTTGCACGAGATTGGTGAACATGTCGAATAAAAACAGGTTAGTTTTATTAATATTTTTAAACTTGTTTTAACCGTTTATACTTGTCTGTTTGGGCTCATTACATTTATTCCTCTAAAAATCTAACCTGCTCTGTCTAATATAGACTTGTTTATCTAGGCTAGTCTGATCCATCTCCTCTCACTAAGCCCCCCTATTCCACTTTGGCATTTAGTATGCGCCACCCCGGAATCGCATATTTCGCATCCTTTTCAGGGTGGGCAGCCAAAAAACCGCCCTAGTTGTTGATTCTCCGATCAGGAATCGAACAGGAGTGTTGTTCATATAGATATATTTATTTATTTATTTATTCAAACGGATTCACCATTTACAAGTAATTACAATAATTATAATATTACAGTGAACTAATCTAAGAATCTAAGCTAGCTTACATTTCTAATTGAGTTTTTAAACATACTTAAAGATTTGAAATGGATCTATATTATATTTATTAAACCATCTTAAACCTCGAGAAATAGGCGAGTTGTAACTGAAATTCGTGTTATGATTTTGTATTAAGAATAGTGGAGGGTTCCGAGTTCTATAAGAAGTAACATGAAGGTTAATTTGATTCAAAATAAATGGACAATCAATTCCTCCAGATAGGATTTTATAAACTAATAACAAGTCTGCATGAAGACGACATGTTGTGATATCAGTTAGATTAGATTAGATTCCCGACTTCCTCTAAGGGTTTGGCGCACGTCAACCTTAAGGCTTATTGTGCTGTCGGTTGATATCAAACTTGCAGTCCGACGTCTGTGTCACTGACTAGTTTCCTTAGTTTTCCTACAAGTTTGGGTTCCCATGTGGTTTGTTGGTTCCAGTCGAGCTGGTGTCGCATTCGTTCTAGGGCAGGGCATTCGAAGAGTACGTGGTTTGCTGTTTCATCTTCCTCTCCGCAGAGTCTACATAAAGGTTCGTCTCGGTAGATTTTTACTTTATGCATGAATTCTCTAAATCCGCCAGTGCCTGTTAGTAAACTAACTATCTGCTTCGTGTGAGCTTTGTTTAGTTTTAACAGGTCCTTTGCTATATTGGGATTAGGTGAGTCTATTAGCTTCCTGCAATGGGTTGCTTTATCATAGGAGTTCCATCTGAGTTTGTGTTTATTTTTCATCCAATCATTGATGGATGCTCTGGCGCAGGCTTTTTCTATACCTATGCTCGGTTCGGGACCAACTAGTTTCTTGCGGGCACCTTGTTTTGCTAGGTCGTCTGCATGTTCGTTTCCCTCTATACCACTATGCCCGCGAACCCAGATGATTTTTACTGTGTTCTGTTGGCCTAGTGTATGTAGTATTTCTTTGCATTCTTTTATGATTCTTGATTTTGTACTGCAGGCCTCTAGTGCTTTTAGCGCTGCTTGACTATCAGATATAAAATAAATGTTTCTGTTCCGATATTTTTGTCTGTGGCATTCAGTAGCACCCAATAGTAATGCGTGTACTTCTGCTTGGAATATCGTGCAGTGTTCGCCTAGGCTGGCTGATTCCCTAATTTTGGGATTTTTGCTGTACAGGCCCGATCCGGCCCTTCCTTCAAACATTGAACCATCCGTGTAAAAGATTATGTTCTTGTTCGTAGGGGTGGGAAGCTGGTCCGGTTTCCAGCTTGGATCTATGTGTACGGTGAATGATTTTTCGAAATGGAATAACTTGTTGGTACTGTCGGTTCTCATTTCCATCAACGGTATTCTGACTGCCGTCATGATTTTCGTATGCCCGATCCTACTGGCTGCGATCCATTGACCCGCGCATTGTAGTCGGTATGCCGCCATTCTTGCTTCTCCTTTTAGAAAGATGTCTAATGGCGGTGTATCTAGTATCACGTCTATTGCTAATCCAGAGGTAGTTCTAAAGGCTCCTGTGGTGCATAGATTCGCTAGATGTTGTATCCTGCTTAATTTTGCAACAGCAGTTGATTGTTGTAGTTTAGGCCACCAGGTTACTATGCTGTAGGTTAGTATTGGTCGAACTATAGTTTTGTATAGCCAGTGAGTCAGTTCCGGTTTGAGACCCCATGTGCTACCTATGGCTCGTTTACTTATCATCAGCGTTTGTTTGCATCTGGAGATTGTCTTGTTCATGTGGGGATTCCATGTTAGTTTGGAATCTAGTGTAAGTCCTAGGTATTTGACTTCGTTGCTCCATTGAACAGGTTTCCCAAATATTGAGATATTGGTTTGGTTTGTGATTTTCTTCCTATTTGTGAAAGGGATCAGGGTGGCTTTCGCAGGGTTGATTCTTAGGTCTCCTGTCGAACACCAGGTCTCTGTAATATTCAAGGCTGCCTTCATGATTTCTTCAACCGTTCTTTGGTGTTTACCTTGAATCAGTATGACGATATCATCGGCATATCCTTGAGTGAAGAACCCTCTTTTGTTAAGGGTGATTAGTAGCTCGTCGACTGTTAGGCACCACAAAAGTGGTGACAGTACGCCGCCTTGGGGGCAACCTCTTGTTGTTGACATGGTTATCTCTTCTTCCAGTAGTTTAACTTTTACAGTTCTGCTGTTAAGCATCGACATGGTCCATCTGGTCGTAGTGTTATCTACGTGGTGATTGACCATTGCGTTTTCTATTGAGATGTAAGATGTGTTATCGAAGGCTCCTTCTATATCTAAGAAAGCACCTAGGGCAACTTCTTTGTTCTCCAAAGTTTTCTCAATTTTACTTACTAACTGGTGTAACGCTGTTTCGCATGACTTTCCTGTTTGGTAAGCGTGTTGGTATGTATGAAGCGGAGATCTAATCAGCGCTTCTTCTCTCCAATGTCTGTCTATCAGTCTTTCTAAGGTTTTTAGAAAGAATGATGTCAGGCTGATTGGTCTATAGGATTTAGCTTCGGCATAGCTAGATTTGCCTGGTTTTGGGATAAATACCACTCTTGTCTCTCTCCAGGTTAATGGAACATGTCCTAGTGCTAGACTTGCTCTAAATAGGTCCTTAAGAGGGTGGAGTATGATATTCATGCCTTTCTGAAGCATTATTGGATATATGCTATCTGTTCCAGGAGATTTGTAGGGGCTGAAGAGTTTGATTGCCCATTTAATTCTCTCTGTTGTGATAATTCTTTTTGCCACATTCCAGTCCTCTCTGGTTGCCGTATGGCTTGAGTGGAAAGGAGTGTGGTTTTCAGCAGCCCCTGGAAAATGCGTGCCTACAAGATGTAGCAGTGTTTCACGTTCATTTGCTGTGAAGTTCCCGTCTGCTTTTTTGAGGGTGCCGACGGGATTCGAAGCTTGCTTTGAGAGAATTTTATGGAGCCTCGCTGTGGAATGCGTCGTCTCTATCTCTTGGCAATATTTTTTCCAAGCTTCTGTTTTGGCAGTCTTGATTTTGTTACTATAGTCTGTGAGGGCTCTATGATAGCTGTCCCAGACTTTGGTTCTTCTAGATCTGTTGAAAAGGCTTCTGACTTCTCGCCTGGTCTTTTCGAGATCCTTGTTCCACCATTGTGGTTGTTTTTTACCTCTTTGCTCACTTGGCTTTGATTGAGGACAGCAGCTTTTATAAGAGTCAACCATTGCCTCTTTTAGCTTGTGGGCATTTGTATCTAGATCTTTTACCTGAGAAGATTTGAATCGAACAATCTCTATCTTTTTATGTAGTTCTTGTTCGTATTTAGCCCAGTCCGTCTTTCTCGGGTTGTAATAGGGTTCAGGTATTACTTCCTTTTGAGACAGTTCAAAGCTAATGTATTTATGGTCGGAAAGCGATGGTTCGTTCAGGACTTGCCATCGTTTGACTGACCGCGATATTGCCATTGTCGTGGCAGTTATATCAATTACCTCTTTTCTTATAGCGTTTTCAAAGGTGGGAGAGTTACCTTCATTAACAACTATTAGATTGTTAGTAATAATGTATTCAAAAAGAGACTCACCTCTTGATTTGCAGTTGGTGCTTCCCCATGTGGTGTGGTGGGAGTTCGCATCGCAGCAGAGGATCAGCTCTAGATTTTCCTGTTGAGCGGAACTTACTAGGTCTGCCGTTTCTTTGCTGGGCGGAAGATCAATGGAGTCGTAGGGTAGGTAGACTGAGCTAAGAATTGCTCTGTTCTCTCTTTCCCTCGTGCTCCATTGTATTTTTACGGTTGTAATATCTCTAGAACAGAATTCCATTAGAGGAAGAAATTTCAAATTTTTCCTCACTAGAATGCAAGTTCTGGGATTCTGATCATTATATATCAGCTTACCTTTAGCATCGCCTAAGCCACAGATTCGCCCCTTGACAATATAGGGCTCTTGGATCATTGCTAAATCGATGTCATCAGCTAGCAGCTTTCTGCAGAGGGCTGCAGTGGCCGCTTTGCTGTGATGTAGGTTAATTTGAACTACTTGAAGGTTCGTCTTTACTAAGCCTGGAGCGGATAGTAAACGCTACGCAGCCAATCTCTTGAAGAGCTTTCTTTGCTTCTTCATCGATCATGGCTGCGAACGTTCTACCTCCCCCTTCGTTGCTTTTGACGTGGAGGATGTGCCAGTACTCGGTTCTTAGGTCGACCTTTCTTTTGTTCTGCTTTTGCAGGAACTTTAGGATCGCCTCCGGCTTTTGTTTGTCGTACCACTGGGGTACGTTGAACACCACTCGTGCTGAGTTGACTACCTTAGTCCTCTCTTTCACTACTAGTTTTGCGTCTTCCCACGGGAGCAGCTTAGGAACGTGTTCTGTCAGCCAAAGCTGGGTGAACTCGTCCTTGCACGCTACCACGTAGGTTCCAGCTTCATAGTAGTGACTAGTAAAGTGGGGCAAGTTCTCGCTGTGTATATTAAATATAGTTTCTATGAGAGAATCTCTGACTAGGTCGCCTTGCTCTTTGGTCAGTTTTCCTACAGGGTAGTCAGGTAGGTAAATGGCCATTTTGACAGTGGCCGCAGCCTCTGCGAAATCGTGGTTTCTGGAGGTACTTGCCACTGCCTTCGATGACCTATCTGCCGTTCTTTGACGCTTGTTTTCAGTCGCCGGAGAAGGAGTAGCATCTGAGCGCTGTCTCTTCTTAGGTTGGCTTTGATGTGGGCCTACTGAGACTGTGGTTTTCTTAACCTGGTCAGAGTCGGCATGCTTTTTGGCTAAGTGCTTCTTTCTCTTGAAGTTTGGGTCATATTTGACTCCTTTAGCCTCGCAGAGCTTTTTGTTGTGCTCTCTGCGTTCTTTCGCATTCAGCTTTACTCTCTTCAGGGACATGTTGCCGATCTTCGTCGTCATGTCCTCTTCGGAGTATTTGCTGCTTCCTTGGCTTTCCTTGGCAGTAGACTGTCCTTGACTTGAAGTCTGGACTGTCAGCTGCTTGGACGTGCCAGGTGCTGGTTTTAGGGTCTCGGCCGTCTTCGTCTGAGCGTCAACGGTCGGTTGAGGGGAAGACTCCGTCATGGCAGTGTCTTCACCCTGTGATTTTGTTTTTGTTTTAGATTCCATACGATATTGGTTTTCTGTAAACAATAAAAGGGTTTGGCTAATTACTGCTGGAGGTCGCCTGGTATCCAGTAGGCTCCGTTATGACGCATTATTAGCCCCTACGCCTACACCTGCTGGTGCACTGATAAGCACGGGTCGCTTAACACCTTCGTTTTGGGGACAGGTAGAAGTTGGAATAGATAGGATAGATTTTTGCTCTCTGACTCTCAATATCAAAGTATTGATAGCTTCGAGAGCTTGAAGGACCAAGAGTTAGCCAAGGTAGGCTGATAGTTCAAAGAGTGAAAGTGATTCTATTGAAGGGAGACTGTTCACTGCTAAAGGATGTGAAGAGTCCCAGAGCGATTAGCAATTGACCTTCGTCTCGCATCCCCTTGGCGCCCATCCATTGATTTTCAACGGATGGACACCCCGGGGAGTCTCATTGACTGTTGGCCAACTGGGCCCCCACACCACGTCAAGGTTCACTCCCGCGCAGGGGGGATATCAGTTAGGTTGAGAGTGTTTAAAATAGTGTGATAATTAAAATGTAGATACTTATTTTTGAATGAAATATATTTGAGAAATTCGGTAAATAAATTTATTTCGGTAAAGAAATTCTAGTAATAAAAGGACTGAAATCGGCCCACAAAACGGAAGACGACATAGGAAAATTATTCTCAGAGCAACTGCAGGTCAAAGTAGACATTAACAAAATAAATACTAAAAATAATGGAAAAGTGAACGAAATTATAATAGTGGAAGTAGCGAACTGGGAACAAAAACAAATGGTCATGACGGCGAAAAGTAAATTAAAAGGAACTGATACATACATTGAGAACGAATTAACATGGGAAGAAAACAAAATCCAAACAGAAATAAGAAGCATAGCCAAGGAAATGAAAACAAGCGGAAAACGAGTTAAAATCGCATATCAAAAATTGATTTGTAATGGAGAAGTATATGTATGGGACAAAAAAAGGAAAAGGGGTTTTATTGAAAACAAGCGAGAATGTACGACAACCTACAAAAAACGATTAACAAGCTTTATGGCGAAAAAAAATAACATGGAGACGAAAAGGCAAACAAAAAGGACTATACGACTGGGAGCATGGAACATTAGAAGCCTGCATGGAAAGGAGATAGAACTAATAGAAGAATTTGAAAAAGCGGGATTAGAGATATTAGCCATTACAGAAACGAAAAAGAAAGGTAAAGGAATAACAAGATTAAAGAATAACCACATATTTATGTACAGCGGAGTTGAAGGCAATGAAAGGGCAAGAGCTGGTGTGGGATGTATTATAAATGAAAACTTGGAACAATCAATAAAAAAGTGGGACTGTATAAACGAACGGATACTTACAATACAAATAGTAGATAAAGCCAAACTAACAGCAAATATAATGATAGTATATGGGGTAAGCGAAGATGAGAGAAAAACAAGCAAAGATGAATTCTGCGATCAAGTGCAACTGGAATATGAAAAAATGGAAGAACCAATCTTTATAATGGGGGATTTTAATGCCAGAGTGGGGAATAAAAATAAGAGTTTGGAAGAAATAATGGGTAGACATGGAGAGCCAACTAGGAACAACAACGGAAAAAGACTGTTAGATTTTTGTGTTATAAACAAATTATTAATATTAAACACATACTTCGAACACAAAGAAATCCACAAATACACCCGGGTAGAAAGAAGCAGAGCCGAAAAATCAATAATAGATTACTTTCTAACTAACAAAGCACAGAGATCAAATGTAAGGGATGCGCGAGTAAAAAGAGGTAGCGAAATAGGAAGCGATCACTACCTGGTAATCGCGGAACTAAAAGTAATAGAAAGTAAAAATAGTAATAGAAAGAAACAAGCAACAAAGAAAGAGAAATAGTAAAAATTAGAAAAGAAAAACGGATAAGGGAATGTTATCAAAATCAGATTAAAAATCTAATAAAAGAAACACACAAACCGAATTTTGATGATGTGGAAGAAGTATGGAGCACCTTCAAATATATACTAATAGAAGCAGCAAAAAGAGCATGTGGAACAACCAGAAATACGCACAACAAGAAACAAACACATTGGTGGAACGATAAAATAAAAGAAGAAGTACAGAAAAAGAAACTAAAATGGAAAAAATATCTCAACTCCAAAAAGGAGGAAGATTTTGAAGACTACAAAAGACAAAGAAGAAATAAAAATAGCAAAGCACAGGTCATGGGAAGAGTTTGGAAATACTCTGGAGTAAGGAAAACAAGTAAAACTGAAGCAGCTCTTTGATAAAAAAGGAAACATAATAAAGGAAGAAAAGGAAGTAATGGAAAGGTGGAAAGAGCACTACCAGGAACTATTAGAAGGAACTGGAAACAACAAGGGAAACAGAGAAGAGGTAAATACGGAAATTGGTAGCACAAGAACAGAAGATAAGGAAATTATTACGCAAGAAGAAATGAAGACAGCACTCCAGAAATTAAGAAACGGTAAAGCACCAGGACACGATGGAATAAGATCAGAACAATTAAAATATATGGGCAACGAAGGAGAGCAAATATTGTTAACAATTTTAAATATAATATGGGAAAAGAGACAAATACCAAAAGACTGGGAAAAGGCTGTGATTTTTCCCATTCACAAGAAGGGAGATAACAGAATCTGCAGTAACTATAGGGGGATATCATTGCTATGCACAACAGCTAAAATCTATGAAGCAATAATAGGCAACAAATTAAGAACAGCAACAGAGGCAACAATGGAGAATTCACAAAGTGGATTTAGAAGAGGACACTCAACCCAAGACCACATCTTCACAATAAGAAAAATTACAGATAGCATTCTAAAGCAAGGGAGGAAACTACACATAGCATTTTCACATCACAAGATGTGGGAAATACTACAGAAAAGACAGATTAAGAAACATCTAATTGAGGCTATACAAAGTATATACCATAACACATCCAACTATATAAGAACAAGAAACGAAATATCAGGCGAATTCATTACCACACAGGGACTAAGACAAGGAGGAACACTAAGCCCACTATTATTTATAATTTTCCTAGATAATATCATGAAGAAAATCAAGGATAAAACCAAGAAAATGGAAATAGGTCACTACAACCTAAGAAGAATAACAATATCTGAGTGCCTATTTGCAGACGACCTTGCATTATTAGCTGACAATGAAGAAAAGCTGCAAAACAACATCAACCTGTGGAATGAAGAACTAAATAATCATAATATGACTATAAACGAAGCCAAGACAAAAATAATGGTGATAGCGAAGGAAGAAGTAGTAATGAAGATAAAAATAAATGGCAGAGACATTGAACAGGTAGAAACATTCACATATCTAGGACACACATTAAATAACAAAGGAAACTTAGAACACGAAATTAACAACAGAATATCGGCAGGAACCAAAAGCTACTATGCTATGAATAAAATAATACTAAACAATAAACAAATAAGGAAAGAAACGAAAATGACACTGTACAAAACAATATACAGACCAATACTACTATATGGGAGTGAAACATGGACTACGAACCAACGAATAAAAAGCAGAATACAAGCAGCGGAAATGAGATACTTGAGAAGAGTAGAAGGAGTTACAAGAGTAGATAGAATAAGAAATGAACATATTAGAACAAGATTGCAAATAGAAAGCATACAAACTACTATAGAGAAAAAACAGTTGGCTTGGTTCGGACAACTCACAAGAATGCCAGATGACAGCCAAACAAAAAGAATATGGAACGCAAGAACAACAAAAAAGAAGACAAGAGGAAGACCACAAAAAACATGGGCGAACAACGTATCAGAAATATTAAGTAACAACAACATCAGCTGGCAGGAAGCAGAAAGAACAGCGAAAAGCAGAAAAGAATGGAAAAATATAATAAACAATATCGTATAAATAAGAAGGATATAATCTCGACACCTGAAAGGGTATTCATGAAATTTTAAAAGATTATATATATATATATATATATATATATATATATATATATATATATATATATATATATATTTGAGAAATCTGATTTCAACATTTTCAATTTTTGAAATGTCACATTTATAATAAGGAGACCACACTGTGGAGGCGTATTCCAAGTCAGGTCTTACCAAAGAACAGTACAACGTTTTGAGAGTGTTACAAGAGAATCGTTCCTCATCAGAAACCCCAACATTTCACTACTCTTTGCAGAAACAATATTCATGTGACCTTTGAATGACAATTGCTAGTCAATTATAACCCCAAGGTCTTTTATCCCATTGACTCTATCAAGAGCCATGCCATTGATGTTATAATCATAGTTAAGAAGATGTTTTGATCTCAAAAAAGTGATAATGTGGCATTTCTCTATGTTGAGTTGTAAATTGTTTGTAATGGACCAATCAAACAATGTATCTAAGTTGTTTTGGAGCATTTGACTATCTAATATATCAGTATTAGGGAGAAATAATTTAAGATCGTTCTTCTAATTATTATACATACGAACGATAATTATTCTAATAATTATCGTTCACAAACAGGTTGAATAATATGGGACCACAATGTGAGCCCTGTGGTACACCAGAGGCAACAGGAATTGTGTTTGAAATATAATTGTTTATTCTGACACATTGATAGTGATGAGTTAGATATCTTTCGATCCAATTCAAAATGTCAGTCCCAGAGCCTAATGCTTTCAATTTCTCCAGCAGTATCAAATGGTTAACTCTATCAAATGCCTTGGAGAAGTCCGTGTAGATAGAGTCTATCTGGATACCTTTCTCCAAAGCATCTCATAAGCTAAAACCATGTTGTTCAGAAATTATTATGTTTTTACATGTCCATGTAAGATCACAGGTAACTAATTTATCCATCAATTTCGGTATTGCAGATTGAATGCTTATTCCTCTGTAATTTGAAATATTTTCCCTATCACCAGATTTGGGGTGATGTAGCTACCAGAGGGGTGATGTAGCTATTTTTCCAATAGTCAGGATAAACACCACAATTGAGGGACAAATTAAACAGATAATGGATTGGTGTAGCTAGATTGTAGATATGGTGGTGACGACTTGTACTGCGACCTTTATAGATCTATTGTACCCCAACCTCCTCCTCCAAGTGTTGGTATACTTACCCATTTAGAGCGCCTCCTCTAATCCTGATTCCTTTAGGAATCTCAGGATCTGGGTGGGATTCAAGGCCTGCAGCTCCTCTGTGTTCAAGCAGTGAGCCCCAAGGTACATCTGTCTCTTGTGGAGTAATGCTCCGCAGTCTTTGAACAGATGTATGGGGGTTTCCTCTGCTGAGCCACAGAATCTGCATCCATCATCCTCCTCTAGGCCTAGGGCCTTGAGATGTTTCCTAAGTCTGCAGTGTCCCATCAGGGCTCCTGTCAGAATTCTGAGCTTGTTCCTGCTTAGTTTCAGGCAAGCTCCCGTTCTCTTCTGGTTAAAAGATCCCAGCATCACTTTGGATTGCCTTAGCCCTGGAAGTTCTTTCCAGATTTTCATCCATTTTCCTCTTATTTCTTCATCTAAACTTTTGCGGATGGTGTTCACGCTCATACCGCAAAAGGGTTCCGGACCTCTAAAGGGGCTACTGGATCCCTTGTTTGCTAGGTGATCGGCTTCTTCGTTTCCGTCTATACCAGTGTGTCTGGTACCCAGTATAGCGTTACTTTATTATCCCTGCCAAGCTTGTTCAGCTTCCCCACACAGTCCCATACCAGTTTGGATCTGATGGTGTATGAGCTAATGGCCTTGATGGCTGCTTGGCTATCTGACAGGATAGCAATTCGTTTTTTGCGGTAATTCCTGTCGAGGTTAAACTGTGCACATCTTTCGATTGCGTGTACCTCTGCTTGGAAGATACTTGGGGATGTTCCCATGGATTCGAAGTATCTGGTACGAGGTCCAAACAATCCTGCACCAGTGCCTTCCTTTGTCTTCGAACCATCTGTATACCACTTGATGGCATTTTCCTCTATGTGGTATGCTGAGAATTCGTCGCTCCAATCGGCTTTACTACTACACATTGCTGTGTAGTTTTTCTCGAAGTGGTATTTGCATACTATTTCGTCTTTTGGTACTTCCAGCCAGGGGATCTTGGCAGCGAGGCTGTTTCGGTCTCTGCTCCCGATTATTTTACCTCTGCCCATTCCTTCCTTGCTGAATCTTACGCCGATCGCCGATCTGGCGGCGCTCTCCACCACAAGGTGCAGCGGAGTCAGATCCAGCAGCAGCTCCAATGCTGCTGTCGGACACGACCCCATCGCCTCCGTGATGCAGACACACGCCAGTTGAATCTTCTCAAGCTGTTTCCTCATAGAGGCCAGCTTGATTTTACTTCTCCACGCAACTGCCCCATAAGTGATTGCAGGTCTCACTATCATGGTGTACATCCATCGCCGGATAGTGGGGTTACAACCCCACGTTTTTCCTGGCAGATTTCTGCACACCATTAGGGCGCGTTTGGCTTTACCTACCACTGCCTCAGCGTGTCTATTCCATAGGAGTTTGCTATCTAGTGTGATACCCAGATACCTTATCTCCTGTTGGTATTCTACTGCCTTCCCATCTATGAGTATGGGATGTAGGCAGTTTAGTTTTCTCCTTCTAGTAAATGGTATCACCGTGGTTTTGCTCGGGTTGAGTTTCAGTCCCACTGTTTGACACCATCTACTAGTTACATTGAGGCCTCTCATTTCACAGAGCGTTCCCTCAAATTTCCCTCTAGCCATTATTACTATGTCATCGGCGTAACCTTGACATTTGATGTCTAGGTCGTTTAGCCTAACCAGTAGTTCATCAACTACCAGGCTCCACATTAGCGGTGATAGTACACCTCCCTGTGGGCACCCTAGAGTTGTGGAGATCTTAATGGTGTCTTTTCCCACTTGTGTCTCCGCCGTTCTAGTACTCAGCATTTCTCCCATCCACTCTGAGATAGTGCTGTCGATATTCCTTCTTTCAAGGGCCGCCCTGACAGCCTCGTGTGAGGTGTTGTCAAAAGCTCCCTCTATATCCAAGAAGGCACATATCGCTACTTCCTTTGTCTCTAGTGCTGCTTCTATTTTGTTTGTCAGCTGATACAGGGCGGTTTCTGTGGATTTCCCTGCTCTGTAAGCATGCTGACTCCTGTGTAGTGGTGTACATACCAGCACTATAGTCCTAAGGTAATTATCAATCACCTTCTCCATTGTTTTTAACATAAAAGATGTTAGACTAATGGGTCTAAATGACTTCAGTTGAGTGGTGTCTTTCTTCCCCACCTTCGGTATAAATACCACCTTAGCCCTTCTCCATAGCTCCGGTATATATCCGAACGCTAAGCTACTTCTAAAGATATTTAGAAGATACGGCATTAGTTCTCTCTCTCCCTTTTGTAGGAAGGCAGGAACTAGTCCGTCCACACCTGGGGCCTTAAAAGGCTGGAATGTGCTGTAAGCCCATCTGATTCGGTTTTCCGTACAGATGGACGCTGCCCTCTTCCAGTCGGCCCGACTTGGTTTCCGTGGTTGCATCAAGCCCTCGGTCTCCCAGTATCCTCTACATCCCGGAAAATGGGTTTCTAGTAGGAGGAGAGCTCTTTGCTCTTCATCCTCCGTGAAGGTCCCATCCGGTTTCTTGAGAGTGGTTGTCATTTCCACTCTATCCTTCGCTAGTGCTTTGTGCAGTCTAGCTGCCACCGGCGTGGATTCTATGTTTTCACAGAAGGTCCTAAAGTTTTCCCTTTTTGCCCTTCTGATCTCTTTGTTGTAGGTGGTAAGCACCTCAGAGTATTCTAGCCAATTTCCGTATTGCTTGGCTTTGTTGAAAAGCCTACGTACTTTTGCTCTTAATGTAGACAAATTTTTGTTCCACCATTTTTCGTCCTTATGCTCCTTCACGGTTTTTACCGGGCAGCTGGATTCAAATGCCGTGGTGATTGCTACATTTATTTCTCCTACAGCCTGCTCCAGCACGGTGTAGTGTTTGATACTACCCCGCACTGTCACCTGCTCTAGGTTTTCTTTTAGTTGGGAACTAAACATAGGCCACACAGTTTGTCTGGGGTTTCAAATGGGGGTGTTTTCCTCACTCGCTCCTTCCAGCTCAAACTCTATGATCCTATGATCTGACATTGAGGGCTCACTTGAAACCCTCCACTTTTTAATTA
Source organism: Phosphuga atrata (assembly GCA_944588485.1). Classification (NCBI taxonomy): domain Eukaryota; kingdom Metazoa; phylum Arthropoda; class Insecta; order Coleoptera; family Silphidae; genus Phosphuga; species Phosphuga atrata. The sequence goes on along the minus strand of OX155908.1, from coordinate 12,901,269 downwards.
GTTTACTTACGTTAGCGCTACCTACCGTAATATCCAGTACCTCATTTCTGACTTTAGTGACAAATGTTGGTGTGTTCCCAACGTTGTGCACAATTAAGTTCTCTTTAATGAGCTATTCTAAAAGGTACTCACCCCTCTTATTAGTGTCCGTGCTGCCCCACATCTCATTGTGTGCGTTCGCGTCACATCCCAGGATGAGTGGCAGCCTTCTCCTAATACAGTGTTCCACCAGCTTTTCTACTTCAATGGGTGGTATGCTGTTACCATCGCCAGGAAAGTATGCGATCACTACTTCGCGGTGGAGACCCTCAGTCTTGATGAGGGCCTGAATCGGTACTAAATCCCGCGTTAAAAATTCTGAAAGACATAAGTAATTTATGCCATTTCTTACCATAATGCAAGTTCTAGGGGAGACCTCACGGCTGCCCCATACCAACTTACATTCCCTGTTGCTAAGGCCTCTGATCTTACCTCCGTAGGTCCAGGGTTCTTGAAGCTGCGCTAGCCCTAGGTGCTGCTTGGTAAACATCCTAGCCATCACAGCTGAAGCTGCTTTGGCATGATGGATGTTCACTTGGGCTATTTTGGTGCGCCTGCTGGTCATTCTTGTTTTGTGACAGGAGGCGCAAAGTCCTCCTCTGTCCCTACAAGAACATCTACCTCTGCCTCTGTAGACATGGCTGGACTGCTCATGTCTACGAGTGTGACGTCAAGGTCGTCTTCCCTTGAATTCGGGCTGACTTCCTTGTTCTCTGTGTCGGTTAGGTCCCGTACACATGGATTATTTTTACTTTTGGAATTCATATAAATCCCACGAGTCGCAAGGGAACTAAAGGTCCACCACATCAGAGCCCCGCTTGATAGTGGTAAGGCTGGATACCCTCTGAGGTCGCCAGGTATCAGAGGGGCTCCGTAAGCGATGGCCGGTTGCCCTTGGCCATCAACCAGTCCCTTTGGCACGGGTCGCATGACACCTTGGGATTAAGGGTTTGGAAGTTCTTGGTTGTTCGCCCTCCGCCGAACGCCCCGACCGGAGTTGTTCCAGTCGTGACGTCCAACGGTATGTTGCGAAACTAAGCCCTCACACCGCGACAAGGTGACTTCCACGTGAGGGAATAGTATAATTGGTGTAGCTAAAGAGCAAACACAGTTTTTTAATAATACTAGTGGTATGCCATCTGGACCACTGGAGTAATTGAGTTTTAAGTTCTGGATGCTATTGAATATTTCAGTTAAGCCAATATTGATTTTATTGACGTTAACGGTATTTGTACTGGTGAAATTAGGTGTAGAATACCTAATTTCACCAGTACAGTGTGAGTATAAACTTTGGAAAAGTGTTGTGCAAATAAGTTAACTGTTTCACTACCATTGGAGCTAATAATATCATCTAAATACATAGTATGAGGGTATGATGATGATTTACGCAGGTTTGAAATGTGTCTCCAAAAAGAATTAGGGTTCTGTTGAATATCGATTTCTATTTCTTCCAAATATCGTTGATAACACAAAGTACTAAGTTCTTTACAATGGGATCGTAATTGACAAAATTCATTATAACTGCCTTGATCATTTGTTCTTTTAAACTCCTTATGTAATATTTTCTTTTTGAAAACTAGGGATTTCAGCTCATGAGAGAACCAAATAGGGAAATTTGACGTTTTGAAACGCTTGATAGGAACATACAGATTAATACCATGATATAATACTTCATAGAAAAATTGAACTGCAAAATTAACATCATTCAGCCTGTACATAAAATCCCAGTCCACTAATGCAAGATAATCATTTATACCAGTTTTATTCATATTCCTGAAATCGTAGTAATAATTATCAAATTGTAATGATTTATCAGCATCAGCGGTACTTAATACAAGGGTGTAGGCATTATGATGATAATTCACATTATCAAGAAAATCATCGGCTAAAGCTAAATCTATTGTTGTTGAATGGGAGAAAACAAGATCTAAAAACACACCATTATTATTTGGTAGTTTGTTCAATTGGTTTAACCCTAGAGCACTAAAATTATCAATAACAAATTTTCCAACAGATGTATCAGGGCATACACCTTCTAGAACATCATTACCTGCTATCCAAATTAAATCTGGGATGTTATAGTCACCAAAAATCAGTAACTCATGATCTGGATTGGTATTACATAGAGCAGTAGATCTTAAGTGAGGAGTTCAGACGTTTTTTGAATGCATGTCATTCGATCTGTTATGGGAATTAATTATTTTAGGAATACCGTTAAAGTAGCAAATGCTAATATTAGTTTCACCCTTACTTTTTCACCCGTTAGCTTGGAGTATATTAGGACTTGCGCACTTGACTCAGCTAGTGTTAGTCCTACAAGTGTACCTAGTTTCATGGGTACTCCTAGTACCAGTAATTGTCTCATTAGCTCTTTTCTGGAGACACTATCAAACGCCTGTTTGTAGTCAATATATATGCTATACAATGTTATGTTATGCTCATAACATTTTTCTAATTTGATCTATGGTCGACCTGTTGCTTCGGAATCCACACTGGTAATTGCCTAATATTTCTTCTGAATATATTGCAAGTCTTTTGCATATTACTGCTGACAGCACCTTGTAGGCTATATTTAAAAGAGTGATCCCTCGGTAGTTAGCGCAGTCCTTCTTATTTCCCTTTTTATGGATTGATGCATATGATGCCTTTTTTCCATTCCTTAGGCATGGTTTCCGTATTCCATACCATGACAATTAATCTATGGATTCGTGTCCACAAGTGCTCTCCACCGCTTTTTAAGAGTTCTGCTGTTATGGTATCACTTCCTGATGCTTTATAATTTTTCAGCTTTACTATTACCTCTCTTACTTCTTGATAGGTGGGTTCCGGGATTTCTGGTTGCACTGCGTGATAGTATTTTGCGTCTTCCCCATTGTTTTCATGTTCTTCGTTCTTACAAGTTAACAGCTCGCTATAGTACTGACGCCACCTTTCAAGTATTTCCTTTTCCTTTGCTTTTACTTCGTCTGCTTCCCTGCAGTAAATACATTGGTCTGTGTCCACTCTCCTGCTGTCGTACATTTTGCATTGCACATTGCACTGAAACTGAGTCGTATTCACACTTCCATGAACATCAAGGGCTCTCCGTTCTACTTCCCAGTGTCTTTCTCCTTAGTTACATAATCTTCTGAACAACGCTATAGACTTCTTTGAATGACTTCTCTGATCCTGTTAGACCCTCCATCATTAAACATCCGTCCAGTAGTGCGCGAAGTTCCTTTTATCGTCCATCCGCTTTGGGCATACAAAAAGGGTATGGTTAATATTGTCTACTCCCTGAAGTAATTACAGTGCTCCATGTCTGCTCTCCTGCGGTCATACAGGTATTTCCTGAAACAGCCATGCCCAGACAAAGCTTCAGTTCAATAGTCTGTTTCACCGTAGTCTCCCCTTGTCCATTTTTCTATATCTGGAATTAAGAAGCAAATCCAGTGTCTAGACAAGTACATTGTGTTATTCCATTTTTCTTGCAAGCTTCTCATCAAATTTTCTCTGGCTCTTACCTTTTCGATCCCGTTATACTTTTCCTGTCTTTCTTTGATTTGGAGTTCTACCGGAGGAATTCCTGCTGTAACTCCCATTCCTTCTGATATTGTCCTGTATGTCCGCAGCATGCTCTGATACACAGCAAATGCATAATTCTAGTAAGGCTCAGAATTCTTGTTTTAGTTTCTGTAACAATATCCCGTGTGGAGTTGCTAGTCCTCCATCGGGCGCCTCCCCAGGTGGCGGATAGGGGAACGCCTCTCAGAAATGGGTGGTACCGGTAAAATCAAATAGCCGGGGCAGATGAAAACTAGCACTGCAGCGTCTGACCTAGAATGGGCGGCTACTTTATTATATTTTTTCCTTCTTTCTTTGATTTGGTGCTCTCTAATACACAGCAGACATACAATTCTAGTAAGGCTTGGAATTCTTGTAGTAGTTTCTGTAACAATATATGCCAGGCTGGTGTTCCATAAAATAGTTGGGGCTGGACCAGTCTTTCCCGTCTAGTCTCATCTAGTTTGTCTATCGAACACTGTTCTGTCTGATTATTGAAAGATGCATAGAATTATCTGAAAAATAATATCAATGAAAGCAACAAATGAGAAGGCTGATATAAAGAAAACATACTACAACCAACACTGAAATCATGCAACAAGTGTTCCTGTAATGCCTGGTGTGTTTCATGGGGGCTACTTGTTTGTTTACTGTATAGCTACGCCCTGATAAAATGTCTTTTCCGTTCAGTCTTGTCCATTTAGTCCAGTCCTTCTAGTCCTGTCTGTCTAGTTTTGTCCATCTACTCTTGTCCGTCAAGTCTTGCCCATTTAGTCTTGTCAGTCTAGTCTTGTCCAGTCTTGTCTGTCCAGTCTTGTCTATCTGGTTTTGTCTGTCTAGTCTTGTCTGTCTAATCTTGTCTGTCTTGTCTTGTCTGTCTAGTCTTGTCTGTCTAGTCTTGTCTGTCTAGTCTTGTCTGTCTAGTCTTGTCTGTCTAGTCTTGTCTGTCTAGTCTTGTCTGTCTAGTCTTGTCTGTCTAGTCTTATCTGTCTAGTCTTGTCTGTCTAGTCTTGTCTGTCTAGTCTTGTCTGTCTAGTCTTGTCTGTCTAGTCTTGTCTGTCTAGTCTTGTCTGTCTAGTCTTGTCTGTCTAGTCTTGTCTGTCTAGTCTTGTCTGTCTAGTCTTGTCTGTCTAGTCTTGTCTGTCTAGTCTTGTCTGTCTAGTCTTGTCTGTCTAGTCTTGTCTGTCTAGTCTTGTCTGTCTAGTCTTGTCTGTCTAGTCTTGTCTGTCTAGTCTTGTCTGTCTAGTCTTGTCTGTCTAGTCTTGTCTGTCTAGTCTTGTCTGTCTAGTCTTGTCTGTCTAGTCTTGTCTGCCTAGTCTTGTCTGTCTAGTCTTGTCTGTCTAGTCTTGTCTGTATAGTTTTTTCTGTCTAGTCTTGTCTGTCTTACTGAAGGTGTCCAATTACAAGCACTAATTAGTAAAATTAGTGCTGCAAGCCTAAAATGAGACAGTCGAAATAGAAGTAAGTTGTGCGATTCCTCAGGGCTCTATATTCGGTCCTACACTGGGGAACCTTTTATACGACGGCATCGTAAGAACTAAACTGTCAGAGGGCGCCACATTAATTGGATTCGCAGACGACTTGTCGCTTGTTGTAACTGCCAAAAACGAACAAGCAATAACGAGTTCAGCAAATCGTGTAATAGACACAGTATCACAGTGGATTGTAACTAAGAAGCTAAAATTGGCGCCCGAGAAAACTGAGGCAGTGCTACTGACAGGGCAAAGAAAACTAAGACCAATACAATTTAAAGTAGGAAGCACAGGAATAGTCCCTAAACCACATATTAAATACCTGGGTATTATAATTGATAAAGGGCTAACATTCCCTGCACACCTTACTGAGGCTGCAACAAAAGGTCGACGAAAATCGACGATGACGAATTAGGTTGAACTTCTCCGGACCTCCTATCTCTTCTTTTTATGAGCAGCTTCTGGGGTCCTATCCACTCGCCCATTTCTCCTAAACGCCGCGAATTCGTCTCTATCGCTCTGCCTCTTTCCCCAGCCATCACCCACTTCGTAGAAATCTCACTCGCACTGCCGCACGCTCTTACTTATTCTTGTCCATCTAGTTTAATCCAGGAAAGTTGTGTTTGTTCCCTAGATTTCGAGATGACGACTTGGACGATCAACCTACGGATTCCGAGGAGGATATGTCTGAGGATGAGAGGGAACTTTTATCAAAGGCCAGACACAATGAAGTAGAAGATTCGGACAGTGAGGTACATACTAAATATCTTAATTCCAAATAGACTTGTTCGTTCGTTGGAGGATAAAGGAAATTGGGACAAGATCCGGAAAATATCGCACATCCAACAGAAAAGTGACACAAGTGCGAATTACTGATTTCCCAAAATTGAAATTTTAAGTTTTGAGAGCAACTGTTTATCTGCCATTTTTCTGCTGAAAATCTGCTTAGATCAAAAAAGACACTTCCGCTTTCAGACGGCCAATAATTGAAACTTCATAATATTAAAAGCAACATCCTAGTTACCCAATTTTCAGCTTAAGTTGAAAAATAGCGATTTCGCACTTGTGTCACTTTTCTGTTGGAGGTGTGATATGGAGAATTTTTTACCTGGTGAACCGGTTGTTAATCCTCTTTAGCACTGTTTAACTATAATCCGAAAGAAAATTTAATTTATCCTCTCCGTAATTCTTTTAGGAAGAGGTATTGGGGGTGCATTCCGACTCGGACTCCAGCGACATAGCGTTGAGTGATGTCGAGGGACAAGAGGACGACGACGGTCTGCCGAACGCCAAGGCTTGGGGCAAGAACAAACGCAACTATTATTCCACCGACTATGTGGATCCGGATTATGGGGGCTTCGAGGGCAAGGACGCAGCCATGGCGGAGCTCGAAGAGGAGGAGGCGCGGAACCTTCAGAGGGCGTTGGCGAAGCAGTTGGACGACGATGATTTCTCTTTGGGGCTCCTCGCCAAGCCGAAAGGCAAAGAAAAAGTCGAGGAGGTTGTCAAAACCGACGTTAGTCTATTGAGTAAGCGGCAGAAGTTGGATTTGCTGCAGAAAGAGTCGCCGGAGTTTTTCGGATTGGTCGAAGATTTTGAAGGTGAGGTGATTTGTATTGATGCATGTTCTAGTCCCATCTTTTTTGGTACCATGGCCAAATTACCATTATTTGCTCCAGTACAGGAGTGACAAAACGTATGGCGGGCATATTGGTCCCTTTTATTAAAAATTGTTTTCATTGCCAAGATACTGTATGCGACCTGCGGGCCGCAGGTTGTTCATGCCTGTTCTAGTCTATCTTTGCCTATAATAATCTTTCATAATCTCTTCTAATCTATCGACAAAGATAGAATAAAACAGACTATTAATCCATAATTGCCAATGGTAGTCTAGCATTGCTTAAAGCATCCTGCGCACTAGACAGCCCGTCTAATACATAACGGCGTGTTGGAACCCGCGCATCCTGGCTGTGCCATTAGAAACATTAGCCATTAGAACACGCCTGATTGAACGACAGCGCGCAGCAACGGCATAGCGGGTGTAACGAATGTATGTGGCTGCCGTTAGTCTCCACGCACTTGTCGTAGCAGCCAGACGTATTTTGTTTTCAGAAACTTTAAAGAATTTTGTAGGGCTGGAATTGGCTGCGCACAGCCAGAGCGGATTTAGCGAATGTATGTGGCTGCCGTCAGTCTCCACGCACTTGTCGTAGCAGCCAGACGTATTTTGTTTTCCGAAACTTTAAGGTATTTTATACGGCTGCTATTGGCTGCGCACAGCCAGAGAGAGTGTAGCTAATATATGTGGCTGCTGTCAATCTCCACACACTTGTATATAGGCTGCTGTCAATCTCTTTAAAGAAAACTTTAAGGAATTTTATACGGCTGCTATTGGCTGCGCACAGCCAGAGAGAGTGTAGCTAATGTATGTGGCTGCTGTCAATCTCCTTAAAGTTATGTAGGCTGCTGTCAATCTCTTTAAAGAAAACTTTAAGGTATTTTATACGGCTGCTATTGGCTGCGCACAGCCAGAGAGAGTGTAGCTAATGTATGTGACTGCTGTCAATCTCCACACACTTGTATGTAGGCTGCTGTCAATCTCTTTAAAGAAAACTTTAAGGAATTTTATACGGCTGCTATTGGCTGCGCACAGCCAGAGAGAGTGTAGCTAATGTATGTGGCTGCTGTCATTCTCCACACACTTGTATGTAGGCTGCTGTCAATCTCTTTAAAGAAAACTTTAAGGAATTTTATACGGCTGCTATTGGCTGCGCACAGCCAGAAAGAGTGTAGCTAATGTATGTGGCAGCTGTCAATCTCCACGCATTTGTATGTAGGCTGCTGTCAATCTCTTTAAAGAAACTTTAAGGTATTTTATACGGCTCCTATTGGCTGCGCACAGCCAGAAAGAGTGTAGCTAATGTATGTGGCAGCTGTCAATCTCCACGCACTTGTATGTAGGCTGCTGTCAATCTCTTTAAACAAAACTTTAAGGAATTTTATACGGCTGCTATTGGCTACGCACAGCCAGAGAGAGTGTAGCTAATGTATGTGGCTGCTGTCAATCTCCACGCATTTGTATGTAGGCTGCTGTCAATCTCTTTAAAGAAAACTTTAAGGAATTTTATACGGCTGCTATTGGCTGCGCACAGCCAGAAAGAGTGTAGCTAATGTATGTGACAGCTGTCAATCTCCACGCACTTGTATGTAGGCTGCTGTCAATCTCTTTGAAGAAACTTTAAGGTATTTTATACGGCTCCTATTGGCTGCGCACAGCCAGAGAGAGTGTAGCTAATGTATGTGGCTGCTGTCAATCTCTACACACTTGTATGTAGGCTGCTGTCAATCTCTTTAAAGAAACTTTAAGGTATTTTATACGGCTCCTATTGGCTGCGCACAGCCAGAAAGAGTGTAGCTAATGTATGAGGCTGCTTTCAATCTCCACACACTTGTATGTTGGCTGCTGTCAATCTCTTTGAAGAAAACTTTAAGGTATTTTGCTGCTATTGGCTGCGCACATCCAGAGTGAGCGTAGCTAATGTATGTGGCTGCTGTCAATCTCCACGCACTTGTATGTAGACTGCTGTCAATCTCTTTAAATGTATTTTATACGGCTGCTATTGGCTGCGCACAGCCAGAGCGAGTGTAGCTAATGTATGTGGCTTCTGTCAATCTCCTAGCACTTATCATAGCAGCCAGACGTGTTTTGTTTTGCTATAAGTGGCTGCTATAAGTGGCTGATCAAATATTTCGGCTGCCGCAGCCAGGCTGCCTAGTGCACGGGAGGTTTAATAGTCTAATCTAGGCAAGATTTTGGATGTAGCTTCTTGATTCTGATTGGCTTTTTGTTTTGTTATGGTTTTAGGTAAAATGAGAATTGTGCGGGATGAACTGCGGCCAGTAATTGTTTTATATAGAAGGAAGAAGGTCGAGGACAGCCAGGCGATGGACTTTGTGAAAATCTACTACGAATTGATCTTGAAGTAAGAAATCGTAAATTTCAAAATCTGATACAATATTTATCAATAGACCTTTTTACGGTTAGTTAAGCGCATGCGCATCCGCCAAGTTTCAAAGCCGGGAATATGAAAGTTTCGGGCACATATTTAGTTATATGTCAAAAAGTTCGGGCACTTTTTGACGTATAACATGCCGGAAATTGACACATGCGCATACAAAATTTCAACTAAGAAAGTTTTAGATTTTATTTCTTTTTTTCAAGTTATTCTACAAACATTTACATGTATTTGCTGCTGAAAGCGAACAGAGCCAACGTGCAGACACACCCGGTGGTCAAACGTCTGTACCAGTTCCGACAACTCTTCGAGCAGATGGACCCCATCTTCAAAGAAGTCATCCAGCCCCAACTAGAACTCCTAACAACCACACAAAACGTAAGAAAAATGTGTAACTTGTTATTTCATATAACATGCAAATATTGTCAAATTGGACATTTCTTGTTATTCCTTGTAAGGAAGCGTTCAAATATTACTTAAGCAAACTTTCGGACTTGGTAAAGAATACGGAATTGTTTAGAAATTTAGTGTTACGGACTTTTTACCTGGTGTAACTGTTGTAATCGTCTTTGGCACTCTTTAACTAAGATCCGAAAGCAAAAAATTAAGCTTCTACTTTGTCTACGTTGGTTCAATAAATTTTCGTGTTTTTGATGAAAATAAATGTTGACATTTTCAAGATGACAGATAGTAGATGCTATCGCAACTAACTCGACGTTGCCACGTTTATTATTTTTGATTGATTCAACGGTCCTTGCCACATTGTCCTCTATTGGATCGAGAGTTCGCGCTGCCGCGCGTATGTTCTCTTGGTTTATCTGCCCGCTTCGCGGCGGGCAACCTAATCTAACCGGGGTTAAAGCAACGGTCCTTGATTAAAAAGTAAAAAAGATCTGGTGGATATCCATGACTCTTAAGTAATTAATTCGAGACATTGTAGCAATATGTACATGTTCGTTGAAATATGAATGCAACTTCAATACGACGCTTAAGATTGTATATATGTTGCCAAAATTATAGTTTTTCATAAAAAGGGACATATAAACAAAAATAAACGTGGCAACGTCGAGTTAGTTACGTTCGAATGTACTATCTGTCATCTTCATCAAAATGTCATCATCAAAATGTCAACAATTATTTTCAACAAAAACACGATTTATTGAACCAACGTAGACAACGTAGAAGCTTAATTTTTGTTTTCGGATCTTAGTTAAAGAGTGCCAAAGACGATTAACAACAGTTACACCAGGTAAAAAGTCCGCAACACTAAATTTCAAAACAATCCCGTATTCTTTATCTAACCCCAAACGGACTATGATTTTATACTTTTAAGAAAATCGTGAGTACGCGGTTGGGACAATTTTTCCAGTTTTTCACTTTTTCACACACAATTTTCACACACAATTCGACTGTATTCGTCGCACGGACGTAGTTCCTGCGGCAGAGTTCCTACCGCCGCCGCCGGGCGGCTGACCCGGAATCGCAGAAAAATGTGAATAACGTCGCCGACAAAGTCGCGCAGCGACGAGAGTGGTGTCTGAGGACGCGTCTCGAAGTTTTCTACCGGAATTCTTTCCTGAATTTCATTTTCCCCGGCCATCTTTGCCATGACCTCCGTAAAAGTGGTAATTTTTGTAATGCAAACTTTTGGTGTCCGCGTGGAGATGCGTTTGGCCTGAATCGCCCGGTCACGAAGGAATCGCAAATTTCGATCAATTCTGAGACGACTGACGTGTTGCGTTTCCCGAATTTCACCTGGGGGATCGCACCACGTGGGTTTTTGAAAAGGTCAAATTCGGCTTTTTTATGCCGCCGGAGGCGGCAGATCTTCGCTGGTTTATCCGCGAGTTAATTCTTCAATGCTTTAACTGCGATTGTCCATCCGTACATTGACATCCCCAGGTTAGGTTAGGTACTGACGTGCGGCATTTTCCGAATTTCACCTGGAGGACCGCACCACGTGTGTTTTTGAATAGGTCAAATTCGGCTTTTTTATGACGCCGGAGGCGGCAGATCTTCGCTGGTTTAACCGCGAGTCTTCGATGTCCGTCCGCACATTGCGTATTCCCAGGTTTCGTCCTCCATCCTGCCGCGCCCAACCAGAGGGTCAAAACTCCCCAAAAAATCGTTTTTTTCGGAAATGGCCCGACAGAAGCGAAGGCGGCGGAGCAAAACGGAATTGTGCATTTTTTTTGTGGAGAACCTAGAGCTGCGTCAAGCGGTGCCATTTTCGCGACTCGACTAAAATCACATTTTTTTTACCTTCGAGGCGCATTTTGAGTCGAATCTCGAAAATTCTTGTCAGACGCTTTAGCTGCCGGCGCGCCACGTTTTTAAAGGTCTCGCTCGCCGTCCTGCGCCGTCCCGTTCACCTGGTGCAAGAGAAAATGCTTTTTCTTGCCGATTTTGCAATCACTTCCACGGACGCCCTACACTTATTTAAAGGGTTCCAGGTCGCCGGTTGGGTTTGTTCTCTTCAGAACACTTGCCCGCAGCTATTCCGGCAAGAAGACTTTTAAGCTGCAACGACTTTTTGCGAATCTGCGGCCGTTTAAAGAGAAAGTGCGCAAAAAGTGAAAAAAAAGTATTGCGGTGGTACCTAGAACGTCCAAACCAATTGATAGATCGGTACGGGATAGGCGTTCGATCTGACATAGAATCTGTTAGTTTATTTGGGAGTTTAAACCCGATTGCGTTGACGATGGCGTCGCGGCACCGTAAAACGACGTTTTTTTGGACGTCCAGGAAAAGTCCTGAAGAATCGCCAACTTAAGCTCTGCCGGTTTTGTGCGATTCTCGCAGAGAATTCAATCCTTTATTTTTTTACCGTCGCGACGCCCGCTGAAACTCGCTGTATTGCTGGAAACAAATGATAAAAGTAACACATCCATATTTTTGCAGCACCCCCCCCCCCCCCCCCCCCTGGTGAATCTTCTGGATTTTTCAGTGGATTGTAGTTTTGGCTTTCCGCACCCATAATAGGACGTCGTGGAATCGCGTCGCGACATCCTCTTATAACTGTTAATCTCTACAAAAAAAAAATTGAATGTTGATTTTGTGCACCAGGATGTCGCGTTTTTCTAAATTCCAAGTTGACCGGCACATGGGCCCCGCCGAGCCGCGCATTTTGGTCCCGGCGCCGCGCCCACGGAGTCGCCTGCCACAGTTCCAAACGTATTGGCTCTCCTTCGCCGGAAGGTGCGGTCAATCTGACCGCTGCTGTTTCGCCGTTTCTGGGCGCAGCGACTCGAAACTGCACGCATTCGATTTGGAACGGACGCCCGCGCCTTTTTTGCATTTATGAATTCGCGATCCGAGCTGTCCCCGTCGAACTGCCAACGTTGGAAAATACGTTGGATTTTTTTGACATTTTGACCGAATTCGACTTTTGCGACACGAGGCAATGCCGCCCGCCGATACGTGTATTTCGGTACCACTCGCGGCTTCCTGCGTCATTCCCTTCACCCGGTGCGTCCGAAATGTCGAAAAAAAATCCGCAACCGCCTCTTTGGCTGACAATTTGCGAGTTCGACAGTCATCGGCGAAAATTTGGGTTCGCATCGTGCAGAATAGATGCGGAAATCTAAAAACCGATCGGCACTTAAATATCTTCATAAATGTGCAGGGTGCACTGTAAAAGTGCATCTTCAAGTTTGCCGCCGTCTGCGTTCCATGTACCGCGGCGGACTCGCCATTTTCGATGCAGTTCTTTAGATTGAATCTTTGGCTTGGCGACGGTGTAACCGCCGCGGCGCCGTGTTATGGAGGAGCAAGGGATTATAGAGGAGCGCTATTTTTCGCTTTTGATCAAAAGACCGTTTCTTAGTTCAATTTTCTTGTGCGCAAGCGTCAATTTACGCCATGTACGTCAAAAAGTGCCCGAAATATTTTGAGGTATAACCAGTGAAAATAACAAAATGTGCCCGAAACTTTCGTATTCCTTTTAAACATTGCGGACGCGCATTCGCTTAACTAACCGTAAAAAGGTCTATAGGTGATCAATGTGAAAGGGGTTGCATAACTACCGGCATTTTTATAAATACTGGCGCTGTGTGTTATCCCTTAAAATGACATGGCAGCGAAAGGGTTAATCTAAGTTTTATTTATTAGGGGCGAACGCTTTCAACAACAGTTCATTTACATCTTCTCTTCGTGTTATTCTTTCCTTTGCTTCAAAATTTCGTCAATTTTCGCGTTTTTTTCTTTGTGAATTTCCTCCCTTTGACGTTGTCGTTCTTCTCGCGGGCGTTAAAGATAGTAGCAACCTTCTTGTCACTTTCTTCTATTTTAAGCTTTACAGACATTTCAGAAATTCATGTTTTGACGTTCAAGGTAAACGACGCGAACACAATGCCCTATCCGTGAGCAGCGTGAACGTCTGCGCATGACGAGTCATAACGTTTGCAGCGCAAACGGTGAGCGTACAAAGCACGAATCGGGCCGAACATTGGTATGCTGTGAGCGGAATAGACCTTTTCATAGTTGAAATTTTTTTTGGCGCTTGTGTCAATTTCCGCCATGTTATACGACAAAAAGTGCCCGAACTTTTTGACTTATGCAAAGTATAAAAAGTTCGGGCACTTTTTGACGTATAACTAAATATGTGCCCGAAACTTTCATATTCTCGCCTTTCAAACTTGGCAGATGCGCATGCGCTCAGCTAACCGTAAAAAGGTCTATTCGGACCGCGGCCTCTTTTATTTCTTATAATGAACAAGAGATATTGTCAAATTTGACAATCACATGTTGTTATTCCTTGTAACATGCATAACATATTGACATTTATATCTTGTTATTCCTTGTAACATACAAGCTACAATTGACAAATTTGACATTTGCGTCCTGTTTATCCTTGTAGCATGCTATCAATATTGTCAAATTTCACATTTACATTTTGCTATTCCTTGTAACGTACAAGAAATGTTGTCAAATTTGACATTTACATCTTCTTATTCCTTGTAACATGTTGGCTATATTTGACAAATTGACACTTAAAACCTGTTATTGCTTCTAATATGCACAACATGTTGTCATATTTGACTTACATTCTGAAAATAATTCCTTGTAACATGCAAGTAATTTTGTCAAATTTGGCATTTACATCCTGCTAATCCTTGCAATATGCAAGTAATATTGTCAAATTTGACATTTAGGTCCTGTTAATTCGTGCAATATGCAAGTAATATTGTCAAATTTGACATTTACGTCCTGCTAATACTTGCAATATGCAAGTAATATTGTCAAATTAGACATTTACATCCTGTTAATCCTTGCAATATGCAAGTAATATTGTCAAATTAGACATTTACATCCTGTTAATTCTTGCAATATGCAAGTAATATTGTCAAATTTGACATTTACATCCTGTTAATCCGTGCAATATGCAAGTAATATTGTAAAATTTGACATTTACATCCTGTTAATTCTTGCAATATGCAAGTAATATTGTCAAATTTGACATTTACATCCTGTTAATTCTAGCAATATGCAAGTAATATTGTCAAATTAGACATTTACATCCTGTTAATTCTTGCAATATGCAAGTAATATTGTCAAATTTGACATTTACATCCTGTTAATCCGTGCAATATGCAAGTAATATTGTAAAATTTGACATTTACATCCTGTTAATTCTTGCAATATGCAAGTAATATTGTCAAATTTGACATTTACATCCTGTTAATCCGTGCAATATGCAAGTAATATTGTAAAATTTGACATTTACATCCTGCTAATCCTTGCAATATGCAAGTAATATTGTCAAATTTGACATTTACATCCTGTTAATTCTTGCAATATGCAAGTAATATTGTCAAATTTGACATTTACATCCTGTTAATTCTTGCAATATGCAAGTAATATTGTCAAATTTGACATTTACATCCTGTTAATTCTTGCAATATGCAAGTAATATTGTCAAATTTGACATTTACATCCTGTTAATTCTTGCAATATGCAAGTAATATTGTCAAATTTGACATTTACATCCTGTTAATTCTTGCAATATGCAAGTAATATTGTCAAATTTGACATTTACATCCTGTTAATTCTTGCAATATGCAAGTAATATTGTCAAATTTGACATTTACATCCTGTTAATTCTTGCAATATGCAAGTAATATTGTCAAATTTGACATTTACATCCTGTTAATTCTTGCAATATGCAAGTAATATTGTCAAATTTGACATTTACATCCTGTTAATTCTTGCAATATGCAAGTAATATTGTAAAATTTGACATTTACATCCTGTTAATTCTTGCAATATGCAAGTAATATTGTCAAATTTGACATTTACATCCTGTTAATTCTTGCAATATGCAAGTAATATTGTCAAATTTGACATTTACATCCTGTTAATTCTTGCAATATGCAAGTAATATTGTCAAATTTGACATTTACATCCTGTTAATCCGTGCAATATGCAAGTAATATTGTAAAATTTGACATTTACATCCTGTTAATTCTTGCAATATGCAAGTAATATTGTCAAATTTGACATTTACATCCTGTTAATTCTAGCAATATGCAAGTAATATTGTCAAATTAGACATTTACATCCTGTTAATTCTTGCAATATGCAAGTAATATTGTCAAATTTGACATTTACATCCTGTTAATTCTTGCAATATGCAAGTAATATTGTCAAATTTGACATTTACATCCTGTTAATTCTAGCAATATGCAAGTAATATTGTCAAATTAGACATTTACATCCTGTTAATTCTTGCAATATGCAAGTAATATTGTCAAATTTGACATTTACATCCTGTTAATCCGTGCAATATGCAAGTAATATTGTAAAATTTGACATTTACATCCTGTTAATTCTTGCAATATGCAAGTAATATTGTCAAATTTGACATTTACATCCTGTTAATTCTAGCAATATGCAAGTAATATTGTCAAATTAGACATTTACATCCTGTTAATTCTTGCAATATGCAAGTAATATTGTCAAATTTGACATTTACATCCTGTTAATTCTTGCAATATGCAAGTAATATTGTCAAATTTGACATTTACATCCTGTTAATTCTAGCAATATGCAAGTAATATTGTCAAATTAGACATTTACATCCTGTTAATTCTTGCAATATGCAAGTAATATTGTCAAATTTGACATTTACATCCTGTTAATTCTTGCAATATGCAAGTAATATTGTCAAATTTGACATTTACATCCTGTTAATTCTAGCAATATGCAAGTAATATTGTCAAATTAGACATTTACATCCTGTTAATTCTTGCAATATGCAAGTAATATTGTCAAATTTGACATTTACATCCTGTTAATCCTTGCAATATGCAAGTAATATTGTAAAATTTGACATTTACATCCTGTTAATTCTTGCAATATGCAAGTAATATTGTCAAATTTGACATTTACATCCTGTTAATTCTAGCAATATGCAAGTAATATTGTCAAATTAGACATTTACATCCTGTTAATTCTTGCAATATGCAAGTAATATTGTCAAATTAGACATTTACATCCTGTTAATTCTTGCAATATGCAAGTAATATTGTCAAATTTGACATTTACATCCTGTTAATTCTAGCAATATGCAAGTAATATTGTCAAATTAGACATTTACATCCTGTTAATTCTTGCAATATGCAAGTAATATTGTCAAATTTGACATTTACATCCTGTTAATTCTTGCAATATGCAAGTAATATTGTCAAATTTGACATTTACATCCTGTTAATTCTAGCAATATGCAAGTAATATTGTCAAATTAGACATTTACATCCTGTTAATTCTTGCAATATGCAAGTAATATTGTCAAATTTGACATTTACATCCTGTTAATCCGTGCAATATGCAAGTAATATTGTAAAATTTGACATTTACATCCTGTTAATTCTTGCAATATGCAAGTAATATTGTCAAATTTGACATTTACATCCTGTTAATCCGTGCAATATGCAAGTAATATTGTAAAATTTGACATTTACATCCTGCTAATCCTTGCAATATGCAAGTAATATTGTCAAATTTGACATTTACATCCTGTTAATTCTTGCAATGTGCAAGTAATATTGTCAAATTTGACATTTACATCCTGTTAATTCTTGCAATATGCAAGTAATATTGTCAAATTTGACATTTACATCCTGTTAATTCTTGCAATATGCAAGTAATATTGTCAAATTTGACATTTACATCCTGTTAATTCTTGCAATATGCAAGTAATATTGTCAAATTTGGCATTTACATCCTGTTAATTCTTGCAATATGCAAGTAATATTGTCAAATTTGACATTTACATCCTGTTAATTCTTGCAATATGCAAGTAATATTGTCAAATTTGACATTTACATCCTGTTAATTCTTGCAATATGCAAGTAATATTGTCAAATTTGACATTTACATCCTGTTAATTCTTGCAATATGCAAGTAATATTGTCAAATTTGACATTTACATCCTGTTAATTCTTGCAATATGCAAGTAATATTGTCAAATTTGACATTTACATCCTGTTAATTCTTGCAATATGCAAGTAATATTGTCAAATTTGACATTTACATCCTGTTAATTCTTGCAATATGCAAGTAATATTGTCAAATTTGACATTTACATCCCGTTAATTCTTGCAATATGCATGTAATATTGTCAAATTTGACATTTACATCCTGTTAATTCTTGCAATATGCAAGTAATATTGTCAAATTTGACATTTACATCCTGTTAATTCTTGCAATATGCAAGTAATATTGTCAAATTTGACATTTACATCCTGTTAATTCTTGCAATATGCAAGTAATATTGTCAAATTTGACATTTACATCCTGTTAATTCTTGCAATATGCAAGTAATATTGTCAAATTTGACATTTACATCCTGTTAATTCTTGCAATATGCAAGTAATATTGTCAAATTTGACATTTACATCCTGTTAATTCTTGCAATATGCAAGTAATATTGTCAAATTTGACATTTACATCCTGTTAATTCTTGCAATATGCAAGTAATATTGTAAAATTTGACATTTACATCCTGTTAATTCTTGCAATATGCAAGTAATATTGTCAAATTTGACATTTACATCCTGTTAATTCTTGCAATATGCAAGTAATATTGTCAAATTTGACATTTACATCCTGTTAATTCTTGCAATATGCAAGTAATATTGTCAAATTTGACATTTACATCCTGTTAATCCGTGCAATATGCAAGTAATATTGTAAAATTTGACATTTACATCCTGTTAATTCTTGCAATATGCAAGTAATATTGTCAAATTTGACATTTACATCCTGTTAATTCTAGCAATATGCAAGTAATATTGTCAAATTAGACATTTACATCCTGTTAATTCTTGCAATATGCAAGTAATATTGTCAAATTTGACATTTACATCCTGTTAATTCTTGCAATATGCAAGTAATATTGTCAAATTTGACATTTACATCCTGTTAATTCTAGCAATATGCAAGTAATATTGTCAAATTAGACATTTACATCCTGTTAATTCTTGCAATATGCAAGTAATATTGTCAAATTTGACATTTACATCCTGTTAATCCGTGCAATATGCAAGTAATATTGTAAAATTTGACATTTACATCCTGTTAATTCTTGCAATATGCAAGTAATATTGTCAAATTTGACATTTACATCCTGTTAATTCTAGCAATATGCAAGTAATATTGTCAAATTAGACATTTACATCCTGTTAATTCTTGCAATATGCAAGTAATATTGTCAAATTTGACATTTACATCCTGTTAATCCGTGCAATATGCAAGTAATATTGTAAAATTTGACATTTACATCCTGTTAATTCTTGCAATATGCAAGTAATATTGTCAAATTTGACATTTACATCCTGTTAATCCGTGCAATATGCAAGTAATATTGTAAAATTTGACATTTACATCCTGCTAATCCTTGCAATATGCAAGTAATATTGTCAAATTTGACATTTACATCCTGTTAATTCTTGCAATGTGCAAGTAATATTGTCAAATTTGACATTTACATCCTGTTAATTCTTGCAATATGCAAGTAATATTGTCAAATTTGACATTTACATCCTGTTAATTCTTGCAATATGCAAGTAATATTGTCAAATTTGACATTTACATCCTGTTAATTCTTGCAATATGCAAGTAATATTGTCAAATTTGACATTTACATCCTGTTAATTCTTGCAATATGCAAGTAATATTGTCAAATTTGACATTTACATCCTGTTAATTCTTGCAATATGCAAGTAATATTGTCAAATTTGACATTTACATCCTGTTAATTCGTGCAATATGCAAGTAATATTGTCAAATTTGACATTTACATCCTGTTAATTCTTGCAATATGCAAGTAATATTGTCAAATTTGACATTTACATCCTGTTAATTCTTGCAATATGCAAGTAATATTGTCAAATTTGACATTTACATCCTGTTAATTCTTGCAATATGCAAGTAATATTGTCAAATTTGACATTTACATCCTGTTAATTCTTGCAATATGCAAGTAATATTGTCAAATTTGACATTTACATCCTGTTAATTCTTGCAATATGCAAGTAATATTGTCAAATTTGACATTTACATCCTGTTAATTCTTGCAATATGCAAGTAATATTGTCAAATTTGACATTTACATCCTGTTAATTCTTGCAATATGCAAGTAATATTGTAAAATTTGACATTTACATCCTGTTAATTCTTGCAATATGCAAGTAATATTGTCAAATTTGACATTTACATCCTGTTAATTCTTGCAATATGCAAGTAATATTGTCAAATTAGACATTTACATCCTGTTAATTCTTGCAATATGCAAGTAATATTGTCAAATTTGACATTTACATCCTGTTAATCCGTGCAATATGCAAGTAATATTGTCAAATTTGACATTTACATCCTGTTAATTCTTGCAATATGCAAGTAATATTGTCAAATTTGACATTTACATCCTGTTAATCCGTGCAATATGCAAGTAATATTGTAAAATTTGACATTTACATCCTGTTAATTCTTGCAATATGCAAGTAATATTGTCAAATTTGACATTTACATCCTGTTAATCCGTGCAATATGCAAGTAATATTGTAAAATTTGACATTTACATCCTGCTAATCCTTGCAATATGCAAGTAATATTGTCAAATTTGACATTTACATCCTGTTAATTCTTGCAATATGCAAGTAATATTGTCAAATTTGACATTTACATCCTGTTAATCCGTGCAATATGCAAGTAATATTGTCGAATTAGACATTTACATCCAGTTAATCCTTGCAATATGCAAGTAATATTGTCAAATTTGACATTTACATCCTGTTAATCCTTGCAATATGCAAGTAATATTGTCAAATTAGACATTTACATCCAGTTAATCTTTGCAATATGCAAGTAATATTGTCAGATTTGACATTTACATCCTGTTAATTCTTGCAATATGCAAGTAGTATTGTCAAATTTGACATATACATCCTGTTAATCCGTGCAATATGCAAGTAATATTGTCAAATTTGACATTTATATCCTGCTAATCCTTGCGATATGCAAGTAATATTGTCAAATTAGACATTTACATACTGGTAATCATTGCAACATGCAAGTAATATTGTCAAATTTGACATTTGCACCCTCTTAATCCTTGAAACATACAAGTAATATTGTCAAATTTTACATTTACATACTTTTAATCCATACAACATCCAAGTAATATTGTCAATTTTGACATTTACATCCTCTTAATCCTTGCAACATACAAGTAATATTGTCAAATTTGACATTTACATACTTTTAATCCTTGCAACATCGAAGTAATATTGTCAAATTTGACATTTACATACTTTTAATCCTCACAACATGCAAGTAATATTGTCAAATTTGACATTGGCATGCTCTTAATCCTTGCAACATACAAGTAATATTGTCAAATTTGACATTTCCATACTGTTAATCAGTGCAACATGCAAGTAATATTGTCAAATTTTACATTAACATCCTATTAATCCTTGCAACATACAAGTAAAATTGTCGAATTTAACATTTACATCCTGTTAATCCTTGCAACATTCAAATAATTTTGTCAAATTTGACATTTATATCCTCTTAATCCCTGCACATGCAAGTAATATTGTCAAATTTGACATTTACATACTGTTAATCATTGCAACATGCAAGTAATATTGTCAAATTTGACATTTACATCCTCTTAATCCCTGCAACATACAAGTAATATTGTCAAATTTTACATTTACGAGCATTTAACAACTATAACTCATCATTTATTTATTTTTCTTCTCACAGGACAAACAAGAACCGGTTGACGAAGCCGTCAAGGCAAAGAAGAAAACCCTGAAGCTCCTCTCGAAACTCGCCCAACCGCCTGAAGAAACTGACAAGAAGAAGAAAAAGAAACCCGAAGCCGAAGAAGAGAACGAACAGCCCAAAAAGAAGAAAAAGAAGAATGAGCCTGATACGGCTATCGACGACAGCGAAGAAGAAAATGAAGATGGCCAAGAAGAAAATGAAGACGCAGATGATGAAAATGAGGGTGAATTGCTTTAAGTTAGACTAGGCTAGCCAGATTAGATTAGGACTAGTCGATAAGAAGACGACGACCAGGATCCATACGTCATTATCTAATGCCCGCCATACACACAACGGTCCACCGAACAGGTCTACCTGTGCAGGTTTGTCTGCGCAGCTAGACCGGAGCGTGTGTGGGAATAGACCTATGCAGTTTCTTGCATCCGGTTGACCTGCACATGTAACCTCTCCGGTAGACCGTAGCGTGTATGTCGGGCATAATGGTCCTACAGTACATGTATGACCTGGAACCTCCTCCCACAGCCTAATGGATAAGGTTAAGGCAAAATAGTCAAGACTAGGACTAACAAACAAGATTACATTATTCGGACAAGACTAGACAGACAAGATTACATTAATCGGACAAGACTATACTCGGGCCGGCGAGAAAATGCATTCCGTTTTGACGAGTTTAGCATCGTTCTGCGCATACCCGCACTTTTTTTTTTCTAGTTCGCGGTGTTTAGTTGTCCGTGTTTGAAAAACAGACGCATATTTCATAACTCAAACTAATCTGCGGGTACCTCGACGTGTCCCTCGCCCCTCATAACTCGGCGCAGCACAACTGCATTCTCTCGCCGGACAGAGTATAAACAGACAATATTACATCAGTCGGACAACACTAGATGAACAAGATGCTAACGTATTAAACTTGTTTGTTTCTTAGATGGAGAGTTGGGCAAGCGAGCGATAACGTTTCAAATTGCCAAGAACAAGGGGTTGAAACCGCACAGGAAGAAGGAACAGAGGAATCCGAGGGTCAAGCACAGGAACAAGTTCCGGAAAGCCAAGATACGCAGGAAGGGAGCTGTAAGTCTCTTCCAACTTGTCTGTTTCTTCTTCTTCCGGCGCTACTGCCCAATTTGGGCCTTAGCTTCTCCTAGTTTCCTCCCCCATTTCCTCTCTCCTGCGCCACTTCCTTTCATCTTCCTACTTTAAGGATTCGTCTGACGTCCTGGTCTACTTCATCCTTCCATGTTTTTCTTGGTTTTCCTATTGGCCTCTTCACATCCATTCTGCCGTTCAGGTTTATTTTGGGCATTATACCATCTGGCATTCTTATAATGTGCCCTGCCCACCGGAGGCGCTCTTATCGCCCTTCCCTAAAACCATACTGACCTAACAACCATGGACTCACTCCCTGAACAACAGAGAGCCTCAACCCTATACCCGCTTATCCGCCATGCCGTTCTTCTTCTTCTGGCGCTACAGCCCAATTTGAGCCTTGACCTCCCCTAGTTTCCTCCTCCATTCCTCTCTTTCCCAGGCCACTTCCTTCCACCATCCTAGTTTAAAGATTCGTCTGGCGTCTACTTCATCCTCCCATCTTTTTCTTGGTCTTCCTATCGGCCTCTTCCCCTCCATTCGGCCGTTCAGGATTCTTTTGGGCATTCTACCATCTGGCATTCTTATAATGTGTGCTGACCACTGGAGGCGCTCTTATCGCCCTTCCCTAAAACCATGCTAGCCTAACCTCCATGTACTCACTCCCTGACTAACAGATACCCTCAGCCCTATACCCGCCCATCCGCCATCCCGTTCTTCTTCTTTTGGCGCTACAGCCCAATTTGAGCCTTGACCTCCCCTAGTTTTCTCCCCGATTCCTCTCTTTCTCAGGACACTTCCTTTCATCTTCCTAGTTTAAAGATTCGTCTGGCGTCTATTTCATCCTTCCATCTTTTTCTTGGTCTTCCTATCGGCCTCTTCCCCTCCATTCGGCCGTTCAGGATTATTTTGCGCATCCTACCATCTGACATTCTTGCAATGTGGAGGCGCTGCAGTTTTACGTATATCGACACTGGTTGATCTTTAAGGGCCTGATATACTTCCTTGTTGTATCGCCTCCTATATTCTTCATTTTCCTGTTCTGGTCCTGGTCTGTTCTAGTGTTGTTCATTGTGTTTCATTCTAGCCATGTATGTTCTAATTTTGTGTATTCTAGTCTTGTCTTTTCTAGTTTTCTCTATTCTAGTCTTGTTTGAACTAATCAGTAGATAGGCTAGGACAGTTCGGGACGAAAATCCCATAAGGATTTACATATAGGTCGAAATTCACATTTCTTCCGGTCTCGTGTCTGGTTCTAGCGCATGCGCAAATCGCCAACCGTCTGGTTCTAGCGCATGCGCAAACCGCCAATACCTGTTTATTAGCTGATTATACCTGTTTACTACCAGTTTATCAGCTGATTAAATCTGTTTATTAGCTGATTACTACCTCTTTAAACCTGTTTATTAGCTGTTTAGACCTGTTTATTAGCTGATTACTACCTGTTTAAATCAGTCATATAAAATATATTGCATAAACAGGTATTGGCGGTTTGTGCATGCGCTAGTACCAGATACGTGACCGGAAGAAATGAGAATTCAAACCCCTATGTAAATCCTTATGGGATTTTGGTTCCGAACTGTCCCTACCTATCTGCTCTAATCGTGTCTGTTTTAGTTTTGTCTGTTCTAGTCTTCTTTGTTCTAGTTTTGCCTGTTCTAGTGTTGTCGATTTGAGTTTAAATGTTCTAGTTGAGTCTGTTTTAGTTTTAATTTCTGTTTGTTTTTTAGATTCGAGAAGTTCGAACGGAGATGAAGAGATACGGGGGAGAAATGTCCGGCATCAAGGCCTCGGTGACGAAGAGCATAAAGATAAAATCATGAGGAATTTTATAGATTTATCCGTTTTGCGAAATTTTGTGGAAGATTTTGCAAAGAAATTCGGAGTTTCAAGAAAAAATCAAATGTTTTTGTATCCTTGGATGAGGAGTTTATTTATTTGTCCTGTCAGAGTCAAAATTTCCTTGTCAGTATCCTTCAAAAAGCTTTTCCCTGGCTTTGTCAAATTTTGGTTATGGAGATGGAGTTTTAAAGTTTGTAAATTCTGTCTGTTGGTTTGGATTTTTGGATTTGTCAGGATGTCGGGTGAGTTGGTAGTCAGTAGCTATGTTCATGCGAGTGAGGTTTTGAATATGGCGCCGTTTGCGGTGGGACGGGCCTGTCGACCTCCACCGCGATGGGTCAAACGTGACAAAATCTTGCTCGAGTACGGTCGTCTCGCTTGCCAATTGTTTTTTACCATACAAGGGTGAGTTTGCCAAAAAATATTTTGAAAATTTACCACAAAATTTGCTAATTTACAACAAAATTTCTCATTTGTGTTATTTTACGTTTTTGTTGATTACTTGCAAATTTCGTGTTTTTTGTTTTTTCGGCTTTTTGCATGAACACATTTTTCTATTTGCAGAAAATTTATGTAATAGACACTAACTACACACTTTCATCAAAAATTAGACAATTTTGTTTAAAGTTTAGGCGGTTTTATTAAAATTTAGACAAAATGTATGAAAAACTTCCAGACAAGTTTGTTAATATTTCGATGGTTTGGTTAATTGTTAGATAGCTTTGTTAACGTTTAGAAAATTTCTTAACATTAGCACAAATTTGTTAATATTCACATAATTTTGTTAGGTCGGGATGGGTTTTGTTAACTTTTTTTTTTGTTACCCATCTTTTTTGTTAAGATGGTTTTGTTCATTTTTAAACGTTTTCATTAACTCTAAGACCGTTTTGTCAGCTTTTACACAATTTTCTTAACATCTATATACAAATTTTAATTAAATTTAGACAAACTTCGTTCTCAAATTTTGAAAGCTTGTGGAATTTGGACTCTTTTATATCTACAAATTTAGACAATTTTAATTCTCTAATGTGCACAATTTTCAGATATCATTTTATCTATTCAAATTTAGACAATTTTAGTTTTCAAATTTTTACACCTTTCACACATTCTTTGAACAAACTTTCAGACATTCTTTTGTTTCTTTAAATTTAGACCATTTTAATTCTTAAATTTTAGTTTCAAATTTGAACGCCCTTTTTTCAAATTAAGACCATTTTTGTTCTCAAATTTAGGTTTCAAATTTAGGCGGCTTTCAGACAATCTTTTATTTCTTTAAATTTAGACAATTTTATTTCTCAAATTTAGGTTTCAAATTTTGACATTCTTTTATACTTTTCATATTTAGACAATTTTGGTTCACAAATTTAGGTTTCATATTTGGACAAACTTTCAGACGATCTTTTGTTTCTTTAAATTTGTACAATTTTAGTTCTCAAATTTAGGGTTCAAATTTGGACACCTTTCAGTCATTCTATTTATTTTTTTAAATTTAGGCAATTTTGTTCTTAAATTTCGGTTTCAAATTTGGACTAACTTTCAGACATTCTTTTATTTCTTGAAATTTTGACAATTTCTAATTGATAATTTTTATTATTTAGGATTCAACTTTCAGACGTTCTTTTTATTTGTTTAAATTTAGGCAATTTTGTTCTTAAATTTCGGCTTCAAATTTGGTCAAAATTTCAGACAATCTTTTGTGTCTTTAAATTTAGACAATTTTAGTTCTCAAATTTTGGGTTCAAATATGGACTCCTTTAAGACATTCTTTTTATTTGTTAAAATTTAGACAATTTTGTTGTTAAATTTAGGTTTCAAATTTGAACTAACTTGAAGATATTCTTTTGATGCTTTAAATGTAGACAATTTTAGTTCTTAAATTTAGGGTTCAAATTTGGACACCTCTCAGACATTCTTTTATTTCTTTAAATTTAGACAATTTTTGTTCTTAAATTTCAGTTTCAATTTGAACAAACTTTCACACATCCTTTTATTTCTTCAATTTATTTCTTCAGATTTAGACAATTTTAGTTCTCAAATTTCGGTTTCATATTTGGACAAACTGACATGCTTTTAGTTCTTCAAATTTAGACAATTTTAGATTTCAAATTTGGACAAACTTTCAGACAATCTCCTATTTCTTCAAATTTAGACATTTTTAGTTCTCAGATTTAGACACCTTTCAGGCGTCCTTTTCTTTGTTTAGTTTTAGACAATTTTAGTTCTCAAATTTAGACAAACTTCCAGGCATTCTTTTATTTCTTCAGATTTAGAAAACTTCAGTTCTTAAATTTGGTCACCTTTGAGACATACTTTAATTTGTTTAATTTTAGACAATTTTATTTTTCAAATTTTGGGTTCAAATGTGGACAAACTATCAGACATTCTGTTATTTCTTCAAATTTAGACAATTTTAGTTCTTAAATTTTGGTTTCAAATTTGGACAAACTTCCAGAGACATTCTCTTATTTCTTTAAATTTAGGCAATTTTAGTTCTCAGATTTGGACACCATTCAGACATTCTGTTGATTTAATTTTAGACAATTTTAGTTCTCAAATTTAGTTTTCAATTTTAGTTCTCAGATTTGGACATCTTTCAGACATTTTTTAAAGAAAAGAATGTCTGTGTGAATGTCTATGTGAAAGGTGTCAAAATCTGAGTTTAATTTTAGACAATTCTAGTTCTCAAATTTAGACAAATTTGCAGACATTCTTTTATTTCTTCAATTTTGGGCTATTTTAGTTTTTAAATTTGGTCACTTTTTAGACATTTTTTAATTTTAGACAATTTTAGTTCCCAAATTTAGGTTTCAAATTTAGACAAACTTCCAGACATTCTTTTTTTTCAAATTTAGACGGTTTTAGTTCTCAGATTTGGACACCTTTTTGACATTCTTTTCTTTGTTTAATTTTAGACAATTTTAGTTCTCAAATTTTGTTTCAAATTTAGAAAAACTACCAGACGTTCTGTTATTTCTTCAAATTTAGACGATTCTTGTTCAGAAATTTCGGTTTCAAATTTAGACAAACTTCTAGTCATTCTTTTATGTCTTCAAATTTAGAGCATTTTAGTTCTCAGATTTGGATACCTTTCAGAATTTCTTTGTTTAATATTTTACAATTTTATTTCTCAAATTTATGGTTTAAATTTGGACAAACTTTCGGATTTCCTGTTATTTCTTCGAATTTAGACAATTTTAGTTGTCAAATTTCAGTTTCAAATATGGACAAACAATTCCAGGGAGATTCTCTTATTTTTTAAATTTACGCAATTTTAGTTCTCAGATTTGGACACCTTTCAGACATTCTTTTCTTTGTTTAGTTTAAGACAATTTTAGTTGTCAAATTTAGACAAACTTCCAGACATTAGTTTATTTCTTCAAATTTAGACAATTTATCAAGGTTTTAAATTTAGGTTTCAAATTTAGACAAACTTCCAGACATTCTTATATTTTTTCAAATTTAGACAATTTGAGCTCCTAAATTTGGTCACCTTTCAGACATTCCTCTATTTGTCTAATTTTAGACAATTTTAGTTTTAGAATTTGGACAAACTTTCAGACATTCATTTATTTCTTCAAATTTAGACTATTTTTGTTCTCAGATTTGGACACCTTTCAGACATTCTTCAAATTTAGAAAATTTTAATTCTCAAATTTGCCAAAATTTGTAGACGAACTTTGAAGACATTGTTTAAAATTTGCATAAATTTCTGTTTTCAAGTTTTAGAAAGTCTGTGGAATTTAGACAAACTTTCATTAATTTCGCTTTCAAAATAAGATAAATTTTCGATCAGTTTTATTCTTATCTTATGTCGACAATTACTGTCTTTGAATTTAGACAAATTTTCGTTTCACATTTTAAAATACTCGTAGAATTTAGACAAACTTTTAGACAACATTTAAACAATTTTAATTGACATTTTTCTGTAGTTAAGTAGTCATTTTTATAGTTTAACAATATTTTTAAACAATTTTAAGTTCGTACTGTATGTATACCAAATGGACTGGACAAACAAAACTTAATAGGCAAGACTAGATTAACTAGACAGACATGACAAGTAAAATTAGACGGACGTGAATAAACAGACACGACTAGACAGACAAAACTAAACAGATTAAGCAGACAAAACTAGACAGGCTGGACAGATAAGACTAGACTAGACAGATAAGAGTAGACACACAATAATACTAGACACATAAGACTAGACATAAGGCTTTTATCCACTTTGACTTTTAGTATGCGGCACGCCGGTAACGCATATTTTGCATTCATTTAGGTTAGCCCGGACGGTTGGTGAAAACCGGCCTCGTTGTCGCCTCCTCGACCAGGATTCGAACCCGGGTCTCCTACATGAAAAGTCTCTTGTAGTTGATGGGTTTGTTGTCAATTACACTACTGAGGAGGATAGACAGACAAAACTAGACCGACAAGACTAGACAGACAAGACTAAACAGACAAGACTACAAATATCTTTGCCTAATCTTGTAGATTAACTTAGATTGTTTATAAGACATCGGATTTAGTTTCAGTTTATTTTCAAGTTCAAAGTTTAAACAATAGAAGCTCGTTTAGTTATCTAGATAGAATACTCTAGTTAGTATCTATAGTTCTATCTTTAGTTCATTTAGTTGACTAAGCGAACACTTAAAACTACAAGTTTTATTTAGTAGATTAGACAAGGTATTAAAATTTTAGGAAACACAGACAATTTTTAACAATCTTTGTCAAAAATCTAGATAACGTCTCAGTTTGGAAAAGTTCAGGTTTGAAAGGCTATAGTCCAGTTAGTGTTCTAGATAGAATATTCTGGTTTTCGTTAATATCGAGGTAATTTTGTCGACTAAGGACTAGACAGACAAAACTTAATAGGCAAGACTAGATAAACTAGACAGACAAGACAAGCAAGATTAGACGGACGTGAATAAACAGGCAAGACTAGACCGACAAGACTAGACAGACAAGACTGGACAGACAAGACTAGACAGACAAGACTAGACAGACAAGACTAGACAGACAAGACTAGACAGACAAGACTAGACAGACAAGACTAGACAGACAAGACTAGACAGACAAGACTAGACAGACAAGACTAGACAGACAAGACTAGACAGACAAGACTAGACAGACAAGACTAGACAGACAAGACTAGACAGACAAGACTAGACAGACAAGACTAGACAGACAAGACTAGACAGACAAGACTAGACAGACAAGACTAGACCGACAAGACTAGACAGACAAGACTAGACAGACAAGACTAGACAGACAAGACTAGACAGACAAGACTAGACAGACAAGACTAGACAGACAAGACTAGACAGACAAGACTAGACAGACAAGACTAGACAGACAAGACTAGACAAACAAGACTAGACAGACAAGACTAGACAGACAAGACTAGACAGACAAGACTAGACAGACAAGACTAGACAGACAAGACTAGACAGACAAGACTAGACAGACAAGACTAGACAGACAAGACTAGACAGACAAGACTAGACAGACAAGACTAGACAGACAAGACTAGACAGACAAGACTAGACAGACAAGACTAGACAGACAAGACTAGACAGACAAGACTAGACAGACAAGACTAGACAGACAAGACTAGACAGACAAGACTAGACAGACAAGACTAGACAGACAAGACTAGACAGACAAGACTAGACAGACAAGACTAGACAGACAAGACTAGACAGACAAGGCTAGACAGACAAGACTAGACAGACAAGACTAGACAGACAAGACTAGACAGACAAGACTAGACAGACAAGACTAGACAGACAAGACTAGACAGACAAGACTAGACAGACAAGACTAGACAGACAAGACTAGACAGACTAGACAGACTAGACAGACAAGACTAGACAGACAAGACTAGACAGACAAGACTAGACAGACAAGACTAGGCAGACAAGACTAGACAGACAAGACTAGACAGACAAGACTAGACAGACAAGACTAGACAGACAAGACTAGACAGACAAGATTAGACAGACAAGACAAGACTAGACAGACAAGACTAGACAGACAAAACTAGACAGACAAGACTAGACAGACAAGACTAGGCAGACAAGACTAGACAGACAAGACTAGACAGACAAGACTAGACAGACAAGACTAGACAGACAAGACTAGACAGACAAGGCTAGACAGACAAGACTAGACAGACAAGACTAGACAGACAAGACTAGACAGACAAGACTAGACAGACAAGACTAGACAGACAAGAATAGACAGACAAGACTAGACAGACAAGACTAGACAGACAAGACTAGACAGACAAGACTAGACAGACAAGACTAGACAGACAAGACTAGACAGACAAGACTAGACAGACAAGACTAGACAGACAAGACTAGACAGACAAGACTAGACAGACAAGACTAGACAGACAAGACTAGACAGACAAGACTAGACAGACAAGACTAGACAGACAAGACTAGACAGACAAGACTAGACAGACAAGACTAGACAGACAAGACTAGACAGACAAGACTAGACAGACAAGACTAGACAGACAAGACTAGACAGACAAGACTAGACAGACAAGACTAGACAGACAAGACTAGGCAGACAAGACTAGACAGACAAGACTAGACAGACAAGACTAGACAGACAAGACTAGACAGACAAGACTAGACAGACAAGACTAGACAGACAAGACTAGACAGGCAAGACTAGACAGGCAAGACTAGACAGACAAGACCAGACAGACAAGACCAGACAGACAAGACTAGACAGACAAGACTAGACAGACAAGACTAGACAGACAAGACTAGTCAGACAAGACTAGACAGACAAGACTAGACAGACAAGACTAAACAGACAAGACTAGACAGACAAGACTAGACAGATAAGACGACAGACAAGACTAGACAGACAAGACTAGACCGACAATAGTAGACAGACAAGACTAGAGTGACAGGATTAAATGAAATTTGAGTAAATAATTTCGACTATATTGTTCTATATAGTTAATAAGTAAAGGTCAAGTAAGTTGAGTTGAAATAACAAGTCAATTGATTAAAATGGAATTGTTGATAAGATTCGGTTGGCATTGATAAGAGGGAGAAAAACAATCAAACGGGTAGTGCTTATATTATCGATAGAATTTGTCTGAATTGTCCAGTTTTGTTTTTTCGGTTTAATTTTCTCGGAAAGTTTTCGTGATTTTCGCATTTAATGTTTTTTTTGTCTGATTAGACGAAAAAAGTTGTGAAAAATTTCTACTTGAATCAAAATATTAAAAGGAAAATTCCATCCAATTTATGGGAAAATTTGTGATTAAAGTTATTTTTTAAATTCTTAAAATTATTTAAGAATATGCTAAATGATGCGAAAATAGAGGAATTTGTATAATTTATACGAAAAATCGTTAAAAATTATTGAAAACATTTGTTTAGAAAAATATTACAAAATTAAAGAGGTAAAATGGACAAATTTATTCAACAAATTGTTGGAAAATAAAAAAAGTTTCGCGAGAAATTGTGCAGCTTTTGTTGCTAATTTGTAATTCAAACGGCAAAGCTGCACTGATGAGAGATAAATTTCGAAACGCGTTTGCAGATGGCTATTAACTTAAGTTAAATAGAAAGATATGATCTTAAAAACAATGTAATTTCTGTAGTGCTTGATAGTGACATGAAAATGTACTGGGACTAGTAATAAAAGGAAAATCTCTGTTGTATAATTGAATATCCTGCGTGGTATAAGCCAGGAAGTAGTTTCAGCATGAGATTTGTTCATAGTCTTAATAAGTTAGTATAAATTAGTATGGTTACCAGTATGGATATAGTATGGATACCAATATTCATTTTATTATATGAATATTTAAAAATTAAATTTAAAATTAGCAAAGGTCAAAATCAACAGACAGAATAAGAAACGAGGAAATAAGAGAGGAATTAGAAATGTACAGCGTAAACTAGAAGATAGGTTACTAAGAATTACAGATAAATGGAGACAACACATTAATCGGATGGAAGAAGAACGAATACCGAAACGAATCCTAAAATACATCCAAGCGGACGCAGAGACGTAAGTCGACCGAAGAAAAAATGGTCATAATCAAGATAACGTGAAGTTCGGAACAGGCAGTAATGCCTAACCCTTGAAGGCAGAAGAAGAAGGACATAACATCAATGAAGCACATGGAGGATGAGTCAGGTGTAGTGCTACACGATCAAGAGAAAATACTGGGAAGATGGCTGGAGTACTTTGAAAGACTATTGAATGAAGAAAATCTGAGAGAAAAGTACGAGGATGGAGAGATAAACGAAGGAGTGACCCAAGCATTAAGAAGGGAAGAAGTAGAATATGCGCTGAAGAAAATGGGAAGGCAGTAGGTCCAGACCAAATGCCAACAGAAGCCTGGAGAAGCCTGGGAGACCAGAGTACTGATATCCTCTGGGATTTAATGAAGAAGATTTGTAACGGAGAAACAATTCCACATGCGTGGAGAAGTAGTATTCTTGTGGCCATATACAAAGGGAAAGGTGATATCCAAAATTGTGGCAATTATAGAGGTATAAAGCTGATGTCTCACACAATGAAGACATGGGAAAGGATCATTGAGACAAGGTTGCGTCGGGAAACTGAAGTAGGGAAAGAACAGTTTGGATTTATGCCAGGAAGAGAACTGACCCAATATTTGCACAACTGATTGAGAGACATAAGGAGGTGCAGGTTGATCTACATATAAGGCCTTCATTGATCTGGAGAAGGCGTATGGAGGCGTATGGAGGAGATGTATGAGAAGTAAAGGTGAGAATGGTGAAAGAAATGTACGAAGGTGTGATGACACAAGTTAAGAGCAGCGTGGGTACAACAATGGAATAGCAAGTGAGAGTGGGCTACACCAGGAATCTGCTCTCAGCCCATATCTCTTTGCCTTGGTAATGGATGTGCTAGTCAAGGATGTGAGGAAAGCAGCGCCATGGAGCATGATGTTCGCCGACGACGTTGTACTCTGTGAACTGACCCGAGAGAAACTTCAAGAGAGGCTTGAAGATTGGAGGAAAGCTCTAGGAGAAATAGGAATGAGGATCAGCAGGGTGAAAACTGAATATATGTGTATGAAGGAAGCTCAAGATCTATGTATTAACCTGCAGGAAGAAGAACTGCCACTGACCAAGAAATTTAAATATCTGGGGTCATATATTCAAAGTGATGGAGAGCTGGAGTCTGAAATTCAACACAGGATAAATAGTGGATGGATCAACTGGAAGAAATTGTGTGGATTATTGTGTACGGTGTGACAAGAAGATCAGCTGCAGTAGGAAAGGAAAGCTCTACAAATCTGTGGTGAGGCATGCTATGCTCTATAGTGCGGAAACTTGGCCGATTACAAAACCACTTGAGAGAAAGATGGAAGTGGCAGAAATGAGATTATTGAGGTGGATGAGCGGGGTAACAAGAAAGGATAAAATAAGGAATGATCTCATCAAAGCGGACCCATAGGAAAGAAGATTCAAGAAAGCAGGCTAAGGTGATTTGGACATGTGCAGAGAAGAGAGCAGGACTGCGTAGGAAAAAGAGTTGAAAAGCTGGAAATAGGTAGGGAGAAAAAGGTAGCAGGGGATTTGAGAGAAAAAGGTTGGAAGAGTGAGGACGCATTGGATAGACATTTATGGCGAAGAAGAATCCAACAAAGCAACGCCGATCCTACGTGATTTAGGGAAAGGCAGAGAAAAAGAAGAAGAAGAATGAAAAAAGACAAACTTAACACATTATTTGTGGATTTGACCATCTTGAAGGTTAATATTTGTAACTTAATTTCCTTTTCTTAAAGTAAATTAAGTATTAACAATGAATAACACAAATACAAACTTAAAATGTTAAAAAATTT
This sequence comes from Phosphuga atrata, assembly GCA_944588485.1. Lineage (NCBI taxonomy): Eukaryota > Metazoa > Arthropoda > Insecta > Coleoptera > Silphidae > Phosphuga > Phosphuga atrata. The sequence goes on along the minus strand of OX155908.1, from coordinate 12,867,127 downwards.
GGAAAAATAGACAAAATCAAAAACCTGACCTAAATGCTAAACGTCTATCAAATAAAACGACCAAGTGCGTGTCGGGTCCGCGCAATTTCTGGTTCCGTAGTTGCCATTCTTACTCTTATGACTTAAGACTCTATACCTAAATAATGAAATAAATAGTTTTTGATTTTGACATATCGAAACTATAACGGGTTCCTTGTTGATAACAACGGGACCCTAAAAATTGATACATTTTTACACAATTTATTGAAAAACTTGTGCAAACAACAAAAATTAAAATTGACAAATTTGTACCAAAATGTAATTTTGTATAAATTGTATCCCTATAGACAAAATGAAACAAAATTTGACAAATTTGATCCAAAATCTAATTTTGTATAATTTTTTTAGGAATTCAAAATTGTATGAAGATGTCGCGTCGCTTCATCGTCGGCGGCAACTGGAAGATGAACGGCAACAAGTGCCAGATCAACGAGATCGTCGCTTTCCTCAAGAAGGGCCCCCTCAACGCCGACACGGACGTCGTCGTCGGCGTCCCCGCCATCTTCATCGAACACGCCAAGGCCCAAATGCCCGACAACGTCAAAATCGCCGCCCAGAATTGCTACAAAGTCTCCAAAGGAGCATTCACAGGTCAGAAATTTTATTAATCAATTATTAGGATTAATTATTAGATTAATATTAAGATTGCTTACAAATTAATACCCAAAATACTTGAAAACTTTTCATTTTGTTAAAGAAAAATAGGCAATTGTTGAAAAATTTTCAGGATATTAATGAAAACCGCACAAATTAATGGCAAAAATAGTTATCGATTTGTTTATATAAAATTAGTTATATATCTATTCAAAGTTATCCATTTGATGAGAAAATGTTAATAAATCGAAGGAAAATTGACAAATTTACACGAAATTAATATTGCGATTAATTATTATTAATCTAAGGGTTTTAAATCCTGAAAATATGGTAAAAAATAAGGCCTTAATCTATGCAATTTATCATACAGTCATGTTGTATTGGTTGCCCAAGAAATTTGGATTTTGACAAGTTATACTTTTAATTAAGCGCTTTTTTAAATTATCTGTGATAACAGTTGTATATATACTACATTTTCGGACAAATTATGCAATCCGTTCGACTTTGTCTACTGGAATTTGCCTAAATGTACACAATCTTTCCCAACTAAATTTAGACAAATTTTCCAGAATATTTATGCAAAAAAGTAAAATAGTTTTAGACAACAATCTATAACGGATTTAGACATAAATATCAAACAGGTTTAGACATACACAAATGGATTTAGACAAAAACAAATTGATTTGGACATAAACAAACTGATTTAGACATAGATATCAAACTGATTTAGACACAAACAAATGGATTTAGACATAAATAAAGAGATTTAGACATGAATATCAAACAGATTTAGACATAAACAAATGGATTTAGAGATAAACAAATGGATTTAGACATAAACAAACGGATTTAGACATGAATAACAAACTGATTTAGACATAAACAAATTGGATTTAGACATAAACAAACGGATTTGGACATAAATATCAAACAGATTTAGACATAGACAAATGAATTTAGACATAAACAAACAGATTTATACATAAATATCAAACAGATTTAGACATAAACAAATGGATTTAGACTTAAACAAACGCCTTATGACATAAACAAATAGATTTAGACATAAATATAAAACGGATTTAGACAAAAATATAAAATGGATTTAGACAAACATTTCAAACGGACAAATATACAAAAGGCTTTATACGATGATTAACAAATTATTTGACTATTGACAAAGACTATTGACTAAGACTATTGTTGTCTAAACACACCCAAAAACGAAATGGATTTAGACAAACTGCAAGTTTAATTTTTCTACTTTTGTCTAAAACAGACACGTTTATTTATAAATCAATAATGTACAGGATAAAAGAGTCTTTTTTTTACTCTCTAGACACATAGAGTTGTCTATTATTTTTGTCTAGACTTGCACGTCCGGTTCGGGGCTCTTATTCTCTAATTGTTTCATCTTGTCTAATTCCCGGCGACTCATGTGGTCCACGATTCCCGCACCGAAGGAATCTCCCAAGACATTGATCGCAGTCCTAAATCTATCCCTAAAATAGACAATACTTAGACAATTAGACTACAGTTGCAATATATAATTAGACAATAGTCACAATACACGAAAGTAACTACAGATAATTAAACAATAGTTACAATACACGAACTAGACAAACTAGGCTAGACAGACTAGACTAGACATACTAGACTAGACAGACTAGACTAGGCAGACTAGACTAGACAGACTAGACTAGACACACTATACAGACTAAACAGACTAGACAGACTAGACTAGACAGACTAGACCAGACAGGCTAGACTAGACAGACTAGACCCACTAGACTAGACATACTATAGACTAGACAGACTAGACTAGACAGACTAGACTAGGCAGACTAGACAGACTAGACTAGACAGACTAGACTAGACAGAATAGACAGACTAGACTAGACAGACTAGACTAGAGAGACTAGACTAGAAGACTAGACAGACTAGACAGACTAGACAGACTAGACAGACTAGACAGACTAGACAGACTAGACAGACTAGACAGACTAGACAGACTAGACAGACTAGACAGACTAGACAGACTAGACAGACTAGACAGACTAGACAGACTAGACAGACTAGACAGACAGACTAGACAGACAGATTAGACAGACAGACTAGACAGACTAGACAGACTAGACAGACTAGACAGACTAGACAGACTAGACAGACTAGACAGACTAGACTAGACTAGACAGACTAGACTAGACAGACTAGACTAGACAGATTAGACTAGACAGACTAGACTAGACAGACTAGACTAGACAAACTAGACTAGACAGACTAGACTAGACAGACTAGACAGACTAGACTAGACAGACTAGACTAGACAGACTAGACTAGACAGACTAGACAGACTAGACTAGACAGACTAGACTAGACAGACTAGACTAGACAGACTAGACTAGACAGACTAGACTAGACAGACTAGACTAGAGAGACTAGACTAGACATACTAGGCTGGACAAACTAGACTAGACAGGCTAGACTAGACAGACTGGACTAGACATACTAGACAGACTAGATTAGACAGACTAAACTAGGCAGAACAGACTAGACAGGTTAAACAAACTAGACTAGACAGACTAGACTATACATACTAGACTAGACATACTAGACTAGACAGACTACACTAGACAGACTAGATTACACTAACTAGTCTAGACAGACTAGACTAGACAGACTAAACTAGATAGGCTAAACTGGACTAGACTAGACAGACTAGACTACACAGACTAGATTAGACCGACTAGACTATACAGACTAGACTAGACAAACTAGACTACACACACTGAACTAGACAGACTAGACTATACACACCAAACAATCTAGATAGACACGTCTGTAAATTTTTAGACAACAGTTACAAATTTTTTAGACACCTTTACATAATACATACTTTGACATATGTTTGTCTAACCTTAACATCTTTCACACTGTTTGACATTTGTCAAATTAGAAGACCTATCTAATCTTGACAGCTTTTAAACTATAATACCTGTCAAATTGTGACACCTGTCATATTATTATCAATAGACCTTTGCATAGTTGAAATTTTTTTGTGTGCATGTGTCAATTTCCGCCATGTTTTTCGGGCACTTTTTTACGCATCACCAGTTAAAATAACAAAATGTGCCCGAAACTTTCATATTCCCGCCTTTCAAACTTGGCGGACGCGCTTTACTAACCGTAAAAGGTCTATTGTATTTTAAATTTTTTCAAACTTTGACATCTGTCAAATCAAAACACATGTCTAACCTTTGACATCTATCAAACTATTTGACATCTGTCAAATCAAAACACCTGTCTAACCTTTGACATCTATCAAACTTTTTGACATCTGTGTGTTATGATATCTATTAACCTATGACAGTTGTCAGACTTACAATAGCCAGTCGACGGCGAGGATGAGTGTGACGTCCTCGGCAGGCAGTCCAACGGTGTCGAGAACCATGACCATGGTGACCAGGCCCGCCTGCGGGATGCCCGCCGCGCCGATGCTGGCCGCGGTGGCCGTGATGCTGATAGCCACGATGCTGCCCACGCTCAGGTTCACCTGCCGCACCTGGGCGATGAAGATCGCAGCGACGGCCTCGTACAGCGCCGTGCCGTCCATGTTGATCGTCGAGCCTATAGGCACGACGAACCGCGACACGATCTTATCGACGCCGTTCTCCTCCTCCAGGCAACGCATCGTCACAGGCAAAGACGCAGAACTACAAAAACATGATATAGGTCATGTCGGGTCTCTAATTACTGGGAGTTTAATGGAGATTAAGATAGTGCAGATTCAAACTGCCTAAAGTTAGGCATAAGCTGGAAATTAGGGCTAGGCTAAAGTTGTTTAGATTTGGTATATAGGTCATTTTGGGTGTCTAATTAAAGGGAATTTAATCGAGATTACAACGGTGATGAGTTGTGTTGCCTAAGTTTAGGCATAAGCTGGGAATTATAACTAGGCTAAAGTTGTTTGGGCTAGGATTATAGGTCATGTTGGGTCTCTAATTAAAGAGAGTTTAATGGAGATTTCAACGGATATAAGTTTTGACATAGGCTGGAAATTAAGCCTAGGCTAAAGTTGTTTATATATGTTATATACGTCATGTTGGGTCTCTAATTACAGTAATCTAATTTTATGGAGATTAAGATATGTTAAATTTAAATTGCCTTAGGTTAGGAATAATCTGGGAATTAGGGCTAGGCTAAAGTTGTTTAGATAAGTTACATAGGTCATGTTGGTTGTCTAATTAAAGTAAATTTAATGGAGATTACTACGGTGATAAGTTTTGTTGCAAAAGTTTAGGCAGAAGCTGGGAATTATAATATTTAAAGTTGTTTGAAACATTCCACCATTATAATGTCGTTGCCGAAACGGCTTTAAAATGGCATTAGATTTAAGCATAAAAAAGGTGGGACACTTTCAATACCACCCGTGCTAAAGTCTGTACCTGGAGGCGGTACCGAAGGCGGTTGCGAGCGCCTGGCCCATGTTCGAGATGTATCTCAGCGGATTGCGCCTGGTAATCACGTAGAACAAGGCAGGCAACAGCACCAAGCCGTGAACCAGCAAGCCTACGACGACCGTGGCGAAATACAGGCCCATCTTGCTCATCGTCTCCGAGAAGTCCTCCATCTCGAGGATCTTTGAGGCGACCAGGAAGAAGATTCCCACCTGAAAGGATGCATTGCCTAAATCACAGTCTAAATAGACTATGTAGCCTAAATTACAATCTAAATAGCCTATGTAGCCTAAAAGAAGTTTTATTAGATCTTTTATAAGTCTAAATCACGAGAAACAAAAATAATCTAATTGAAAACTACTAAATAATAGGCAAATATCATAGGCTATATAGCCTAAACCATTGTTTGATTCAGGCTAAATCTAGGCAATTTTCCTGGGGTGTTGTCGACTTTGACTTACCGGGCTGAGCCAGATGACCCAGGTGGTGATAGTCATCATGGCGGTCATCAGGGCCTGGAAGAGCCTGGTCAGCGGTTTGCCTTCGTCGCCGATTTTGGCGAGGGTTACGCCCAGGACGGCCGAGAACACGACTAGTCCTAGGATGTTCGTACCTTCCGCCGATTCCGTTCCCACCGACCACTCATCAAGGCTCGCTAGGCAAAGAAAACAATAGATAGAGTAGCCTTGGATTTTAGGCACAATTAAAGTTGCTGGCCTACAAATTAAATGGTTAGTATATGTAAGGGAAGTTGTATTGTTAAGGAGTATAGGTATGTTGGGTGTAGTTGCCTAGGTTTAAGTTAAATCTGGGCTCCAAATAGTATGGTTAGGTTAGGAAAATTGTATTATTAAGCAGTATAAGTGTGTTGAGTGTAGTTGCCTAGGTTTAGGCACAGTTGAATCTAGGCTTCAAGTTGTATTGGTTAGGGCGTATAAATATGTTGGGTAAACTTGTCTAGGTTTAGGCACAGTTATAGCTAGGCAATAAGTTGCTCAGTATTGCCATGTTGGGTGCCTAATTTCAGGGGAATCGATGGAGATTACGCCGGTATACAATTTGGTTGCATACGGTTTAGTTGTAAGTAGGCTTACGTTCGTTGATTACATCTAGGCAATTAGTCTCATATAAACTGTCCAACCAACTTACAATCTTAGACAAAGAAATTTAGGCAAAAATAAATACTTACCAATAAATTAAAAGAGATTAGTTGTATATGAGAACGGATTGTCTAATTATCTAATATTTCTCTATTTTTGTCTTGTTCAAGTCTATCTGTCTAACCCATGTCTATTTTTGTCATATCCATGTCTATCTGTCTAACCAATGCCCATTTTTGTCTAATCCATGTCTAATTGGATTGATCTGTGTTTATTTTTGTCTATTTTATCTCTATTTTTGTCTAGTCCATCTCTAGTTTGTCTTATCTATATCTATTTGTGTCTATTGTTGTCTTGTCTAATTTGTATCTGAGTTTTGTCTAAATTGACGGTTACCATGCGGACTGGATTTGGGTGGGGTCAAGACGGTCCTTTGTTGTCTAAGACAAGCGTCGATCAAGTTCGGAGGGAACATGTTGCTGAAACAAAAGACAATTAGGTTGATTAGAAAATTAGACAAATACGGCTGTCTAAATCGAATCTGTGTTGTTGGATAGAATCGGCGGTGTCTAAATTAAACTAAACTTGATTTCGCGATTGTGTATTGTTTAGTCTGGAACTGAACTGTGTAGAATATTGGACAATTGTTGTCTAATTTTTATCCGATCTTTGTCTAGTTCTAGTAAAGTTGCTAGTCTAGTCCATCATCTAGTTTAGTCCATCTAGTCCACTCCATCTAGTTCATCATTTAGTTTAGTTCATCGTCTAGTGACTAGACGATGACTAGATTAGATTAGACTATACTAGATGATAGACTAGAGTCTAGTCTATCATCTAGTCTATCTAGATAACTCACCGGATCAAGTCTAGCAGAGTGTCCGTGGTCGTGACGTTCCTAGTCGAGACAGATGGAGCTAGACTAGCTAGTTCGTCCGATCCACTGCTGTGATCTCCTGGTTTGATCGTCGTGACTAGTAGAATACCCAGTATTACGGCTAATACCGTCGTCAGCAAGTAATAGATAATGGCTCTCGCAGCAATTTTACCTAAAAATATAGATAACATAGATAATAGCACGTTCGGATAACATAGATAATAGCATTAGGATTAATATACTTCGCTCTAATTTAATCTAGATTCTATATAGATCTATAGTCCATTTTTTTAAGAATGCAGTACAGGGAAGATAGGGCTTATTTGTTCTTGTTCTCTGATTGGCTTAAATCGAGGAGAAGTTCACACCGACGATATTTACTTCTTCATCTCAACCTCTTTTCTCTCTTTCTTTTCACATACATTTGCAGCTGTTACTTGTCAATGGCTGCCGTGTCAATTCACAATTATCATCTGATTTATTTATATCATTTAGATTTTTTGCGTTTTTCTGCATTTATTTTTTTGTATTTTATTACCGTTGTTGCCATTTGGAGTATTTAACCAATAATAAGATATCAAATGAAACCATTAATAAATTACCAATTTTATATTCAAGTAACCAACCATATTTGAATTTAGCGGCAAATTTTGTAACTAGATTGAACATTTGTCATAGTGTAAATCAGGTTTCTAGTTACTGCATTCTTAAAAAAAATGGACTATAGGTATATACAGAGTCTATCTATACAGAATATTTGTACAGATGTACGAATCGATGTAGATATATGTATCTATATAGCTTATATATCTTTGTATATATGTAGAAAACCTAGTCTGGACCAGTCTAACAATCTATCTAGATATCTAAATTAATTGAGGTACCTTCATAGATTTAGATATCTATGTAGATTTGGGTATTTATATAGATTTAGGTATCTATATAGATTTAGGTATCTATATAGATTCAGGTAGCTATACATATTTGGGTATCTACATAGTTTTGGGTATCTATATAGATTTAGGAATTTCTATAGATTTAGGTTTTTATGTAGATTTAGATATCTACATGTGGTAGTTGTGTTGTAATTTACCGGATAATGAGAGGTCGAGGGTGGCGATGGCGGAGACGAGAGAGGAGACGATGAGGGGTAGGATGAGGGCCTTGAGCATGCGTAGGAAGATGTCGCCGACGAAGTTGATGTAGATGATTTCCCTCTGGGACCAGTCCGGCGACGTGGCCTTAAGCAGGAAGCCGAGCGCGGCGCCGAGCACGACGCCGGCCACCGTCAGCAGCGTCAGCAGATTGGAACGCAGGCACGACGGCTTCCTCGTCTGATTCTCGTCTCCCATTTTCTATCTGGAATTTTGATAGATAACTGTCAGAAGTACATAGATAAATATCAGAATTATATAGATAAATGTTAGAATTATATAGATAAATGTCAGGTTAGGTTAATTAGTTTTAGTTTAGTCAGAATTATATAGATAAATGTTAGAATTATATAGATAAATGTCAGAAGTACATAGATAAATGTCAGAATTACAAAGATAAATGTCAAAGGTACATAGATAAATGTCTAAATTACATAAATAAATACCAGAAGTACATAGATAAATGTCAGCATTATATAGATAAATGTCAGAGTTATATAGATAAATGTCAGAATTATATAGATAAATCTCAGAAGTACATAGATAAATGTCAGAATTACATAGATAAATGCCAGAATTACATAGATAAATGTCAGAATTCTATAGATAAATGTTAGAATTATATAGATAAATGTCAGAATTATGTAGGTAAATGTCAAAAATTCATAGATAAATGTTAGAAGTACATAGATAAATGTCAGAATTACATAGATAAATGTCAAAGGTACATCGATAAATCTCAGAATTACATAGAAAAATGTCAGAAATATATAGATAAATGTCAGAATTATATAGATAAATGTCAGAATTATATTCATAAATGTTAGAGGTACATTTATAAATGTTAGAAGTACATAGATAAATGTCAGAAGTACATAGATAAATGTCAAAAGTACATAGATAAATGTCAGAATTATATAGATAAACGTCAGAAGTACATAGATAAATGTCCAAGGTACATAGATAAATGTCAGATTTAAATAGAGAAATGTCAGAATTATATATATATAATGTCAGAATTATATAGATAAATGTCATAAGTACATTGATAAATGTTAGAAGTATGTAGATAAATGTCAGAAGTACATAGATAAATGTCAGAATTATATAGATAAATGTCAAAAGTACATAGAAAAATGTCAGAATTACATAGATAAATGTCAGAATTACATAAATAAGTGCCAGAAGTACATAGATAAATGTCAGAATTACATAGATAAATGTCAGAATTACATAGATAAATGTCAGAATTACATAGATAAATGTCATAAGTACATAGATAAATGTCAGAATTATATAGATAAGTGTCAGAATTATGTAGATAAATATCAGAAGTAAATAGCTCAATGTCAAAAATACATAGGCAAATGTCAGAATTATATAGATAAATGTCAAAAGTGCATAGATAAATGTTAGAATTACATAGATAAATGTCAGAATTACATAGATAAATGTCAGAATTACATAGATAAATGTCAGAATTACATAGATAAATGTTAGAATTACATAGATAAATGTTAGAATTACATAGATAAATGTCATAAGTACATAGATAAATGTCAGAATTATATAGATAAGTGTCAGAATTATGTAGATAAATATCAGAAGTAAATACCTAAATGTCAAAAATACATAGACAAATGTCAGAATTATATAGATAAATGTCAAAAGTGCATAGATAAATGTCAGAATTACATAGATAAATGTCAGAATTACATAGATAAATGTCAGAATTACATAGATAAATGTCAGAATTACATAGATAAATGTCAGATTTACATAGATAAATGTCAGAATTGCATAGATAAATGTCAGAAATACATAGATAAATATAATAATGAAATGGATAAATGTCAGATATTCATAGATAACTGTTAAAATTAAGTAGATAATTCTAAATACTACCTAGACAGTTGTCAAAATTATTTCGTCATTTGTAAAAATTTCTTAGATAACAGTCAAAATTACTAGATACTACTAGATACTACTACTAGATATTACTAGATAACAGTCAATATTATTATATTATAGATATCTACCAAAATTACATAGATATGCGTCGAAATTGTGTAGATAACTGACCAAATATAACTGTCAAACATAAATAACTGTCAAAATTGCTTAGATAAATGTTAAAAATTCTATAAGTAACTGAACTAAATAACACCACATAGATAACTGTCTTAATTGCATAGATAACTGGTAATCAAAATTGCATAATTAACTGTCAATTACATAGATGACTGCCAACATCGCATAGATAACTGTCAAAATTGCGTAGATAATTGTCAATTACTTAGATGGCTGTAACACCACATAGATAACTTAATTGCATAGATAACTCAAAATTGCATAAATAACTGTCAATTACATAGATCACTGCCAACATCGCATAGATAACTGTCAATTTTGCATAGATAACTGGCAATTACATAGATGGCTGTCGACACCACATAGATAACTGTCTTAATTGCATAGATAATTGTTAATCAAAATTGCATAAATAACTGTCAATTACATAGATGAGTGTTAACATCACATAGATAACTGTCGTAATTGCATATATTGTATACATAGATAACTATAATGTATTATAGATAACTGATAATCAAGATTGCATAGATAACTGTCAATTACATAGATGACCATCAACATCACATAGATAACTATCGAAATTGTATAGACGACTGTTAATCAAAATTGCATAGATAACTGTCAATTACATAGATGACTTTCAACACCACATAGATAACTATCGAAATTGCATAGATAACTGTTAATCAAAATTGCATAGATAACTGTCAATTACATAGATGACTTTCAACACCACATCGATAGTTATCGAAATTGCATACATAACTGCTAATCAAAATTGCATAGATAACAATCAATTACATAGATGACTTTCAACATCACATAGATAACTATCGAAATTGCATAGACGACTGTTAATCAAAATTGCATAGATAACTGTCAATTATATAGATGACTTTCAACACCACATAGATAACTATCGAAATTGCATACATAACTGCTAATCAAAATTGCATAGATAACTGTCAATTACATAGATGACTTACAACACCACATAGATAACTTTCGAAATTGCATAGATAACTGCTAATCAAAATTGCATAGATAAAAATCAATTACATAGTTGACTGTAAACAACACATAGATAACTTTCGAAATTGCATAGATAACTGCTAATCAAAATTGCATAGATAAAAATCAATTACATAGATGACTGTAAACAACACATAGATAACTATCGAAATTGCATAGACGACTGTTAATCAAAATTGCATAGATAACTGTCAATTACATAGATGATTTTCTACACCACATAGATAACGATCGGAATTGTATACATAACTGCTAATCAAAATTGCGTAGATAACTGTCAATTACATAGATGACTTACAACACCACATAGATAACTATCGAAATTGCATAGACGACTGTTAATCAAAATTGCATAGATAACTGTCAATTACATAGATAACATTCAACACCACATAAATAACTGTCAATTACATAGATAACATTCAACACCACATAGATAACTATCGAAATTGCATACATAACTGCTAATCAAAATTGCATAGATAACTGTCAATTACATAGATAATTACATAGTCCTGCCTAACTAATACATTTATTAGTTTTGAGTAACTAGTCTAGTATGTTTCGTGTTTGATTATGTAATCTATTATCTAGTCTAGATTATCTATATTGGGTCTATCTATAATATGGAACAAGTTACCTGTACGAACTAATCCGCCGAGGTGAGACTTAATCTAGATGAAAACTAATCAACCGCTAGATATCACCGCCGTTATCTAGAGCGGAATGTTGCGGGGAACTAGCTAATCAAGCAGGGGACCCGATGTGGGTCGACCGACGGCAGATTGATCCAGCGCTTGTGCAACTTTTCGCGAACTGGTTCGTCCGAATTGCGCAATCGATCTTTCGCGTCTCTCTGCCTGTCTGCTCTGTGCCGAACTGACGGACCGACTTTTACTCAACATCCAACTTACCTTCAAACTCGACACTTTCCATCGACACTAAAATCTTTGCAGAAATTAATTCAATATCTTTGCCCACTTTACTAGGTCAAACAGATCTCGTTCAATCTCCTTTCATTCACAAAAACATCACACCAACAAGTCTAGATAGTTTAAACTAGATTATACTGACTAGATAGACAAGACTGGACATACAAGACTAGACAGACAAGACTAGACAGACAAGACTAGACAGACAAGACTAGACAGACAAGACTAGACAGACAAGACTAGACAGACAAGACTAGACAGACAAGACTAGACAGACAAGACTAGACAGACAAGACTAGACAGACAAGACTAGACAGACAAGACTAGACAGACAAGACTAGACAGACAAGACTAGACAGACAAGACTAGACAGACAAGACTAGACAGACAAGACTAGACAGACAAGACTAGACAGACAAGACTAGACAGACAAGACTAGACAGACAAGACTAGACAGACAAGACTAGACAGACAAGACTAGACAGACAAGACTAGACAGACAAGACTAGACAGACAAGACTAGACAGACAAGACTAGACAGACAAGACTAGACAGACAAGACTAGACAGACAAGACTAGACAGACAAGACTAGACAGACAATACTAGACAGACAAGACTAGACAGACAAGACTAGACAGACAAGACTAGACAGACAAGACTAGACAGACAAGACTAGACAGACAAGACTAGACAGACAAGACTAGACAGACAAGACTAGACAGACAAGACTAGACAGACAAGACTAGACAGACAAGACTAGACAGACAAGACTAGACAGACAAGACTAGACAGACAAGACTAGACAGACAAGACTAGACAGACAAGACTAGACAGACAAGACTAGACAGACAAGACTAGACAGACAAGACTAGACAGACAAGACTAGACAGACAAGACTAGACAGACAAGACTAGACAGACAAGACTAGACAGACAAGACTAGACAGACAAGACTAGACAGACAAGACTAGACAGACAAGACTAGACAGACAAGACTAGACAGACAAGACTAGACAGACAAGACTAGACAGACAAGACTAGACAGACAAGACTAGACAGACAAGACTAGACAGACAAGACTAGACAGACAAGACTAGACAGACAAGACTAGACAGACAAGACTAGACAGACAAGACTAGACAGACAAGACTAGACAGACAAGACTAGACAGACAAGACTAGACAGACAAGACTAGACAGTCAAGACTAGACAGACAAGACTAGACAGACAAGACTAGACAGACAAGACTAGACAGACAAGACTAGACAGACAAGACTAGACAGACAAGACTAGACAGACAAGACTAGACAGACAAGACTAGACAGACAAGACTAGACAGACAAGACTAAACAGACAAGACTAGACAGACAAGACTAGACAGACAAGACTAGACAGACAAGACTAGACAGACAAGACTAGACAGACAAGACTAGACAGACAAGACTAGACAGACAAGACTAGACAGACAAGACTAGACAGACAAGACTAGACAGACAAGACTAGACAGACAAGACTAGACAGACAAGACTAGACAGACAAGACTAGACAGACAAGACTAGAGAGACAAGACTAGACAGACAAGACTAGGCACAAATAACTGTTAATATCACGTAGATAACTGTCAATATCACATAGATAATTGTCGGCTTGTTATCTATATAAATTCTTCTGATTTTCACATCTGAATAAATAGATAATTATATAATATGTAGTAGAGTAGTTATATAATATGTAATAGATTACAGCATAGGTATTATTAGTTTGTTAAAAATGAGGTAGTTTAGATTAGGTAAAGTCAATAACTAGGATTTCTTAACTTAGTTAACTAGCAAACTGCAAAACAATTTAGATAATCCTCGTCTGCATCTAGTTTCTAGTAAGTCTTATCTAGGGATATAGGTTAATTTAGTTCTCTAGAGTTAGCTAATACAAGTAAAAACTAGATAAATAATACATGGTGAGTCAGAGTAGACTAATAATATTAGGAAAAACGCTGACTAAGTTTTCTTGTCGCTTTAGTCTTTTCTGTCTACTCTTATCTAGTCTGTCTAATCTGTCCAGTATGTCTAGTCTGTCTAGTCTGTCTAGTCGGTCTCGTCTGTCTAGTCTGTCTTGTCTAGTCGCTCTAGTCTTGTCCGCGTAGGTCCTCCCTGTTCCAATCACCTAACATTGAAAACTTGAAAGTCAATTGAAGTAGCCTCTCCCACTTATCTCTGTTTTAACAAGCTCCTCCTACTGAAATGGAAGGAGCTTAAATCTCACGCATGCGCAAATTGAACATACCTTGCGCTTTCGCCAACAAGTTGATTCTGCTAGTAGATACAGAAGACTGGACAGACAATTCTAGAACAGAGAAGACTAGATAGATATGAGTAGACGAACATGACTAACGGTTAGTCTATTTAGTCTTGTCTAGTTAGTCAGTAACCAGACAAGGCTAGATAGACAGACATGACTAGACAGAGGAGACCAGTCAGACTAGACTATATAAAGAAAACTAGACAGATAAGACTAGACAAGCAACACTAAACAGACAATACAACCAAGACAGACGAGATATGCAAGACAGAGATGACAAGACTAGTCAGATATGCCCAAACAAGACAATATTAGACAAACATGACTAAACGAGCAGAACTAATAGAATACCACATATCAGACCATAGCGCCCAAAAGATTAGCCTGTTCCAAAAAAATAGACAAACAAAAGAAAGGATTCACATTCGATCATTCTGCCAAGAAAATATGGATAAACACAAAACGATTCTACAAGAAGAACTTTGGGGAGAACTATACTTACAGGACAAAAAGGATGTGAACACACAATGGGAGGTATTTATGAACAGTTTTATGACACATATTAATGAATGTTACCCTAAGAAAGTCGTATCCCAACAAATTCAAAGAATTTATCTATGATTACAAACCCCGAAATCCAAAAGGCTAAAAAAGAAATAGAAATTTGTAGAAATAGAAAGTATTGTCTACTTTTAATAAAAATATAAAGACACGTTACAACAGGGCACGAAGAAAGTACGTTTCTCTACTCAAAAAAGAAAAAAAAAGAGTTTTGAAAACGATCTATTAAATTCAGAGAACCCTATTGAAACTACATGGGATCTAGTAAGGAAAATGACATGTATTACAAAATGTAGTAAGACATAAAATTGTAGACGAAGAGCCACAAATAATAGCAAACAATTTTAACAACTTTTACACAGAACACCCACAAATATTAACAAATAATGAACCCGATATTCTTTATAAAGATACTTTTACAAGTAGTAATAATGCAATCTTTCTTGAAGCTGTAACATGCGATGAGCTTCTTAATATAATCCTGTCCCTAAAAAACAAGAAGAGCGCCGGTGACGATGAGGTTTCTTTATCTGTAATAAAATATATTTTTTGGGAGATCGCAGAACCACTGGCATATATAATAAATAATTCAATCAAATGTGGTATTTTCCCGGACAATCTAAAACTAGCAATTATTACTCCGTTGCACAAAAAGGGAGACAATAAAATTATTAGTAATTACAGGCCAATAAGTACTCTGTCGACGTTTGCAAAAATATTTGAAAAAACTATTGCAAAAAGAGCTGTAATTTTTTTAGAAAAGTATCAACTAGTCGTATTAAGTAAATATCAGCATGGCTTCAGAAAAGGCAAAAGCAAAGAGATGTTTCCCTTTTCTGGAAAATGTCGCTAGTCAACTAAAAAAAAAAAAAAAACATCCCATGCGGGATTCTACTCGACCTAACTAAGGCTTATGATACAGTCGACCATAGCATTCTTTTAGAAAAGTTAGAGAAATATGGAATTAGAGGTGTTGCAATAAAATGGTTTCATTCTTACCCATCCCATAGGAAACAACAAACAAGTCAAGTAAAGTCATCAGTAAGAACCATAAAAATAGGGATACCTCAGGGAAGTATACTGGGATCTCTATTATTTTTATTGTATATAAACGATCTACCATCAATCATAACTTCACCTCATCAAGTTACAATATTCGCTGATATATCTTGCTATCAAACAACACCATAGAAAATGTAAGTACAAAAGCCAACTCAGCTATTTCAAAAATCAAAAATTGGTTCAAAATAAATAAGTTGACAATAAACTCAGCTAAAACAAATATTATAATTTTTAAAACCAATATATCTCTAATAAACTACCCCCAAAATATAAAAATTGGAGAAGATGACCTAGAAATAAACAGCTCTGTGAGACTACTAGGAATAAATATAGATTGCTGCCTGAATTGGAAGATGCATATAAAATCTCTAGAAGCAAAATTAAATAGGACAACATACGCTATTCGAAAACTTCAGAGACGTTTAAGCTTAGAAGTTTTAAGAATTGTATACTACTCACTCATATCTTCGATTTGGTATAATGTTCTGGGACAACGGGAAAGATATGCAAGACATTTTTAAAATCCAAAAGAGGATCATTGGAATAATGAATAATATGACCTTTAAACAATCATGCCGTGGAATATTCAAAAAATCTAATATTTTAACTGTCACTGGGACCTATGTTTATGAAATTTGAACACAATACCTAGGAATATCACAATGAACATAGATAAGAAAAATATTCACAGAGAAATAAGGGCTATGCTTGTTGAAATAGAACCATACAACTTGGATGAATATTTTTCCAAAATAAAGTCGTATTATTAAAAAAATAGTCAAAAAATTCTCAAATATTGTAAATTTACTATTGTAAAGTTCATGGGCGTAGGCAGGGGGGGGGGGGGATGTTCAAACCTTCCCCGAAATATGCAAAATATATACATAAATGTTATATTGAAATAAAGAGACGAGTAGAGACGACTCTCTTCAAGAGAGCATGGTAGATGTGAAGTGTAGGAACCCTTGTGTGTCAATTTAGATAGTAAATTGGTGCATTTCTGTTACTGTATTTTCTTAAACCTAAGTCTAGACAGTGTCTTGTCTTGGATTGTATAATTGATGAGAGATTGATGAGATGAGACAGGGAGTCTAGAACGTGTTTTGCGTTACATTGTCTAATTTAGATCTTTCTAAATATAAAGTCTAGAAATTGTCTTGTCTTGGATTGCTTAATTCAGATGTTTCTATAAAAGAAGTCTTTGTTTTGCATTGTCTAATTCAGATGTAGGTATCTATTCTCGTACCAGCGAGAGAATCTCGTCTCGACGGGGACTTGGCGTTGAAATCGCCCGCAATAATTTGTTCTCTTTTCCCTTGGTCCCTGATATTATGACTTAGAGCTTCTAAGGATTGAGACAACTGTTCGGGTTTTGCATTAGGTAAAAAGTAGCAACTGTAGATTATAAATTGGGGCAGCTCCGGACGAATTGGATCCAGACGAATCCTGGTCCGCGCCCAGTTCTTATAACTGGTAGACTTTATCCATATTCCGGCTCTTTATCAATTTTGTTGCGTCCTTATCTTCGTCCATGAACCAATTTGCCTTTGCTGCAAGTTTTTTGTTAGGTTCACTCACTATTATTAGTCCGCTTTCAGCTCTGCGGCTGTTGCGGTTACCTGACTTGACTTGGATGAAGCTAGCCATTATTGTTGTTTCTTTGCCGTCTCAGTCTAAGTTCCTCCGACAGAGCGTTTTTATATTCTGGGCATGTTGCAGAATACGCCTGATGCCCCGTCAATTTGCAAATTGGGCAGTACTTCTCCTCTTTGCAGTCCTTCACTTTGTGTCCCTCTTGGCCACATCTTCTGTAGGCACATCTTCTGTCTGTCTGGTCCTCTACATCTGCTTGCAAAATGGCCGATTTCCCAGCATTTATAGCACCTTACCAGGTCTATCCTCTCCCTAACTCTGCAGTATAGCCAGCCAATCTTTAACTTTCCTTTCTCGATGAGGGCCTTCGCTGATTTTTTGGAAACGCGACAGTTGCAATCTGACTATTCCCATACCCGGGGCGGATGTTTTTTATTGTGATGCCTCCTTCTATATTATCGAGTGCAGGTTTTATGGCAGTCAGACTAGACTAGATAAAGAAAACTAGACAGATAAGACTAGACAAGCAACACTAAACCGACAATACGACCAAGACAGATGAGACATGCAAGACAGACATGACAAGACTAGTCGGATATGCCTAAACAAGAAAATATTTGACAAACAAGACTAAAAGGACAGAACTAGACAAACATGCCTGGACAAGAATAAATGGGCAGACAAAGCTAGACGGATTGTTAAGATATGATTGAAATTAAGCAATTAAGATTCTGAAGATGTTCGAATGAGTAGCAGAGTAATTAATATGTTTTTTATTTGGTATTAGACGTGAATCATGAGTCGTCTTGACGAATGGAATTCTGTGGATTAATAGAATTAGTCATTGGTCGTCTTTGTAATCTAATTATTAACGAAAATAAACACCAAATTGATTCCGAGGTAGTTTAGTCTTAACCACGCTGTATATTGATTTCTGCAATGAGTGTCTGATTTGTGTGGATTCATTTAAATTTGACTTGGATTGTCTAATTTAGACATGAAGTCTAGACAGTGTCCTGTCTTGGATTGATGAGAGATTGATGAGATGAGACAGGATGTTTAGGACGTGTTTTGCGTTACATTGTCTAATTTAGATCTTTCTAAATATAAAGTCTAGAAATTGTCTTGTCTTGGATTGTCTAATTTTGTTTGTTTCTAGACAAGAAGCCTTTGTTTTGTCTAATGTAGGTATCTATACTCGTACCGGTAAGAGAATGCATCTCGTCTCGACGAGTTTAGCCTTGTTCTGCGCATACCGCCACATTATTTCGAGTGCGCGGTTTTTAGTTGTCCGTATTTGAAAAACTGACGCATATTTCTTAACGCAAACTAATCTGCGCGCACCTCGGCGCGTCCCTCATACCCCGGCGCAGTACAGCTGCATTCTCTCGCCGGTTCGAGTATAGATATAAAGCCTAGAATGTGTTTTGTTTTGCATTGTTTAATTTGGATGTGGGTATCTAGATATAAAGTCTAGAAAGTGTCTTGTCTTGGATTGTTTAATTTAGACGTTTCTTGTCTAGAAAAGTCTAGATTAGACATTTTAACTGATTGTGTGATTTTCTTTAAGTAATTAGTATTATCTAAATGGTGCGAAATGTTATCAGAGTTTGCGGAATTTTTGTGGAAATTCAGACAAGTCTTGCTCAATTTCAGACAAGCCACTTCATGTTGATACAACTTCATGTCAATATAACTTCATGTTGATACAACATCATATTAATACAACTTCGTGTTGGCACAAATTCATGTTGATACAACTTCATGTTGATATAACTGCATGTTGAAATAACTTTATGTTAATATAACTTCATGTTGATATAACATCATATTTATACAACTTAATGTTAGTATAGCTTCATGTTGATATAACTGCGTCAAACAACGATTCAAACAACGTCATGTTGAAAAGTATGAACCAAGTCTAGAATGGTTTTATTGTTCTTCTTCTTCTTCTTCCTTTTTGTAATCTTCCTCCTTGTTCTCTAATTTCTTAGAGTTGTAGCTGGGATGAATTCCAGCTTTCATACCAACGTATGGGTGGACGTCCTGGTTGTCTCCTGGATCTTGGGAGACCATCCCTTGCAATTTTCGGCAATATGTTGTCGTTCATCCGTTCAACATGATCTCTCCATTCGCGACGTCTCACCGTGGGATAAAATCTCAAAAAACTGGCCATAAACAGAAGGTTTCATTCTATCCACACCAAATTTCGTATGGAAGGTTTTTTTGGGTCGCTGATTGCGAATTTGAGTTCCATTTTTCCAGAAACAAAATGGCGGATCCAATATGGCGAACATTTTCCTTAGAAAATGTTTCCATATTTTGACAATTTGATAGTCCACATCCAATAATTAGCGATAATACCTCGTCATCAGAAAGTTGTTGTTCTGGGACAAATTTTAGAGATTTTCTCTATTTGGGAGGTTTTGATGGACTGCCATACGTGATGTCATGTAACACCAGTGCCGCAGGCGATTTTCCCTCTGCTCTCAAACTAATTCGCGTTGCATATGCCAGTTCTGCGCTGCTCCTATCTTTTCGAATGTCCTCTGCCCTTCTGCGTTTTGTTCTCTCACTCGCTTCGGAGAAGGCTATGGAAAGCCGACTCTGGCTAGCCGCAGAGGTCGATTATTGAGAAGGTTCCGATAGAGATTCGTCAGTGAAGATAATAAACTTGTCCAGCCAGTCCTTTAAATTTATTTAGGAGCCATTTTGCAAAATTAAATTCGAAAAAATTTTCACCATTTAATACACAATCAAAGTTTTATGTATTTTCACTAACTGTCGCGCGCACGATTCTACACACTCAACTGCTTCGTTTGGTATGAAAGTTTGGGTTGGTTTTCAATACCTGGTTCTTTTACTTCGCAGAATCCGATGGTCCCAAGAGTTCTCTAATGAGATGCATTCTTGGAATCGGATTAAAAAATTATTATTTTTTGAGTTTTTGGCCAGTTTTTTGGGATTTTATCCCACTGTGCGTCGGTTTCGGGACCATCTCACTATTTCTTGGATATCGCAAAGTTCTCGGATGTCTTCGTTTCTTTTGTGGCCCCTTTTGTGTCTGCCTGCTATGGCTCTTAGAGACCTCATCTCTGCTGTACGGATAATCCTTTTTGTTGTGGAGTTTTCGGCTCTTGTTTCTACAGCGTAGGTCATAACGGGTCTCACAGAGGTTTTATATATGCGGACTTTGTGCTTGTTTCGCCATAGATTAGTTTAGTAGATTAGTTTTGTCTAAATTTGTGACAAATATAGACAAAACTCGAAATTGCGTTCGTGAATTATCAATTTGTTTGAATCGTTAAAACTTGTCTTTTATGAAAGCAGGCATAAGATTTGTCTTGGATCCTATAATTTAGACATTTCAGTGTTAGTGCAACTTAGTTTTGCAAATAATTACTCTGTTTCTCTAAATATTTATCTATTACTCGTTTAGTGCCACGAAAGTGGACTGGGGGCTAGTGAATAACATGCAAATCTCTGTTGTATAATTCAATATCCTGCGTGGTATTAGTATCAGGAAAATAGTTGTTTCAACATAAGATTTGTTCATAGTCCTCATAAGACTTAATATTATAGAGCTACGAACAGGTTGAATATATTCAGGATATATTTAGCGTTTGTGAGGACGCGGTAGAAGAAGATGCCAGAGTCTGATTTAATTTTGTGCTGTGTTGCAAATTCATGTTAAGTTATGTAACAAGCGCATTTTGTCTAAATTTGTTGCGGATTTATAAAATACTAAGTTTTGTCTAGAAATCAAATCCGTTTCTTAAATCGCAATTTGTCTGGAACTGTGCAAATTTGGTAAATAAAATTTGATGTTAAAAAAATATTCGCAATTTCCGACATTATTTCCCACAATTCAGACAATATTTCGCACAATTTAGACAATACTTCGCACAATTTAGACAATACTTCGCACAATTTAGACAATACTTCGCACAATTCAGACAATATTTCGCTCAATATAGACAATATTTTGCACATTTCTAATAATATATCGCATAATTTAGGCAACATTTAGCACAATTTAGACAATATTTAGCGAAATTCAGACAATTTTTCGCACAATCAAACCATATTTCGCAGAATTCAGGCAATATTTTGGACAACTGAGACAATATTTAGCGAAATTCAGAGAATATTTCGGACAATTCAGACAATATTTCGTACAATTCAGACAATATTTATATACAGAATAAAGTTTCTAAGGATTAGCGGCTGGAAGACGGTAGCAATGTACCAGAAGCGCCTGGAGGAATAAATTGAGGGATGCCAAACCCCAACCTTGGTCTGTAGAGCCATAGGAGATAGATATTTAGCCTTTATTGTCTGAAAATGCTATTTTTTGCGGTGAAACAAACGATTTAACAATGTGATCCAGACAAGACTATTTTTGTTATTATCCAGTTCAATCGCAATTTAATCGCCTCGTTTCTCTAATCTTATCAAAGTTCCTACAATAAAAAAAACGCAAAATAACAAGAAACTATTGCGAAATTAAAAGTAATAAAACACGCAAAGAAAATAAAACCGCAAAGCAAACTAATTAAGCAAAAAGATTAGTTTCACTAAAACGACATTCATTACAAAACAACTTATCTAATCTATACAATAAATACTAATCTAGGTGGATTAAAATGATCGCTGGTTAGTCTTTTCTCTGTCTAGTCTTGTCTGCCTAGTCTTATATGCCTAGACTTGCCTGTCTAGTCTTGTCTCTCTAATCGTGTATGTCTAGTCTTGTCTGTCTAGTATTGTCTGTCTAGTCTTGTCTGTCTAGTCTTGTCTGTCTAGTCTTGTCTGTCTAGTCTTGTCTGTCTAGTGTTGTCTGTCTAGTCTTGTCTATCTAGTCTTGTCTGTCTAGTCTTGTCTGTCTAGTCTTGTCTGTCTAGTCTTGTCTGTCTAGTCTTGTCTGTCTAGTCTTGTCTGTCTAGTCTTGTCTGTCTAGTCTTGTCTGTCTAGTCTTGTCTGTCTAGTCTTGTCTGTCTAGTCTTGTCTGTCTAGTCTTGTCTGTCTAGTCTTGTCTGTCTAGTCTTGTCTGTCTAGTCTTGTCTGTCTAGTCTTGTCTGTCTAGTCTTGTCTGTCTAGTCTTGTCTGTCTAGTCTTGTCTGTCTAGTCTTGTCTGTCTAGTCTTGTCTGTCTAGTCTTGTCTGTCTAGTCTTGTCTGTCTAGTCTTGTCTGTCTAGTCTTGTCTGTCTAGTCTTGTCTGTCTAGTCTTGTCTGTCTAGTCTTGTCTGTCTAGTCTTGTCTGTCTAGTCTTGTCTGTCTAGTCTTGTCTGTCTAGTCTTGTCTGTCTAGTCTTGTCTGTCTAGTCTTGTCTGTCTAGTCTTGTCTGTCTAGTCTTGTCTGTCTAGTCTTGTCTGTCTAGTCTTGTCTGTCTAGTCTTGTCTGTCTAGTCTTGTCTGTCTAGTCTTGTCTGTCTAGTCTTGTCTGTCTAGTCTTGTCTGTCTAGTCTTGTCTGTCTAGTCTTGTCTGTCTAGTCTTGTCTGTCTAGTCTTGTCTGTCTAGTCTTGTCTGTCTAGTCTTGTCTGTCTAGTCTTGTCTGTCTAGTCTTGTCTGTCTAGTCTTGTCTGTCTAGTCTTGTCTGTCTAGTCTTGTCTGTCTAGTCTTGTCTGTCTAGTCTTGTCTGTCTAGTCTTGTCTGTCTAGTCTTGTCTGTCTAGTCTTGTCTGTCTAGTCTTGTCTGTCTAGTCTTGTCTGTCTAGTCTTGTCTGTCTAGTCTTGTCTGTCTAGTCTTGTCTGTCTAGTCTTGTCTGTCTAGTCTTGTCTGTCTAGTCTTGTCTGTCTAGTCTTGTCTGTCTAGTCTTGTCTGTCTAGTCTTGTCTGTCTAGTCTTGTCTGTCTAGTCTTGTCTGTCTAGTCTTGTCTGTCTAGTCTTGTCTGTCTAGTCTTGTCTGTCTAGTCTTGTCTGTCTAGTCTTGTCTGTCTAGTCTTGTCTGTCTAGTCTTGTCTGTCTAGTCTTGTCTGTCTAGTCTTGTCTGTCTAGTCTTGTCTGTCTAGTCTTGTCTGTCTAGTCTTGTCTGTCTAGTCTTGTCTGTCTAGTCTTGTCTGTCTAGTCTTGTCTGTCTAGTCTTGTCTGTCTAGTCTTGTCTGTCTAGTCTTGTCTGTCTAGTCTTGTCTGTCTAGTCTTGTCTGTCTAGTCTTGTCTGTCTAGTCTTGTCTGTCTAGTCTTGTCTGTCTAGTCTTGTCTGTCTAGTCTTGTCTGTCTAGTCTTGTCTGTCTAGTCTTGTCTGTCTAGTCTTGTCTGTCTAGTCTTGTCTGTCTAGTCTTGTCTGTCTAGTCTTGTCTGTCTAGTCTTGTCTGTCTAGTCTTGTCTGTCTAGTCTTGTCTGTCTAGTCTTGTCTGTCTAGTCTTGTCTGTCTAGTCTTGTCTGTCTAGTCTTGTCTGTCTAGTCTTGTCTGTCTAGTCTTGTCTGTCTAGTCTTGTCTGTCTAGTCTTGTCTGTCTAGTCTTGTCTGTCTAGTCTTGTCTGTCTAGTCTTGTCTGTCTAGTCTTGTCTGTCTAGTCTTGTCTGTCTAGTCTTGTCTGTCTAGTCTTGTCTGTCTAGTCTTGTCTGTCTAGTCTTGTCTGTCTAGTCTTGTCTGTCTAGTCTTGTCTGTCTAGTCTTGTCTGTCTAGTCTTGTCTGTCTAGTCTTGTCTGTCTAGTCTTGTCTGTCTAGTCTTGTCTGTCTAGTCTTGTCTGTCTAGTCTTGTCTGTCTAGTCTTGTCTGTCTAGTCTTGTCTGTCTAGTCTTGTCTGTCTAGTCTTGTCTGTCTAGTCTTGTCTGTCTAGTCTTGTCTGTCTAGTCTTGTCTGTCTAGTCTTGTCTGTCTAGTCTTGTCTGTCTAGTCTTGTCTGTCTAGTCTTGTCTGTCTAGTCTTGTCTGTCTAGTCTTGTCTGTCTAGTCTTGTCTGTCTAGTCTTGTCTGTCTAGTCTTGTCTGTCTAGTCTTGTCTGTCTAGGTCTTGTCTGTCCTAGTCTTGTCTGTCCAGTCTTTGTCTGTCCAGTCTTGTCTGTCCAGTCTCTGTCTGTCTAGTCTTGTCTGTCTAGTCTTGTCTGTCTAGTCTTGTCTGTCTAGTCTTGTCTGTCTAGTCTTGTCTGTCTAGTCTTGTCTGTCTAGTCTTGTCTGTCTAGTCTTGTCTGTCTAGTCTTGTCTGTCTAGTCTTGTCTGTCTAGTCTTGTCTGTCTAGTCTTGTCTGTCTAGTCTTGTCTGTCTAGTCTTGTCTGTCTAGTCTTGTCTGTCTAGTCTTGTCTGTCTAGTCTTGTCTGTCTAGTCTTGTCTGTCTAGTCTTGTCTGTCTAGTCTTGTCTGTCTAGTCTTGTCTGTCTAGTCTTGTCTGTCTAGGTCTTGTCTGTCTAGTCTTGTCTGTCTAGTCTTGTCTGTCTAGTCTTGTCTGTCTAGTCTTGTCTGTCTAGTCTTGTCTGTCTAGTCTTGTCTGTCTAGTCTTGTCTGTCTAGTCTTGTCTTCTAGTCTTGTCTGTCTAGTCTTGTCTGTCTAGTCTTTCTGTCTAGTCTTGTCTGTCTAGTCTTGTCTGTCTAGTCTTGTCTGTCTAGTCTTGTCTGTCTAGTCTTGTCTGTCTAGTCTTGTCTGTCTAGTCTTGTCTGTCTAGTCTTGTCTGTCTAGTCTTGTCTGTCTAGTCTTGTCTGTCTAGTCTTGTCTGTCTAGTCTTGTCTGTCTAGTCTTGTCTGTCTAGTCTTGTCTGTCTAGTCTTGTCTGTCTAGTCTTGTCTGTCTAGTCTTGTCTGTCTAGTCTTGTCTGTCTAGTCTTGTCTGTCTAGTCTTGTCTGTCTAGTCTTGTCTGTCTAAGTCTTGTCTGTCTAGTCTTGTCTGTCTAGTCTTGTCTGTCTAGTCTTGTCTGTCTAGTCTTGTCTGTCTAGTCTTGTCTGTCTAGTCTTGTCTGTCTAGTCTTGTCTGTCTAGTCTTGTCTGTCTAGTCTTGTCTGTCTAGTCTTGTCTGTCTAGTCTTGTCTGTCTAGTCTTGTCTGTCTAGTCTTGTCTGTCTAGTCTTGTCTGTCTAGTCTTGTCTGTCTAGTCTTGTCTGTCTAGTCTTGTCTGTCTAGTCTTGTCTGTCTAGTCTTGTCTGTCTAGTCTTGTCTGTCTAGTCTTGTCTGTCTAGTCTTGTCTGTCTAGTCTTGTCTGTCTAGTCTTGTCTGTCTAGTCTTGTCTGTCTAGTCTTGTCTGTCTAGTCTTGTCTGTCTAGTCTTGTCTGTCTAGTCTTGTCTGTCTAGTCTTGTCTGTCTAGTCTTGTCTGTCTAGTCTTGTCTGTCTAGTCTTGTCTGTCTAGTCTTGTCTGTCTAGTCTTGTCTGTCTAGTCTTGTCTGTCTAGTCTTGTCTGTCTAGTCTTGTCTGTCTAGTCTTGTCTGTCTAGTCTTGTCTGTCTAGTCTTGTCTGTCTAGTCTTGTCTGTCTAGTCTTGTCTGTCTAGTCTTGTCTGTCTAGTCTTGTCTGTCTAGTCTTGTCTGTCTAGTCTTGTCTGTCTAGTCTTGTCTGTCTAGTCTTGTCTGTCTAGTCTTGTCTGTCTAGTCTTGTCTGTCTAGTCTTGTCTGTCTAGTCTTGTCTGTCTAGTCTTGTCTGTCTAGTCTTGTCTGTCTAGTCTTGTCTGTCTAGTCTTGTCTGTCTAGTCTTGTCTGTCTAGTCTTGTCTGTCTAGTCTTGTCTGTCTAGTCTTGTCTGTCTAGTCTTGTCTGTCTAGTCTTGTCTGTCTAGTCTTGTCTGTCTAGTCTTGTCTGTCTAGTCTTGTCTGTCTAGTCTTGTCTGTCTAGTCTTGTCTGTCTAGTCTTGTCTGTCTAGTCTTGTCTGTCTAGTCTTGTCTGTCTAGTCTTGTCTGTCTAGTCTTGTCTGTCTAGTCTTGTCTGTCTAGTCTTGTCTGTCTAGTCTTGTCTGTCTAGTCTTGTCTGTCTAGTCTTGTATGTCTAGTCTTGTCTGTCTAGTTTTGTCTGTCTAGTCTGCTCTGTCTAGTCTTGCCTGTCTAGTCTTGTCTGTCTAGTCTTGTATGTCTAGTCTTATCTGTTTAGTCTTGTCGGTCTTTTCTTGTCTGTCTAGACTTGTCTGTCTAGTCTTGTCTGTTTAGTCTTGTCTGTCTAGTCTTGTCTGGCCAGTCTTGTCTTTCCAGTCTTGTCTGGCCAGCCTTGTCTGTCTAGTCTTGTTTGGCCAGTCTTGTCTGTCCAGTCTTGTCTGTCTAGTCTTGTCTGTTTAGTCTAAATATACAGCTTCCACAAAATAAGTTCAAACAAAAGATAAACTTGTTGAGAAAGTTTAGCAATACTTTTGTTTATTTTTTGCGCGCGTTTTGTGTGCAATTAAAGAGAGATTTGTCGGTGGAAAACCGCAAGAAATGATTTATTGACAAACTGCAAATTACTCCCGAAAATAGTTTTAATTGTTTCCTAAAACAAACAAAAATTATTTGAGCGAAATATCGTCTAAATAAAATTTTCTGAATTGTGCGAGATATTTTCTGAATTCATCGAAATTTTGTCTAAACTGTGCAAAATATTGTCTAAATTGTGTGAAATATTGACTGAATTGTGTTAGATATTGTCTGAATTGTACAAAATATTGTCTGAATTGTGCGAAATATTGTCTGAATTATGCTAAATATTGTCTGAATTAAGCGAAAGTTTGTCTAAACTGTGCAATATATTGTCTAAATTCTGCGAAATATTGACTGAATTGTGCTAGATATTGTCTGAATTGTGCAAAATATTGTCTGATTTGTGCGAAATATTGTCTGAATTGTACGTAATATTGTCTGAATTGTGCGAAATATTTTCTGAATTGTGCAAAATATTGTCTGAATTGTCCAAAATATTACCTGAATTGTGCGAAATATTGCTTTATTTGTGCGGAATATTGTCTGAATTGTGCTAAATATTGTCTGAATTAAGCGAAATTTGGTCTAAACTGTGCAAAATATTGTCTAAATTGTATTAAATATTGGCTGAATTGTGCCAGATATTGTCTGAATTGTGCAAAACGTTGTCTGAATTGTGCGAAATATTGTCTGACTTGTGCGAAATATTCTCTGAATTGTGCAAAATATTGTCTGAATGCACCAAAATATTACCTGAGATGTGCGAAATATTGTTTAAATTGAGCGAAATTTTGTCTGAGCTGTACGAAATATTGTCTAAATTGTGTGAAATATTGACTGAATTGTGCTAGATATTGTCTGAATTGTGCAAAATATTGTCTGAATTGGGCGAAATATTGTCTGAATTGTACGAAACATTGTCAGAATTGTGTGAAATGTTCTCTGAATTCTGCTAAATATTGTCTGAATTGTCCAAAATATTGCCTGAATTGTGCGAAATATTGTTTGATTTGAACGAAATAGTCTAAATTGTGCTAAATATTGCGTAAATTATGCTATATATTGTTGGAATTGTGCGAAATGTTGTTTATGTTGAGCGAAACATTGTCTGAATTGTCCGAGGTATTATCTGAATTGTGCGAAATATTGTCTGAATTGTGCGAAATCATGTCTGAATTGTTCGAAATATTGTCTGAATTGAGCGAAATTTTGTCTAAACTGTGCGAAATATTGTCTAAATTGTGTGAAATATTGGCTGTGTTGTGCTAGATATTGTCTGAATTGTGCAAAACATTATCTGAATTATGCGAAATATTGTCTGAATTGTGCAAAATATTGTCTGAATTGTCCCAAATATTGCCTGAATTGTGCGAAATATTGTTTGATTTGTGCGATAAATTGTGCTAAATTATGCTATATATTGTGCGTAATTTGTGCTAAATATTGTTAGAAATGTGCGAAATATTGTCTATGTTGAGCAAAATATTTTCTAAATTGTCCGAAGTATTGTCTGAATTGTGCGAAATATTGTCTGAATTGTTCGAGATATTGTCTGAATTGAGTGAAATTTTGTCTAAATTGTGTGAAATATTGGCTGAATTGTGCAAACTATTGTCTGAATTGTGCGAAATAATGTCTGAATTGTGCGAAATATTCTCTGAATTGTGCGAAATATTGTGCGAATTTACCAAAAATTTGCCAAGATTGACTTGTTCTCGTGGACTCTAATCTGTCTTTTTCGTTATCTATATGAATTGTCCAAAATATTGCCTGAATTGTGCGAAATGTTGTTTGATTTGAGCGAAATATTGTCTAAATTGTGCTAAATATTGTCTGAATTGTGCAAAATATTGCCTAAATTATGCGATATATTGTTAGAATTGTGCGAAATATTGTCTATATTGAGCAAAATATTGTCTGAATTGTGAGAAATAATGTCGGAAATTGCGAATATATTTTTTTAGCATCAAATTTTATTTACCAATTTTGCACAGTTCCAGGCAGATTACGATTTACGAAACGAATTTAATTTCTAGACAAAACTTAGTCGTTTATAAATCCGCAACAAATTTAGACAAAATTCACTTATTAATAACTTAACATGAATTTGCTACACAGCACAAAACTAAATGAGACAAGAGAGAGAATATATTTATTGCATACTTTATACATTGTACAAAGGGCTATCGACCACAAGGTCCTTCTGCCTTAATATCCTGCCCTGCCCGGTCATTCTCTAAATAAGACAAATTTGTGCGAATTTACCAAAAATTTGCCAAGATTGACTTGTTCTCGTGGACTCACATCTGTCTTTTTCGTTATCTATATAGAGCGACACGCCTAGATCAATCCAGATTTTCGCTAATCGAGAACACGAGTTTGCAATAAAATACCGGAAAACCAGTTAACTATTTCACTCACCGAACGAGTTCCAATCCAAAAAATCCGTTGACAAATTAAGCGCGAACGTGTCAAGCACACTAACTACACTGACTCGCTCTCATTCCCGTCACTCTAACGCCAATCACTCATCAATAAAATACCTTTTATTGGACGATTTACCTCAAGGTTCCTCCCACTACAGACAAACTTAGCATAGCCACGCCCATTTTCATTCATATTTAAAACACGCATAGAAATACAGTCGAACTTCCATAACTCGAACTTCTGTAACTCCAATTTTTCTATAACTCGAATGTTTTTAGAAATTCACACGTTTAGATAGCATTTTATATATAAATTAACTTCCATAACTCGCATTTTCCTTAACTCGAATTTTTCCATAACTCGCAGTAAAAATGTGTAAAATGGTAAAATTTATATACAAAATAATCTCTATAACTCCAATTTTTTAACCGCCGCGTATTTTCCAAAATTTATGAAACCGGATATGGCCTACCATAAACCGTCGATAGTGTAATCCTCGGGCAGATTACCAAACATTTTATTTTTCATATTTTATGATCACCAAAAACTCGAATAAAGCAAAACAAGGAATTTACCAGCGGGTGTGCTTTAGGAAGATTACGACAGGATATTGTTCTCCCGAGAATCGGTAATCCAAAAAGTGATGATATAATCGAAGATCACCCACAAGGTGCTATATATTATGGATATATTTTTCAAAAACATAATTAATTTAAATTATTTTTAATTAATTATGATTATAGAACATCATATTAATAATCTATACATATTTCTTTTTTGTTTTTTGATATATTTAATTTGAATAAATTCTGTATAGTGTATTTTATTCATTTTATAGTTATGTATTTCTATAACTCCAATTTTCTATAACTCGATTTTTTTTCATGAACTATGGCAATTCGACTTAGGGAAGTTCGACTGTATTTAAAACACGCCCATTGCACCTCCGGAAGTTTATTTAAACGACGCTCATTTAACCCAAGTATTTAATTAACGCACATTTCACCAACAGAAGTATTCAAACTACGCCTTTGTCACACAAAGGCATTTGAACCACACCTATTACACCCGCAGCCGCTTTTAAACCGCGCCTATTTCATCCACAGCAGCTTTTAAATCACGCCTGTTTCATCCCCAGAAGCATTTAATCCACGCCTATTTCATCCACAGCAGCTCTTAAATCACGCCCATTTCACGAAGCATTTAAATCACTCCTATTTCACCCACATAAGCATCTAATATTCCACCCACAGAAATATTTAAACCACGCCTATTCCACCCATCTAAATATTTGAACCACGCCCTTTTCACCCATAGAAATATATAAACCTAGAAATAAATATGTCCTGGATACATCGTAGTTTATCATTTCCACATACTCGTTTGTCCTAAACACATCCCGGTTTACACTAGACATATCCTAGTATGACCTAGGCACATCCTAGTTTGTCCTTTCCACATCCTAGTTTCTCATTTCAACATACTAGTTTGTCCTAGACACATCCCGGTTTGAACTAGACATATCCTAGTCTGTCCTAGACGCATCCTAGTTTGTCGTTTCACGTCTTAGATTGTTCTAGACACATCCAGGTTTCAAGTAGACATATCCTAGTCTGTCTTAGACACATCCTAGTTTGTCGTTTCACATCTTAATTTCTTCTAGACACATCCCGGTTTAAAGTAGACGTATCCTAGTCTGTCCTAGACACATCCTAGTTTGACGTTTCACATCTTAGTCTGTTCTAGACACATCCTAGTTTGTCGTTTCACATCTTAGTCTGTCCTAGACACATCCTTGTTTTTCGTTTCACATCTTAGTTTGTCCTAGACCCATCCCAGTTTGAACTAAGCATATCCTTGTCTATCCTAGACACATCCTAGTTTGTCGTTTCACATCTTAGTTTGTTTATTATACGTCCCGGTTTGAAGTAGACATATCCTAGTCGCTCCTAAACACATCCTTGTTTGTCGTTTTATATTTTAGTTTGTCCTACACACATCCCGGTTTGAACTAGACATATCCTAGTCTGTCCGAGAGACATCCTAGTTGGTCGTTTCACATCCTAATTTGTCCTAGGCACATCCCGGTTTGAACTAGACATAAGCTAGTCTCTCCTAAAGACATCCTAGTTTGTCCTAAATAAATTAGAGCTTGAACTAGACATATCCTAGTCTCTCCTAAACACATCATAGTTTGTCCTTTCACATCTTAGTTTGTCCTAGACACATCCCGGTTTGAACTAAACATATCCTAGTATGTGCTGGACACATCCTAGTTTGTCGTTTTACATCTTAGTTTATTCTAGACATATCCAGGTTTGAACTAAACATATCCTAGACTCCTAAACACATCCTAGTTTGTTGCTTTACATCTTAGTTTGTCCTAGATACATCCCGGTTTGATGTAGACATATCCTAGTCTGTTCTAGACGCATCCTAGTTTGTCGTTCCACGTCTTAGTTTGTTCTAGACACATCCACGTTTGAAGTAGACATATCCTAGTCTGTCCTAGACACATCCTAGTTTGTCGTTTCACATCTTACTCTGTCCTAGTTACATCCTAGACAGTTTTTCGTTTCGCATCTTAGTTTGTCCTAGACGCATCCCAGTTTGAACTAAGCATATCCTTGTCTATCCTAGACACATCTTAGTTTGTCGTTTCACATCCTAGTTTGTCCTAGACACATCCCAGGTTGAACTTGACATGCTAGTCTTTCGTAGACACATCCTAGTTTGTAGTTCCACATCGTAGTTTGTCGTTCCACATCCTAGTTTGTCCTAGCCACATCTCAGCTTGAACTAGACATATGCTAGTCTGTCCTAGACACATCCTAGTTTGTCGTTTCATATCCAAGTTTGTCCTACACACATCCCAGCTTGAACTAGACATATGCTAGTCTGTCCTAGACACATCCTAGTTTGTCGTTTCACATCCTAGTTTGTCCTAGACACATCTCAGCTTGAACTAGACTTATGCTAGTCTGCCCTAGACACATCCTAGTTTGTCGTTTTACATCCTAGTTTGTCCTAGACACATCAAAGGTTGAACTAGAGATATGCTAGTCTGTCCTAGACACATCTCAGCTTGAACTAGACTTATGCTAGTCTGCCCTAGACACATCCTAGTTTGTCGTTTTACATACTAGTTTGTTCTAGACACATCAAGGGTTGAACTAGAGATATGCTAGTCTGTCCTAGACACATCCTAGTTTGTCGTTTTACATCCTAGTTTGTCCTAGACACATCCCAGTGTGAACTAGACATCCTAGTCTGTCGTAGACACATCCTAGTTTGTCCTTTCCCATCCTAGTTTGTTCTAGACACATCCCAGCTTGTACTAGACATATCCTAGTTTGCCCCAGACACATCCTAGTTTGTCGTTTCACATCCTAGTTTGTCCTAGATACATCGCAGCTTGGTTTGTCCTAGACACATTCCGGTTTGAACTAGACATATTCTAGTTTGTCCTAGACACATCTCGGTTTGAAATAGACATCCTAGTCGGTCCTCTACGCATCCTAGTTTGTCGTTTCATATCCTAGTTTATCTTAGAAACATCCCGGCTGGAACTAGATATATCCTAGTTTGCCCTAGACACATCCTAGTTTGTCGTTTCACATCCTAGTTTGTCCTAGACACATCTCATCTTGAACTAGACATATGCTAGTCTGCCCTAGACACATTCTAGTTTGTCGTTTTACATACTAGTTTGTTCTAGACACATCCCAGCTTGAACTAGACATATCCTAGTTTGCCCTACAAACATCCTAGTTTGTAGTTTCACATCCTAGTTTGTCCTAGACACCTCCCAGCTTGAACAAGACATATTCTAGTCAGTCCTCGACACATCCTAGTTTGTCGTTTCACATCCTAGTTTGTCCTAGGCACAACCCGGTTTGAACTTGACATATCCTAGTGTCTCCTAAACACATCCTAGTTTGTCGTTTCACATCTTAGTTTGTCCTAGACACATCCCGGTTTGAACGACATATTCTAGTTTGTCCTGGACACATCATATTTTGTCGTTTCACATCCTTGTTTATCCTAGACACATCCCAGCTTGAACTAGACATATGCTAGTCTGTCCTAGTCACATCTTAGTTTGTCGTTTCACATCCTAGTTTGTCTTAGGCACATCTCGGTTTGAACTAGACATATCCTAGTCTCTCCTAGACACATCCTAGTTTGTCGTTTCACATCCCAGCTTGAACTAGACATATGCTAGTCTGTCCTAGGCACATCCTAGTTTGTGGTTTCACATCCTAGTTTGTCCTAGACACATCCCAGCTTGAACTAGACATATACTAGTCTGTCCTAGTCACATCTTAGTTTATCGTTTCTCATCCTAGTTTGTCTTAGGCACATCCCGGTTTGAACTAGACATATCCTAGTGTCTCCTAAACACATCCTAGTTTGTCGTTTCACATCTTAGTTTGTCCTAGACACATCCCAGCTTGGACAAGACATATTCTAGTCAGTCCTCGACACATCCTAGTTTGTCGTTTCACATCCTAGTTTGTCCTAGGCACAACCCGGTTTGAACTAGACATATTCTAGTGTCTCCTAAACACATCCTAGTTTGTCGTTTCACATCTTAGTTTATCCTAGACACATCCCGGTTTGAACTAGACATATTCTAGTTTGTCCTGGACACAACATATTTTGTCGTTTCACATCCTAGTTTATCCTAGACACATCCCAGCTTGAACTAGACATATACTAATCTGTCCTAGTCACATCTTAGTTTGTAGTTTCACATCCTAGTTTGTCCTAGACACATCCCAGCTTGAACAAGACATATCCTAGTCAGTCCTCGACACATCCTAGTTTGTCGTTTCACATCCTAGTTTGTCCTAGGCACAACCCGGTTTGAACTAGACATATTCTAGTGTCTCCTAAACACATCCTAGTTTGTCGTTTCACATCCCAGCTTGAACTAGACATATGCTAGTCTGTCCTAGACACATCCTAGTTTGTGGTTTCACATCCTAGTTTGTCCTAGACACATCCCAGCTTGAACTAGACATATACTAGTCTGTCCTAGTCACATCTTAGTTTATCGTTTCTCATCCTAGTTTGTCTTAGGCACATTCCGGTTTGAACTAGACATATCCTAGTCTCTCCTAGACACATCCCTGTTTGAACTAGAGATATTCTAGTTTATACTAGACACATCCTAGTTTGTCGTTTCACATTTTACTTTGTTCTAGACACATCCCGATTTGAACTAGACATATCCTAGCCTGTCCACACATCCACAGTAGTATTTAAACCACGCCCATTCTATCTTCAGCAATAATTAAACCACGCCCATTTTCGTAATGAGTTTTAGAAGCAATTTGACAATTTCTTTTTTTTGTTGTTGTAGGTGAAATTTCGCCGGCGATGATCAAGGAAGTGGGGTGCGATTGGGTGATCCTGGGGCACTCGGAGCGGCGCCACGTCTTCGGCGAATCGGACGAGCTGATCGGCGAGAAGGTGAAGCACGCGCTGGAGGAGGGCCTCAACGTGATCGCGTGCGTCGGCGAGAAGCTGGACGAGAGGGAGGCCGGCCAGACGGAGGAGGTCGTTTTCAGACAGACCAAAGCCATCGCAGACCAAATCTCTGATTGGTAAGAAAAATGTTAAATGGATCTATCAGTTTAGACTCGACCTAATTTGTCATGGACATGTTCCCATTTTTTCTAGATACATACTAGTCTGTCCTAGACATCTTAGTTAGTCATTTTCACATTTTGGTTTGTCCTAGACACATCCCGGATTGAACCAGACTTATTGTACTTTGTCCTAGACACATCCTAGTTTTGTCATTTTTGCATCTTGGATTGTGAACCCAGTTTTAATAAGCTCCTCCCATTCAAGTAGCCGTTGTCTTTGCCATGCTTAACTCCTCACATTGCCTAGCATAAACTGCTCCCATTCACCCAATCGTTATCTTTGCCATGGCTAACTCCTCCCATTTCCTACCATAAACTCCTCCCATTCACCTAGTCGCTGTCTTTGCCATGCTAAACTCCTCCCATTTCCTATTATAAACTCCTCCCATTCACCTAGTCGTTTTCTTTGTCATACTTAACTAGTCCCATTTCTTACAATAAGCTCCTTCCATTCACATAGTCGCTGTCCTTGTCATTTTTACATCTTGATTTGTGAACCCAGTTTTAATAAGATTCACCCATTCACCTAGTCGTTGTCTTTGCCATGCTTAACTCCTCCCATTTCCTACCATAAACTTCTCCTATTCACCTAGTTGTTGTCATAACATGCTTAACTCCTCCCTTTTCCTACCATAAACTCCTACCATTTACCTAGTCGTTATATTTGCCATGCTTAACTCCTCCCATTTCACTCCATAAGCTTCTCCCATTCACCTAGTCACTGTCTTTATCTCCTTAACTCCTTCCATTTCCTACTATAAACTCCTCCCATCCACCTACTCTTTATCTTTGCCATGCTTAACTACTCCCATTTCTTACCACAAGCTCCTCCATTTTTACATTTTGGTTTGTGAACCCAGTTTTAATAAGTTCCACCCATTCACCTAGTCGTTGCCATGCTTAACTCCTGCCATTTCCTACCATAGACTCCTCCCATTCACACAATCGTTATCTTTTCCATGCGTAACTCCTACCAATTTCTACCATAAACTCCTCCCATTCACCTAGTCGTTTTCTTTGCCATGCTTAACTCCTCCCTTTTCTTACCATATACTCCTCCCATTCACCTAGTAGTTATCTTTGCCATGCTTAACTCCTCCCATTTCCTATCATAAACTCCTCCCACTCAGCTCAATTTCGTAAATAAACCTCCTCCTATTTGTACTAATTTTTTGTTGTTTTTTTTTAGGTCTAAAGTGGTTTTGGCGTATGAGCCTGTTTGGGCGATAGGGACGGGGAAGACGGCCACGCCCGCGGAGGCGCAAGAGGTGCACAAGGCGCTGCGCGGCTGGATTTGCGAGAACGTGAGTCCGGCGGTGGGAGATGCGGTGAGGATCCAGTACGGAGGGTCGGTGACGGCGTGCACTTGCATCGAGCTCGCGGCGCAGCCGGACATCGACGGGTTCCTAGTGGGCGGGGCCTCCCTGAAGCCGGAGTTCGTCAACATAGTCAACGCGAAATCTTAAATTTCTGTTTTGTTTTTATCTACTTTTTTTTTGCCTATTATTGATTTATAATGCTTTATATTGATTAGAAAAATATTTTCTCCATTTTGTATAGATTTTTAATAAAAAGGCCTTTTGCCTCTTTTCGCACAAAACCAGATAAGATTAGAACACCAGACAAGGCCACAGATAAGTTCCAACAAGACTAGACAAGATTAAACAAGGTCTAACAAGACCAAAGAAGACCAGACAAGACCAAACAGGCCCAGACAAGACCAGGCGTGACCAGACAAGGCAAGACTAGACCATACATGACCAGATAGAACAGACAAGACCAAAGAAGGGCAGACAAAGCCAGAGAGATGCAGACAAGCTCAGATAAGAGCTTAGAGATATGAGCAGATTTGACAAAATTAGTTTTGTTTTGCTTATATCTCTGTTAATTCCAACGCAATTTTATTGTGTAATATCTTATTTTGTAGGTAATTTAATCAACTTTTAAAAAATATTAATATTTCGTTAAGCAACTGTTATTAATTTACGATTTATGACCAGTTTTTACTAAACAGTTTCATCTTGTGTTAACATTTTATTTTTATAAGAAATAAAGACGTTAAACTGATTACCTGCTATCTTAATTTAGACCCGTTTTTAATTATTTAATTTTTTTTAATTAATCTCCTGATATTTTGTTGAATTTTCAAATGGTCGATAGTTTTTGGTGAAAAGTTAGCTATCTTTGCAAAGAGATATTTGGAGGGATATTTAGCGCCAAATATCTCTTTGCAAAGATAGTTTCCTGATACCTTTTTTTAAATTTTTAATGAAAAATTATAATTGAAAATTGAACCAAAAGGTATTAGGAGACTATCTTTGCAAAGAGATATTTGGCGCTAAATTTCCCGGCAAAATATCTCTTTGCAAAGATAGTCTCCTGGTACCTTTTCTTAATTTTATAATGAAAAATTTGAATGAATTTTTAACCAAAAGGTATCAGGAGACTATATTTGCAAAGAGATATTTGGCGCAAAATTTCCCGCAAAATATCTCTTTGCAAAGATAGTCTCCTGTTAACTTTTCTTAATTTTTTAATGAAAAATTGGATTGAAATTTTAACCAAAAGGTATCAGGAGATCATCTTTGCAAAGAGATAT
The DNA here is from genome assembly GCA_944588485.1 of Phosphuga atrata. Classification (NCBI taxonomy): domain Eukaryota; kingdom Metazoa; phylum Arthropoda; class Insecta; order Coleoptera; family Silphidae; genus Phosphuga; species Phosphuga atrata. Next base: position 12,829,359 of record OX155908.1, on the reverse strand, counting down.
TTGACGCTAAATTTCCCGGAAAATATCTCTTAGCAAATATAGTAATAGTTATCAGGAGAGACTATCTTTGCAAAGAGAAATTTTGCCAAGAAATTTAGCTTAAAATATCTCTTTGCAAAATAGTCTCCTGATACGTTCTCCTCAAAATTTAGATCTTTTTCGTTAAAATTCGTAGGATTGGGGAAGGTTTGGGAAAGGGAAGAAACTTTGACAATAAGATGAAAATAAAGAAATTTATTCTCAATAAAATATAAAATCTACAAAATATTTCTGTCTTTCTTCCAAGGATATCGTTGGTTCTTAGGTACGCGTTTTGTCTAAATTGACATTTGACACCCGACCATTGTCAAACACAAAAAAACAAACAAATGAACACTCGTCTTTGGCAATCGATTAAAAAAAGTTAATCAAAGTAAAAAAGAAAAACACTTAAATGTACATAAAAATGGCGTTTTGACAACTGTCAACAAGTTTGACAATCAAAAGGTTTGACAGTTATCAAAAAAATGTCACAAAGTCTAACAGTTATAATAGTACTGTCAAAAGTTGTCAAACCGTGAAAGTTGTTAAGATTGTAACAGTTGTCAAATTGTGACAGTTGTGAAGTTTGTGAAGTAGTCAAATTATCACTATATTATAGTGATTATTTAAAAGACATCCAAATTGACAATTTGTTGTAACCTTAACAACTGTCACAAATTGACAACTCTCACAATTTAACAACTTTCACAACCTCGACAGCCGTCTCAAAAACTGTCAAATCTACAAACAACTGTCGCTTAGACAAATCTAGTCTTTTACAATATAAAAAAGGGGTTCGAATGATAAATTTTCAATGGAACTGTCGCAACCGCGTTGTCATTATTGACACTGTCAATGGTCTCGAACGGTGCCGGATTCCCCGAAGAGAAGCGTGCAGTAGATCGCCTGAAGCCGGTTCCTCGACGGCTCGAAGTTCGCGTCCAACGCCAACGACGACCGGTAGAATGACAGTGCCTTCTCAAAATCACCCTGAAAATAACACACATATGACAAAAGAGACAGAAGAGTTGTTGTAATCGATAGCAAAGCCTTTCTAAGCACCTTTTTAGGCAAGGTGGTATTAAGTATCCCACGTATTCGTAACTATGATGTCATTTTTATTTTAGGCGTTTCGGCAATGATCCTAGCAAATTATAGTGATGGGACATTTTTTGACCCACCTAGAAATATTGCAATAGCTAACATACACACACTAATTTCTGTATAAATCTTCCGGTATTTCTGTATAAAATAATTCCCCATAGTTTTTTAATTTCTATTGTCAAATTTGGGATGTCAATTATGACATCTATGTGAGAGTTGTTGGATGATCTTGGATATGTTACCCGAGGGTATTAAAAATGTCATACTAACCAGGGACGCATGGATGTTCGCTGCGGTGAAATGATAGACCACATAGTTGGGTTGGCTCTTTAATGCCATATAGGCAACCTCCAAAGCATCCAACAAGAAACCGACCCTGGAAAATTGTCAAAATGTCAAAATTTTGAGGATATCAGTGTCAAATTTTGACATGTATGTCATGACTGACAAGTCTTGACAGTTATACTTGACATTACCTGTGCAAAACGTTGGCTAGGCTAACCAGCGGGATGTCCTTCATGTCTGATGGCACATAGGTCAGAGCCTGCCGAAGGCAAGTGATTGCCTCTTCAGTATTGCCCACAACCCTCCAGTAGAAAGCCGCAGCCGTTGCCAAAACCCACGAAGTTGAATTCTAGAACAGTTATCAAATGGTTAATGTCAAAAACTGACATAACAAATGTAAAAAACTGACGTAAAAAATGCCAAAAACTGACATAACAAATGTCAAAAACTGACGGAACAAATGTCAAGAACTGACATAACAAATGCCAAAAACAGACATAACAAATGTCAAAAATTGACAAAACAAATGTCAAAAACTGTCGTAACAAATGCCAAAAACTCACATAACAAATGTCAAAAAATGACGAAACAAATGTCAAAAACTGACATAACAAATGAAAAAACTGACATAAAAAATGTCAAAAAACTGACATAACAAATGTCAAAAACAGACATAACAAATGCCAAAAACTGACATAACAAATGTCAAAAAAAGACGAAACAAATCTCAAAAATTTTCTCAAATTTTCTCAAAAAAATGACAAAAAGTAACATAACAAATGTCAAAAAACGGACATAAGAAATGTCGAAAACTGACATAACAAATGCCAAAAACTAACAAAACAAATGTCTAAAAATGACAAAACAAATGTCAAAAACTGACATAACAAATGACAAAAAGTGACATAACAAATGTCAAAAAACTGACATAACAAATGTCGAAAACTGACATAACAAATGCCAAAAACTGACATAACAAGTGTCTAAAAATGACGAAACAAATGTCAAAAACTGACATAACAAATGTTAAAAATTGACAAAACAAATGTCAAAAACTGACGTAACAAATGCCAAAAACTGACATAACAAATGTCAAAAAATGAGGAAACAAATGTCAAAAACTGACGTAACAAATGACAAAAACTGACATAATAAATGTCAAAAAACTGACATAACAAATGTCAAAAACCGACATAACAAATGTCAAAAACTAACATAACAAATGCCAAAAAGTGACATAACAAATGTCTAAAAATGACGAAAGAAATGTCAAAAACTGGCTAACAAATGACAAAAACTGACATACCAAATGTCAAAAACTGACATAACAAATGTCAAAATATGACATAACGAATGGAAAAAACAAACATAACAAATGTCAAAAACTGACATAACAAATGCCAAAAAGTGACATAACAAATGTCTAAAAATAACGAAACAAATGTCAAACTGGCATAACAAATGACAAAAAGTGACATAACAAATGTTAAAAATTGACATAACAAATGCCAAAAACTGACATAACAATTGTCAAAAACTGACATAACAAATGTCAAAAACTGACATAACAAATGCCAAAAAGTGACATAACAAATGTCTAAAAATGACGAAAGAAATGTCAAAAACTGACATACCAAATGTCAAAAATTGACGTAACAAATGCCAAAAACTGAAATAAATGTCTAAAAATGACGAAACAAATGTCTAAAAATGACGAAACAAATGTCAAAAACTGACATAACAAATGACAAAAACTGACATTACAAATGTCAAAAACTGACAAAACAAATCAAATGTTTGACATACTTCCTTTAAGGCGATGCCAATTTTGGCCCCAATTTCCCGGATGCTGGACTCGGGATCGCCACAGATGATGCCCAGCCATTCGGCCAGGCTCTCTTCAGGCAAATGAGGCAGTCTCTTGCGGAGCACCATCGCAGTCAGGTGATCTAGGGTGGCCGAAGAAGGTGGAACCGCATCGGAACATTGCGGCCTCACCAGCTCCTTCAACGCCTTAGGCAAAGGCCTTAAAAACGGACTCACACTAAAACAAAACAAAACTTAATAGGTAATTGCCTGAATGCCATTATTTGATAAGTTATTGCCTAAATGTCGCAAGTTGATAGGTCACTGTCTGACAATTCATTGCCTAAATGTCGCAGTTTGATAGATCGTTGTCTGACAAGTCATTGCCTAAATGTCACAATTTGATAGGTCATTGTCCGACAATTCATTGCCTAAATGTCCCAATTTAATAGATCACTGTCTGAGAGGCTATTACTTAAATGTCACTATTTGATAGGTCATTGTCTAAATGTCGCAAGTTGATATGTCACTGCCTGACAATTCATTGCCTAAATGTCGCAGTTTGATTGAAAATTATCTGTGAAGTCATTGCCTAAATGTCACAATTTGATAGGTCATTGTCCGGCAATTCATTGCCTAAATGTTACAATTTAATAGGTCATTGTCTGAAAAGCTATTACCTAAATGTCACTATTTGATATTTGATTGCCTAAATGTCGCAAGTTTATAGATTACTGTCTGACAATTCATTGCCTAAATGTCGCTGTTTGATTGATCATAGACTTACAAATCATTGCCTAAATGTCACAATTTGAAAGGACATTGTCTGCCAATTAATTGCCTAAATGTCATAATTTAGGCATGTCAACATCTGAGAGGCTATTACTTAAATGGCACTATTTGATAGGTCATTGCCTATGTCGCAAGTTTATAAGTGACTGTCTGACAATTCATAGCCTAAATCTCAGTTTGACTGATCATTGTCTGGCAAATCATTGCCTAAATGTTACAATTTCATAGGTCATTGTCTGACAATTCATTGCCTAAACGTCACAATTTAATAGGTCATTGTCTGAGAGGCTATTACCTAAATGTCACTGTTTGATAGGTTATTGCCTAAATCTCTTAAGTTGGTAGGTCACTGTCTGACAATTCATTGCTTAAATGTCACAGTTTGATAGATCGTTGTCTGTCAAGTCATTGCCTAAATGTCACAATTTTATAGGTCATTGTTTAAGAGGCTATTACTAAATGACACTATTTGATAGATCATTGCCTAAATGTCGCAAGTTTATAGGTCACTGTCAATTCATTGCCTAAAAAACGCAGTTTGGTAGATCATTGTCCAACAAGCAATTCCCTAATCGTCAGAATTTCATAAGTCATTCTCCAACAATTGATTGCCTAAATATCACAATTTAATAGGTCACTGTCTGAGAAGCTATTACCTAAATGTCACTATTTCATAGGTCATTGAATAAATGTCGAAAGATGATAGGACACTGTCTGACAATTCATTGCCTAAATGCCACAGTTTAATAGACCGTTGTCTGTCAAGTCATTGCCTAAATGTCACAATATGATAGGTCATTCTGTCACATCTATGTCACAGTTTGATAGACTGTTGTCTGTCAAGTCATTGCCTAAGTGTCACAATATGATAGGGACAATTCATTGCCTATTGGCTATTACTAAATGACACTATTTGATAGGCAACTAAATGTCGCAAGTTTATAGGTCAGTCTGTCAATTCATTGCCTAAACGTCGCAGTTTGGTAGGTCATTGTCTAACAAGCAATTGCCTAAACGTCAGAATTTCATAAGTCATTGTCCGACCATTGATTGTATAAATGTCACATTTTAATAGGCCATTGCCTGAGAGGCTATTACCAAAAAGTCACAATTTGATAGGTCACAGCCTAAATGTCGCAGTTTTATAGATCATTGTCTGACTAGTCATTGCCTAAATGTCATAATTTAATAGGTTATTGTCTGAGAGGCAATTACCTAAATATCACTATTGGAAAGGTCGTTGCCTAAATGTCGTAAGTTTATAGGCCTGTCTGACAATTCATTGCCTAAATGTCGCAGTTTGATTGATCATTGTCTGACAAATCATTGCCTAAATGTCACAATTTGATAGGTCATTGTCTGATAATTCATTGCCCAAATGTCACAATTTAATAGGACAAAGTTTGAGAGGCTGTTACCTAAATGTCACTATTTGATAGGTCATTGCCTAAATGTCGCAAGTTGATAGGTCACTGTCTGACAATTCATTACCTAAACGTCGCAGTTTGGTAGATCTTAGTCTGACAAGCCATTGCCTAAATGTCATTAATAGGTCATTTTATGAGAGGCTATTACATAAATGTCACTATTTAATAGGCCATTAGCTAATTGTCGTACGTTTATAGGTCACTGTCTGCCAATTCATTGCCTACATATAGCAGTTTGATTGATCATTGACAAATCATTGTCTAAGTGTCACAATTTGATTGGTCTTTGTCTGATAATTCATTGCTTAAATGACACAATTTAATAGCACATTGCCTGAGAGGCTATTACCAAAAAGTCACTAATTGATAGGTCATTGCTTAAATGTCACAAGTTAATAGGTCACTATCTGAAAATTTATTGCTTAAACGTTGCAGTTTGGTAGATCATTGTCTAACAAGTCATTACCTAAATGTCACAATATCATAGATTATTGTCTGACAGGTCATTGCCTAAATGTCACAATTAAATAGGCAATTTCCTAAACTGTCACAATTTGACAGGTTGCCTGCTTTAATGACTTGATTGATCGATGGATGTCTTACTTGAAAATCCTAGCACCAATGGTCAACCAATCCCCTTCCTTGATGTCCTTGCATTGGTCCCAGGTCATCGTATAGGTCCCAGACTTGTCATAAATATGAAGCATCCCATCTGACTCTGGATCCTCCGTCGATACAAACACTACAAACAGAATAGAAGATCATTCTGACAGATCATACAAACATTTACTGCATATACTGACAGATACTGCAATAAATTTGACAGATTCAGTCAAATAACTGTCAAATATAGAAGGCAACTGTCAAATATAAAGAAGATTGAAAATGTCAAAAAGTAATAAATAATATACCATAAAAGTCTCCTAAATTGTGACTTCCACTTCCGAAGAGGGATTTCATCTGTAGCTCATTAGGCTCCGCCTGCGGGCCCTCTGAGAGCAGACTGGAGAGGACAGAGCCCGCGCGCTGTGTCTCCTTGTCGCAGTGTTGATTGACATTCGGAATGGGGCGAACTGAAACAGACCACGCCCGGTCACACTCGCCTGGAGCAATCGGAATCGGTTACCTCCGCCGTCTTTGGCGTTGTCGGCGCGGAAGCACTGGATGGCCGCCGTCTTGCACTGCTCCCCGTTGGCCGAGCAGATCACGCCCTCGCCGCTGAAGCCTTCCTTTTCGCCGCACATCATCCCCTTCTCCTCCTTCTCGTACGCGCCCATCTTCACCCGGCACGCCCACAACTTCAGCAGACGCTCCGCCTCGCCCCCATAGTAATCAGGATCCACCCTCAGCACGTTCTTCAAGTAATAGATGGCTAATTGCGGGTTGTTGGTTTGGTAGTGGATCAGAGCCAATAGAAAATTCGTGCTTGGTTCCAAATAATTTACCTGGAAAAGTTTAAATGAAAATGGTCAAAATGAAATATTGCCTAAACGTCAAAATTTGAAAGGTCATTCCAAGACATTTCGTCTAAATATCGAAATTTGACAGGTCTTTGCTGAAGTGTCAAAATTAGACCGACCATTTTGTCCAAACGTCATAATTATACATAATTTGACAGGTCATTGTTAGACACTTTGCCTAAACGTCATAATTTGACAGGTTATTGTTGGACAAATCGCGTAAATGTCATAATTTGACAAGGGCCATTGTTAGACACTTAGCCTAAACGTCATAATTTGACAGGTTCTTGTTGGACACAACGCCTAAATATCATTATTTGACACTTTGCCTAAACTTCATAATTTGATAGGTTATTGCTGGACACATCGCCTAAATGTCATAATTTGACAAGGTCATTGTCATACACTTAGTCTAAACGTCATAATTTGACAGGTCATTGTTAAACAGTTTGCCTAAACTTCATAATTTGACAGGTTATAGTTGGACACATCGCGTAAATGTCATAATTTTACAAGATCATTGTTAGACACTTAGCCTAAACGTCATAATTTGACAGGTCATTGTAGGACACTTTGCCTAAATGTCATAATTTGACAGGTTATTGTTGGACACATCGCCTAAATGTCATAATTTGACAGGTCATTGTTAGACACTTTGCCTAAACATCATAATTTAACAGGTTATTGTTGGACTAATTTGACAAGGTCATTGTCACACACTTAGCCTAAACAGGTTATAGTTGGACACATCGCGTAAATGTCATAATTTTACAAGGTCATTGTTAGACACTTAGCCTAAACGTCATAATTTGACAGGTCATTGTAGGACACTTTGCCTAAATGTCATAATTTGACAGGTTATTGTTCGGCACATCGCCTAAATGTTATAATTTGACAGGTCATTGTGAAACACTTAGCCTAAACGTCATAATTTGACAGGTCATTGTTAAACACTTTGCCTAAACATCATAATTTGACAGGTTATTGTTGGACACATCGCATATATGTCATAATTTGACAGGTCATTGTTATACACATAGCATAAATGTCATAATTTGACAGGTCGTTAACACTTTGCCTAACGTTATAATATGACAGATTATTGTTGGATAGATTGCCTAAATGTTATAATTTGACAAGGTCATTGTTACAGATTGCCTAAATGTCAAAATTTGACAGGTTATTGTAGGACACATCGCCTAAATGTCATAATTTGACAAGGTCATTGTCATACACTTAGCCTAAACGTCATATTTTGACAGGTCATTGTTAGACACTTTGCCTAAACGTCATAATTTGACAGTTTATTGTTGGACACAACGCGTAAATGGTAAAATTTGACAAGGCCATTGTTAGACACCTAGCCTTAACGTCATAATTTGACAGGTCATTGTAGGACACTTCGCCTAAACGTCATAATTTGACAGGTTATTGTTGGACACATCGCCTAAATGTAATAATTTGACAGGACATTGTTAAACACTTAGCCTATACGTCATAATTTGACAGGTGATTGTTAAACACTTTGCCTAAACGTCATAATTTGACAGGTTATTTTTCGGCACTTCGCCTAAATGTTATAATTTGACAGGTGTTTGTTAGACACTTTGTCTAAACGTCATAAGTTAACAGGTTATTATTGGACACATCGCCTAAATGTCATAATTTGACAGGGTCATTGTTAGACACTTAGCCCAAACGTCATAATTTGACAGGTTATTGTAGGACACTTTGCCTAAACGTCATAATTTGACAGGTTATTGTTGGACACATCGCCTAAATGTCATAATTTGACAGGTCATTGTTAAACACTTAGCCTAAACGTCATAATTTGCAGGTCATTGCTAACCAGTTTGCCTAAACGTCATAATTTGACAAGTTATTTTTGGACACATCACCTAAATGTCATAATTTGACAGGTCATTGTTATACACTTAGCCTAAACGTCATAATTTGACAGGTCATTGTTAGACACTTTGTCTAAACGTCATAAGTTGACGGGTTATTGTATAACATCGCCTAAATGTCATAATTTGACAATTCATAGTGTCATTGTTAGACACTTAGCCAAAACGTCATAATTTGACAGGTTATTATAGGACACTTTGCCTAAACGTCATAGTTTGACAGGTTATTGTTAAACACTTAGCCTAAACGTCATAATTTGACAGGTCCTTGCTAAACAGTTTGCCTACATGTCATAATTTGACAGGTTATTGTTGGACACTTTGCCTAAACGTCAAAATTTAACAGATCACCATAAGACAAATTCTCTAATGTCAAATACATTTTGCTTATCAAAATTTGACATATCCTTTGACATAATATACAACCCTTCCGGAACCTAATTGAAGATTACATTTGAAATATTAATGTACCTTAAATGCCAAACTGGCAAACTTGAGAGCCCGTTCAGTCAAGCCGAGCTGCTGGAAGATGGATCCCATTGAGACCAAAATGACATCACTGAACTCCTTTGGCACAGCTTCCAGTGGCATGTCGAGACAAGTCAAAGCATTCTTGGCATTCCCCCTGACACGCCAGTACATGCTCGCCATAATCGCCAGGACCCATGAAGGCCCAGACTTCTAAAACACAACAACTGTCAAAAAGTGAAAATTCCAACCTTCAATATCTCCACACTTTATTGACGGCTGTGATGATCCTTTGCCCGATCTCCGCCTCGTCAGCCTTTCCCTCGTTGACGTACCGCAGGAAGTGGTGTCTGAGAGCGGGGTGGACATGCAGCGGGCGCGGCTTCGTCTTTATCAGCTTCAGCACGGGATGATGCAGCCCCAGCTCCTCCAATCCCGGATGCTCGCACAGCGGCGGATACCACGGCAGAGCGTGCTCCGCCCCCTTGCCCACCCCAATATACTCCGACAACATTTTATCAATCCTAAAACAAAAACATGATAATGAAAAATGTAAATAGATAAAACGTTTTCTTACTGGAAACCCTTGTTTTCCAGGGGGATGAAGACGGGGAGGTTCAAGTTCTCCTGTCCCTTGAGTGGAAGGTCCCATTCCAAGCACTCGTCCCTGCTTGGCCAGCGGACTCCGTCGAAGTACAGGTTGGAGGAGGTGCCAGTGGTGGTCGGGTAGAGCGGCGCCAGCATCGGCGGTTTAGAAAGGCCCTCGTGGAACTCGTCAACCACTATCTTGTTCCTCGTGGGACTTGTGGGCGAAGCCTAACAAATAATAACAAACAAATAAATTAAGATGTAATTGGGACTTGTGGGTGGAGCCTAATACAAAAAACAGTAAATGAAAACCTAAAAGCAACTTGTGGGTGGAGCCTGACGAAATGATTGTTATTACGATTGAAACTGACTACTAACTTTATCAGTTTCCTCATCGTCTTTGAGTTCTGCGGAGACAACGAAGCTGGGGATCTTCACATGGGGCAATTTCTGCCCATCGACTTTCTTCTCATAGCAGGTGATGGTGAGCATGCTGTCGGTTTCCTCGTGAATGCAGTGGTGGTTTCCGGACTGGTCCATCGTGTGGTAGTTTCTGTCCAGGAAGTTGTCCCTCTCCATAGGGACCATATCCCGGTGGAGCTTCTCGTGCATCTCGGAGAGCTTCAGCTGCTTCTCGTTGAAGCTCTGGTACTCTGACAGGATGTCCTGCAACATACTGAACAAAGATTTAGTTTCAATGATCAAGATTCGACAAGTAGCAACTCTTACTCCCGATACTCCTTGAGCTTGTTGTGACACCGTTGGAAGATGTTAGACTTCTCGACAAGACTCCCAATCCGGGCGACAGCCTCTTCCCGTTCCTCATCATTTAAATCTGCATCTGGAGAAGCTTCAGCAGCCGCCTGAAACAGCACGACAGCATCCTCTGAGTTGGCAATCCCATAAAGCAACCCACCCAAGTGCACCAATGGAATACTCAGATATCGCCTGAAAACGGAAATAATTTAAATCAGACTCGATTAATGAGTCTAAAATAACCTTGGTGTGTAGTGTAAGGCTCGTTTAGCACACTCGATGGCTTTAACCCCGTCCCTCCTCCCGATCCAATACATCATACCCAAGTTGTAATACAGCCAGAACTCAGGATCCATCGTTAACCCAAGAACAACCACCCTGCCGTCGACCTCAGGAAAATCGTCAGGCATGTTCTCCCAGCTGAACCCCAAGCGCTCTGGGAACCGCAAACTTTCCAGGTGATTGAAGCTGCTGTCCTCGGCCTCGGAGAACTTGCCACAGTCTGGTACAGCATCAACTAGCTTCAGCTCATCTTCGCTAAACTTGTCGAAGTGGAATTGCTCGCTGCTTGACCAGACAAACTTGTTCTTGCGCGTGATGGACTTGCAATCAACAGTCTCCAGATGCTCCTTGCTTGAGGTCAATGCGCTAGTCTTCTCCTGGATGGTCTCGATCTGTTTGTTGTGGTCCTGCACCAGGTTTGAGATTGTCTGGAGACGTGTCTCCTGGTCCATGAAGCTCAGTAAGTCGTCTGGGCGACGGAGGTTAAACGGAGAATCCAACTAGAAAAAATAAACAGTCAGGGTTTGATGATTCGTAGAGTTAAAGCGGAGAAGGTTTGCTGGAGCTGAGATAGTTCCGTCAAGTTTAAATTTGTCAGATGAGTATAAACGAACAAGGTATATTAAACCTGGATAACTGTTGCTACAAGTTTAAGACTTGCTCCAACAAGTTCAAGACTAGTTCGGACAAGTCAAAATTATCATTTCATAAAGTTGAAAAACCGATCAAACAAGTTTAAGTTGCCCCCCATCGAGCTGTTTGTATCTTTTTGCATACAAACAAGTCCATGGGAGATAACAGACACATAACCTCAAATTCACATATGTGTTCGAGACGGACTTGCCTTGATCTGAATCCGACCGTTTTCTGTTACGATCCAGTGCTTGAAGGCCAGAACGGACGGTGCCAGCTGGACCAGCAGCCAGAGCACCGTCCACTCGCTCGTTATTTTCATTCTCTCCGACGAGATTTTTAAATGAAAACAGACACAACATCTGTCAACAATCTGACTGCGAATATCAGGCAGCCAACGCAATAAAAATTCAATAAATCTATCAGAACTACCAACTTAATTTTGATTCTGGTTGTTTCAATCAAGTTTTGTCTAAATTAATTGTGTTTAGACAAAGTTAAAGTTTTGTCTAAGTTAGGTGGTCTTGTTTTGCCTAAATCTTGTATGAAAAATTAGACAGAATAGACATATTTGTCTAAACATAAACATCAGAACTACCAACTTAATTTTGATCCTGGTTGTTTCAATCAAGTTTTGTCCAAATTAATTGTGTTTAGACAAAGTTAAAGTTTTGTCTAAGTTAGGTGGTCTTGTTATGTCTAAATCTTGTATGAAAAATTAGACAGAATAGACATATTTGTCTAAACATAAACATCAGAACTACCAACTTAATTTTGATTCTGGTTGTTTCAATCAAGTTTTGTCTAAATTAATTGTGTTTAGACAAAGTTAAAGTCTTGTCTAAGTTAGGTGGTCTTGTTATGTCTAAATCTTGTATGAAAAATTAGACAAAATAGACATATTTGTCTAAACATAAACATCAGAACTACCAACTTAATTTTGATTCTGTTTGTTTCAATTAAGTTTTGTCTAAATTAATTGTGTTTAGACAAAGTTATAGTCTTGTCTAAGTTAGGTGGTCTTATCTTGTCTAAACCTTGTATGAAAAATTAGACAAAATAAACATATTTGTCTAAACATAAATCAGCACTACCAACTTAATTTTGAATCTGGTTGTTTTGTTGAAGTTTTGTCTAAATTAATCGTGTTCAGGACTATTCGAAAACCCCCTATTTGCCTAAACATGGAAAGTGTGTCTTTAGATACTTGTCTCTAATGTGTACACTTTGTTGAGGTTGTTTGGAAGCTTGGTCAAAGGGGAAAGAACAACCCAAACAGTTTTGCAAACTTTTCTTCCGACAAACACATATTTCTCTTATCACAGCGACACTAATCTTGAAGCTAAATATTAAACTAAAACCTTAAACAGACTTGGCGATCTTCAACGGCAGCAGCACCACCATCTCCCTCGCCACCGACATCTCCGCCTTAACCTCCTCCTCAGCCCCTTCGTTGACAGAACAGTAATCCACGAAGCGTTTGTACATCTCCAGGCTCTTCCTCACATTCTCGACTTGCTCCGCTTTCCCCAAGGGTACCCTCTTCATCTCCAAAACGGCAACATGAAACATCGACTGTAGAAAAGCCTTCTCGTGGCTTTTTCCCACTCTCTGGGGAAATTCCCCAGTGGGTTTTCGAAAGCTGTTGGTGTAGCTAGTGAAGTTCTCGATGCTCGAGTGGATGAGTTTGTTGAGTTTCGAAAGAGCATGGGGGCTCGGTCTGGATGGTGTGTCTTTGATCTTGTCAAGTTTGATGTCGTGGATGTCGGAGTAAAGCATGCCGACTTGGAACCAGCTGCTTCGGCAATATTCCAAGTAGTAGGTGGGATTCACATTGGTTAAGACTTGTTCGAGAATGTCGATGGCTCGTTTTAAGAGTTTGGCTCGGTTTTCCGGAAGCTCTTCGTAGAAGGCTAAGGCGTCGTAGAGCTTCGCATGGTCTCGAGCAATTTCAATGAAATCCGAAGCCAAAGTTTCCAGCGTGTAGTATTCCTGTGATTTCAACAAATACTTCTGTGCATGCAGAAAGACCGGTTTCGCATCCTCTAAAGTTAGAACAAACTTATCCGTAACCTCATCCTCGTAAACCCTCACATCCAAAGTTGGAAATGTGAGATCGACTTCCCCGCCAAGGTACATCTCCGCAAAATCCGTACAAGCACTAGCCACTGAATCAGCCAACAATCTATCCCTCGAGCTCTGCAGCAACCCAATTCCGTAGCTTCCCCAACACCTTGCAACATCAGCAGACCGATGCTTGAAAACTTCCAGCCTAGCCTGGTGTTCCTCGGAATCCTCCTCCGCATCCAAAACAGCTTTATGCTTATCTAACATGTACGAGCTCGCACTGAGGTGGTGCCTAGCCTGACGAAACCCGTTCTTCCCCATCATGAACTGCGACAGTGTAGCCGTGTTCAAAATCCAATCGATGATCTCAAAATCCCCGCTCTCAAGCTGCCGTTGCAAAGTTTTATGAAAGTAAATCGCACTTTTGCAATGATCCTCTTTAGCGAAAACTTGTGCCAAATAATACAAAGTCAACGTATACAGCTTCTCAAATTTCTTCATCGCCTCTACTTCGTCCTCCTCATAATCAACGATGAAAACATCGTTGAAATCTATTGGACAGATGTTTTCAGTTTTGACTGCCTTGAAAAACTGTTCAGCTTGCTCTAAATGGGGCTTGCCTTGCTCGGCGTTGCGGTTGGAGTGGAGCATGCCGAGGTGGTTGAGCATGTTCAGGTGGCACGAAGCCACTAGTTTATGATGTGCGTGCGCAGTGATTAAGTTGGAACAATCTGTGAGGTACTTCTCGCCTAAGGTTAGTTCTTCTGTGTCCATTGCAATGATGCCCAATTGTAGATTAACGACCCCCTGCATCCCTACAAAACGATTATTTAATCTTGTATGAAACCTATTTAAACCGATTATTACCAATCAGCTTGATATATTCCGTGCTGTTCTTCACCGCCTTCTCCCGGAGATTCTCCAGGATGGCATTCATGGACTTCAGGTGAGTCGTTGCCGAATACTTAGAGAAGTAGGGCTGAGTCTCGGGATCGAACCTGGCATCTTCGTCCAGCAGCTTCCTCACCTTCTCGTACTTCTCCTGCAAATCCACCAGCGACTCCTTAATTATCATTATTCGACGATTCTCTATTGAAATGTTCGCTTTATTAGAAGAAACCTGGAAGAAACTTGGAGCAGGTTAAGATTCAAAACAAGTTTTGACAGAACTTTGACAGATTGAACTGGGGGATTTATGTTGGTGGAACTGGGAAATGGTTTTGTGGTAAAGTCCATAGTTAAACTTTGGGTGGTAAAGTCCATAGTTAAACTTTGGGTGGTAAAGTGCAAGACTAAACCTTGAAATTTCAAAAATTTGTAAAACTCGTTCAATTTCATGATTTCAAATGTTAAGTTTGTTTGAAACATAAATTACTCGTAAATAGGATAATTATTATAAGGGAAAGCTGCTTAAAATTCGTTAAAACAATTCAAAATGTGACATTTGAACAGTCCTGTCAATGTTATACAGGGTGTTTTTTTTTAATTTTAATCACATTTTATTGTACAAATCGTATTTACAAGTGAAAGTTACATGTAATATATTAAATTCTCGTTAAGAACTAAAACCGTTTTAAAACAAACTTAAAATTTCCTTTAAACAATAATTAAACTATTCATTTATATCATATATCTAACTAATTACTAGTTAGTTTTCCGCTTCTTTCAAAGCAAATTTAAATATTAAAAGTAAAGAAATAAATTAATAGGGAAGATTTCGTCCTATAGGTCCCATACATTAGTCTGGACAGCAATATTTGAGCTTCAAAACTGTCAATATTCGTTCATATATGACACTTTTTTGACATGTCACATCTGTCAACATTTTTAGACACATCTGTCATTATTATCGACGTTTTTTTGATAGTTACGTGTTTTCCTGTAGACTAGAATTCGAAAATTTAAGCTGAAATTTAAAAACAAAATATTTACATATCGGATGGAAGCTTTCGTCTCAAAAAAATTTATCTTAAAAACTAACTTTCAATGATATATTTGCTTATTAGGTTATGATCATGTGTGCTAGTGCCGAACGTCAGTCTTCTTCGGAGGTTTATTCTAGTGCACAAAACGAGATCGAGGAAAATAACACGTAAAACAGTCTTTTTTGACAGTTCAAGGCAGGTTTTACATCTACCAGTTGTCAAATTTGACAAGCTGTCCTCTCAAGTTTATAAACTGTAATTGCCTTTAAAGGTTGATAAACTGTCTGTCAAGTTTGACAAGCTATCTTTGCCTGTCAAGTTTCACAAACTGTAATGTCCTTTCAAAGTTGATAAACTGTCATTGTTTTGTCAAGTTTGACAAGCCAATCAAGTTTCACAAACTGTAATTGCCTTTGAAGGTTGATAAACGGTCATTGCCTGACAGGTTTGACAAGCTGTCATTACCTGTTGAGTTTCACAAACTGTAATGTACTTTCAAGGTTTATAAACTGTCATTGTATGTCAAGTTTGACAAACTGTCATTAACAGTCGTTTCACAAACTGCAATTTCCTTTCAAGGTTGATAAACTATCATTGCCTGGCAAGTTTGACAAGCTGTCACAGCATGTTGAGTTTCACAAACTATGATTGCCTTTCAAGATTGATAAACTGTCATTGCCTGTCAAGTTTGACAAGCTATCATTGCCTGTCAAGTTTCACAAACTGTGACAAGCCTTTCAAGATTAATAAACTATCATTGCCTGACAAGTTGTCATTGCCTGTCTAGTTTCACAAACTGTGATTGCCTTTCAAGATTGATAAACTGTCATTACCTCTCAAGTTTGACAAGCTGTCTTTGCCTGTCGAGTTTCACAAACTGCAATTGCCTTTTAAGGTTGATAAACTGTCATTGCCTGTCAAGTTTGACAAGCTATCATTGCCTGTCGAGTTTAACAACTGTGATTGCCTTTCAAGATTGATAAACTGTCATTGCCTGACAAGTTGTCTTTGCCTGTCGAGTTTCACAAACTGTGATTGCTTTTCAATATTGATAGTCATTGCCTGTCAAGTTTGACAAGAATTTATTGCCTGTCGGATTTCACAAACTGTGATTGCCTTCCAAGGTTGATAAACTGTCATTGCCTGTCAAGTTTGACAATCTGTCATTACCTGTTGAGTTTCATAAACTGTAATTTTCTTTCAAGGTTGATAAACTGTCATGGCCTGTCAAGTTTGATAGGCTGTCATTGCCTGTCAAGTTTCTCAAACTGTAATTGCCTTTCAAAATTGATAAACTGTCACTGCCTATCAAGTTTGACAAGCTGTCTTTGCCTGTCGAGTTTCACAAACTGTAATTGTCTTTCAAGGTTGATAAACTGTCGTTGCCTGACAAGTTTGACAAGCTGTCATTGCCTCTCGAGTATCACAAACTGTGAATGCCTTTCAAGATTGGTAAACTGTCATTGCCTTTCAAGATTGATAAACTGTCATTGCCTTTCAAGACTGATAAACTGTCATTGCCTGTTAAGTTTGACAAGCTGGCATTGCCTGTCAAGTTTCTCAAACTGTAATTGTCTTTAAAGGTTGATAAACTGTCATTGCCTAACAATTTTGACAAGCTATCATTGCCTGTTGAGTTTCACAAACTGCAATTGCCTTTCAAGGCTGATAAACTGTCATTGCCTGTCAAGTTTGACAAGCTGTCATTGCCTGTCGAGTCTCTCAAAGTGTAATTGCTTTCAAGGTTGATAAACTGTCATTGCCTAAAATGTTTGACAAGCTATTATTGCTTGTCAAGTTTGACAACTTGTCACCTTTCAATATGAACACAAAATTTATGGTATAAACCAATAAAAAACCACAGGTCGCAAAACCACGCCCACAATTCAAAAAGTTCCGCCCAAAAACCTGAAATTCAATCCGCCCCGTTTACAACCCCTAAACTTCCTCGCAGTCTTTGCGAATACTATTCTACGTTTCTTCGATGTCGGAGGGTGGGTCGAGGGCGGTGTGCAGACTGACGCTGACGCCGCGGTTGATGCTGACGGCCGGATAAAAGACGCCGTAGAGGTCGCGGAAGGCGACGGTGCCCTGCGGTTCCTCGTTGACGAAGAAGGCAAGCGTGTGCCGGTCGAGGTCGAGCAGGACGCCGACGGTGCTGCCCGGGCTGACGCCGCCGTCCACGCGCTGCTCGTGCCCACCGGCGTGCTGGAACCACGAACGCTGCCTGTCGATGTACATCGCCCAACCCTTATCATCTTTACCTAAAAAAAAACAAAAAAGAATGTCAATTGTCATTAATTTCATAATGTCAGACAATGATGTTAAAATGACAATGACATTTAAATGACAATGATATTAAAATGACAGCAATATTAAAATGGCATTAACAATGACAATGAAATGACTTTGACAATGACATTGTAAATGACAATAAAATTATGATCATATTAAAATGACAAAGACATTAAAATGACAATGGCATTGCAATGACAAAGACATTAAAATGACAATTAGATTAAAATGACAATTGTCATTCATTTCTTAATGTCAGACAATGATGTTAAAATGACAATGACATTTAAATGACAATGATATTAAAATGACAGTAAAATTAAAATGGCATTAAAAATGACAATGAAATGACTTTGACAATGACATTGTAAATGACATTAAAATTATGATCATATTAAAATGACAAAGACATTAAAATGACAATGGCATTGCAATGACAAAGACATTAAAATGACAATTAGATTAAAATGACAATTGTCATTCATTTCATAATGTCAGACAATGATGTTAAAATGACAATGACATTTAAATGACAATGATATTAAAATGACAGTAACATTAAAATGGCATTAAAAATGACAATGAAATGACTTTGACAAAGACATTGTAAATGACATTAAAATTATGATCATATTAAAATGACAAAGACATTAAAATGACAATGGCATTGCAATGACAAAGACATTAAAATGACAATTAGATTAAAATGACAATAATATTAAAATGACATTCAAATGAAGTCGGCTATTACATTAAAATGACATAGAAATGTCAATGATATTAAAATGACATGGAAATAACAATGATATTAAATGATATTAAAATGGCATTAGAAATGACAATGTAATGACTTTGACAATGACATTGTAAATGACATAAAAATTATAATCATATTAAAATGACAAAGACATTAAAATGACAATGACATTGCAATGACAAAGACATTTAAATGACAATTAGATTCAAATGAAAATAAAACTAAAATGACATTCAAATGAAGTTGACAATGGCATTAAAATGACATTAAAATGACAATGATATTAAAATGACATTGAAATGACAATGATATTAAAATGACAGTAACATTATAATGTCATTAACAATGACAATGAAATGACTAACAATGATATTATAAATAACATTAAATTATAATCATATTAAAATGACAAGGGCATTGCAATGACAAACGCATTAAAATGACTATAATTTTAAATTGACATTCAAATGAAGTTGACAATAATATAAAAATGACATTGAAATGACAATAATATTAAAATGACATTGAAATGACAATGATATTAAAATGACAATAACATTCAAATGGCATTAACAATGACAATGAAATGACTTTGCCAATGACATTGTAAATGACATTAAAATTATAATCGTGTTAAAATGAGAAAGACATTAAAATGACGATGGCATTAAAATGACAATAATATTAAAATAACATTTAAATGAAGCTGACAATATCATTAAAATGACATTGACATTAAAATAAAAATGACAATGTCATTAAAACTGCAATGAGATGATAATAATATTAAAATGCCAAAGATATTAAAATGGCATTGTCAATGACATTAAAATGACAATAACGTTGACAATAATATTAAAATGACAATGAAATTAAAATGGCATTAACGATGACAATGAAAGGAGTTTGACAGTGACATTGAAAACGACTTTAAATTGATAATCAGATTAAAATGACAATGACATTAAAATAGCATTAACAATGACAATGAAATGTGATTTTGAGAATGGCATTGAAAATGTCTTTAAAATGATACTCAGGTTAAAATAACAACGACATTAAAATGACAAAGACATTAAAATAACAATGACATCGACAATGGCATTGAAATGACTTTGGCAATGACAGTAAAATGACTTAGGCAATGACATTGAAATGATTTTGGCAATGACATTTAAATGACATTGATATTAAAATGACAATGACATTAAAATGACAATAACATAAAAATGACATCGACAATGGCATTAAAATGACTTTGGAAATGACATTATAATGACTTTGGCAATGACATTTAAATGACATAGATATTAAAATGACAATGACATTAAAATGAGATCGACAATGGAATGACTTTAGCAATGGCATTAAAATGACCTTGGCAATGACATTGAAATGACTTTGGCAATGACATTTAAATGACGTTGATATTAAAATGACAATGACATTAAAATGACAATATCATTAAAATGACATCGACAATGGCATTAAAATGACTTTGGCAATGACATTAAACTTTGGCAACGACATTTAAATGTCATTGATATTGAAATGACAATGACATTAAAATGACATTGACAATTAACATTAAAATGACTTTGGCAATGACATTAAAATGACTTTTTCAATGACATTGAAATGACTTTGGCAATGACATTGATATTAAAATGACAATTGTTTATTTTATACTTGCCTAGCATTTTGTCACGGGCGACGTCGATGCGTGCGATGCCGAAGGCGGGGTCGGTGTCGGCGTCGAACTTGTCAATGGTGAACTCCCAGTAGTGCGTGCCCCGGCTGAAGCCGACGCTGCCTAGGGCGACGCGGTGCTCCCAGCCCTCGCCCGTGGCAGTCGCGCTGTCCTCGGAGTAGTGCAGGCCCGGCCCAGACAGCACGGGGTCAAAGGAAAACCAGGCAACTGCAAACGTTCGAAAGAAATTAAGTTGGTCGTAGGCAATAATAGGCAATGTAAGAAATAGCTTGGGACTCGTTGTACTCTAAGATTTTGGTAGGCAAGAGTAGACTGGACTACACAAGACTAGACAAGGCTAGACCAGAGAAGACTAAGCTAGACAAGACTAGACTCGACAAGACTAGGCAAGATTTTGACAGATATGTCTAATATGTTGATGTTATTGACAGAGAGGTCAAAGACAATGACCAATATGTTTAATATGTTTAAAGTAATAACAGACATTTCAAAGACAACGACAATGACAGATTAGTCAAAGACAGTGGCAAATATGTCAAAAATCAATGCATTTATCTCAAAAAAGTCAAAATAATGACGAATGTGTGACATTTACATTAGTCACAGACAATGACAAATATGTCAAAAAACAATGAATTTATGTCAAAAATGTCAAAATAATGACGAATGTGTGACATTTACTTATATTAGTCACAGACAATCACAAATATGTCAAAACTCAATGCATTTATGTCAAAACTGTCAAAATAATGACGAATGTGTGACATTTACATTAGTCACAGACAATGACAAATATGTCAAAAATCAATACATTTATATCAAAAATGTCAAAATAATGACGATTGTATTACATTTACATTAGTCACAGACAATGACAAATATTTCAAAAATCAATGCATTTACGTAAAAAATGTCAAAATAATAACGAATGTATGTATAAGACAATGACAGATATGTCAAAAACTATGACAGATGTATCACAAGTCGAACGCAATGACAGATAAATGTCTAAGATAATATAATGGCGTATAATAATGTCCAAGATAATATGACGAATAATGCAACTAAGATATTAATGACAGACGTTAAACTTGAACTCTAAGTTTAAAATCATTATTGTCTAAATATAACAGATTATCTTTTAGACAATTTTTACCTTCGGCCGTTTGTAGACCAATCAGCTCGCTGTATTCGCCCTCTCCTGTGCTGTTGAACGCCTTCACCCTCGCGTTGTACATGCAATGGAAATGCAACCCGTCCACCGTACAAATTGTCTCCACCCCACAATACACCTCCTACAAAATAGACAATGAAGACAAAGAATTAGACAATTTAGACTAAACTAAATGATTGAAACAAAGAAAGGAAATAAATTAGACAAATAGATAGAAATTATTATTATTAGATTAGACAAATCTTGTTTAGTTTTGTATGTCTTGCCTGTCAAGTCTGTCTGGTCTGTATGGTCTGTCTGGTCTCTCTGGTTTGTCTGGTCTGTCTGGTCTGTCTGGTCTGTCTGGTCTGTCTGGTCTGTCTGGTCTGTCTGGTCTGTCTGGTCTGTCTGGTCTGTCTGGTCTGTCTGGTATGTCTGGTCTGTCTGGTCTGTCTGGTCTGTCTGGTTTCTCTGGTCTGTCTGGTCTGTTTGGTCTGTCTGGTCTGGTCTGGTCTGTGTGGTCTGTCTGGTCTGTCTGGTCTGTCTGGTCTTTCTGGTCTATCTGGTCTGTCTGGTTTGTCTGGTCTGTCTGGTCAATCGTGTTGTCTGTCTAGTCTTGTCTATCTAATCTTGTCTGTCTATTCTTGTTTGTTTAGTCTTGTCTGTCTAGTCCTGTCTGTCTAGCCTTTTCTGTCTAGCCTTTTCTGTCTATTCCTGTCTGTCTAGTCTGTCTAGTCTTGTCCATCTAGACTTGTCTGTCTAGCCTTGTCTGTCTAGTCTTGTCTGCCTAGTCTTGTCTGTCTAGTCTTGTCTGTCTAGTCTTGTCTGTCTAGGCTTGTCTGTCTAGTCTTGTCTGTCTAGTCCTGTCTGTCTAGTGTTGCCTATCTAGTCTTGCTCTGACTTGTCTGATCTTGTCCCGACTTGTCTGATCTTGTGCCGATTTATCTGATATTGTCCCGACTTGTCAGATCTTGTCACAACATGTATGATCTTGTCCCGACTTGTCTGATCTTGTCCTGACTTGTCTGATCTTGTCCCGACTGATGACTCTGATCTTGTCTAATTTTGTCTCGACTTGTCTGATTTTGTCTAATCTCGTCGAATCTTATCTTGTCTAATAATGCGTTAAACTAGTCTAGTTTTGTTTGTTTATATAGATAATCGCTTACTCTGAAGTCGCCGCCGTTGCCGTCGTCTAGTTCGAGCACATAGCCTTCGACGTGACTTTGAGGCGGGGCCTGCCAGGCGACGGTGACCGAATTGTTTTCGGCGCTGCACTCTTCGGGTATGATAGATGGCGCTGCGGGAGCTAAAAATATTTATGGGAAAATGTTAGACAAGATAGACAAAGCGGACGTGTGAAGGGAACATTTGTCTAAAATTCTGGATAAGCGAAAACTATCCAATAGATCTTTTCATAGTTAATTTTTTTTGTGCGCAAGTGTCAATTTCCGCCATGTCATATACGTCAAAAACTTTTTGACTTATAACTAAATATGTGCCGGAAACTTTCATATTCCCGCCTTTCAAACTTTGCGCATGCGCTTAGTTGACCGTAAAAAGGTCTATTGCAAAACTATACATCTATAGTCCATTTTTTTTAAGAATGCAGTACAGGGAAGATAGGGCTTATTTGACCTTGTTCTCGGATTGGCTTAAATCGAGAAGAAGTTCACACCGACGATATTTACTTCTCCATCTCAACCTACTTTCTCTCTTTCTTTTCACATAGATTTGCAGCTGTTAGTTGTCAATGGCTGCCGTGTCAATTCACAATTGTCATCTGATCTGTTTGTATCATTTAGATTTTTGCGTTTTTCTCCATTTATTTGTTTGTATTTTATTACTATTGCTGCCATTTGGTGTATTTAATAGATATTCAATCAAACCATTAAAAAATAACCAATTTTATATTCAAGTAACTATATTTGAATTTAGCGCCAAATTTTGTAACTAGATTGAACTTTTGTCAGTGTAAATCAGGTTTCTAGTTACTGCATTCCTAAAAAAAAGGACTATAGCGTTGTTTAAACAAAAGATCATTGTCTAAATGTAGATAATCTTTGTCCAAATCAAGGTTCGTTGTTTCCGGGAAGGGAAAGCGTTGAATGAAATATAAGTCACAATGATCAATATCAATATCATTGTCTCAACGAAAGATAATTGTCTAAAGGGAAATCACTTTTCAATCTAAAGATCACTGTCAAAACGCAAGATAACTGTCAAAATGAAAGATAACTATCAAAATGAAAGATAACTGTCAAAGTGAAAGATAATGGTGTTCTTTTGGTGATCTTTGGTGAATTGGTTATCTTTCAATGATGAAAGATAAACGGAAGATCACTTTTAATCTGAAACATCACTGTCAAAATTAAAGGTAACTGTCAAAATGAAAGATAAATATCAAAATGAAAGACAACTGTCAAAATAGAAGATAATAGCCCAAATAAAAGTTAAATGTCTAAACGAAAGATAACTGTCTAAAAAAAGATCACTTTTAAATTGAAAGATCACAGTCTAAATGAAAGTTAAGTGTCAAAGTGAGAGATAACTGTCAAAATGAAAGATAACTGTCAAAATGAAAGATAACTGTCAAAATGAAAGATAACTGTAAAATGAAAGATAACTGTCAAAATGAAAGACAACTGTCAAAATGAAAGATAACAGTAATAATAAAAGTTAAATGTCTAAACGAAAGATAACTGTGTACACAAAAGATTACTTTTAAATTGAAAGATCACAAGTCACGATGAAAGTTAACTGTCAAAGTAGGAGATAACTGTCAAAATGAAAGCTAAATGTCAAAATGAAAGATAACTGTCAAAATGAAAGATAACTGTAAAAATAAAAGATAATTGTCTAAAGGAAAGATAATTGTCTTAAAGCAAAATGAAGAACCAAATGTAAGTCACCAAATGAAAGATAGGTTAGGTTAGGTTAGGTTAAAAAACCTACTTGTCTAAATCAAATGTATTTGTCAAAATGAAAGATCATTGTCTAAACGAAAGATAATTGTCTAAACAAGATATCACTTTTCAATCGAAAGATCATTGTCGAAACGCAAGATAACTGTCAAAATGTAAGATAATTATTAAAATGAAAGATCACTGTCAACATGAAAGGATAACTGTCAAAGTGAGAGATCTGTCAAAATGAAAGATAACTGTCAAAATAAAAGATAACTAAAAATGAAAGAAGGTAACTGCTACGAACGTAACTGCTACGAAATGAAATTGGTAATTGTCTAAAGGAAAGGTAATTGTCTTAAAGCAAGATCACCTTTAAAATGAAAGGTCGAAGTCAAACGGAAAGATAATGGTCAAAATGAAAGGTAATTGCCCAAACGAAAGATAATTGTCTAAACGAAAGATAATTGTCAAAATGAAAGATAATTGTCTAAACGAAAGATAATTGTCAAAATGAAAGAGCACTGGCACCTTTCAAAATGAAAGATTATTGTCTAAAACATATGTCGTAGTCTAAATAAAAATGACATTGCCTAAAGAAAACGTTATTGCCTGAAGAAAATGTAATTGCTTAAACGAAACGTCATTGTCTAAAGCAAATGTTATTGTTTAAACAAAACATCATTGTCTATAGAAAACGTCATTGTCTAAAGAAAACGCCATTGTGTAGAGGAAATGTAATTCTTTAAACGAAACGTCATTGTCTAATGGAAAAGTTATTCTTTAAACAAAACGTCAATGTCTATAGAAAACGTAATAGTCTAAAGCAAATGTAATTCTTCAAACGAAACGTCATTGTCTAATGGAAATGTTATTTTTAAACAAAATGTATTGTCTGAAGGAAATATCATTGTCTAAAGGAACGCCATTGTCGAAACGAAACGCCACTGTCTAAAGGAAATGTTATTGTTTAACTGAAACGTCAATGTGTAAAGGAAAATTTATTGTCTAAGGAATATGTTATTGTCTACACGAAACGTCATTGTTTATGGGAAATGTTATTGTTTAAACAAAACGTCATTGTCTAAAATAAATGTAAATATTTAAAACAATGGTCTGAATGGATATGAAAACAGAAACGCGAAATTTGTTTAATTTAGACAAACAATTGGACCGCGATTAGAAAGTTCAGACAAACTTGGACGCAGTGCAAACTATCGACTGGAAGTGTTTTGTCTAAGACAATGGTTTTACCTGCTGGCACCCTCTCTTCGCCGTCTTTGTAAGCTACAGGTTGAAACACAAGAGAACAACTTTTAGACAAATAGAACAGTTTTAGACAAATATGTCGTTTGACTAGTCTTCGCCAATATTTAGTCTTCTCTTTGGTCTATTCCTCTTTTTTTTCTTTAGTCTATTCTATCTCCAATATTTAGTCTTCTAGTTTAAGCCTAATCTTGAGTTTTAATCTTAAGTTTCTAGCTTAAATTTGACTGTCTAGACTAGTATAAACAAGTCTGGTAGATCTCAGTCTAGTCCTGAGGGTCTACTCTGAGTCTGTCATGAGTGTGCACATTCTAGTCTAGTATATTCATGAGTGTATAATCATGTCAAGTAGAGTTATGTACATTCAAGTCTCATTCTTATCTCTAATGAGTGTACATTCTAGCCTAGTCTAGTCATGAGAGTACATTCTAGTCTAGTCTAATCATGAGTGTGCAATCTAGTCTAGCCTTGTCATGACTGTACAAACTAGTCTAGTCTAGTCATGAGTGTACATTCCAGTCTAGTCTAGTCAGGAGTGTACAATCTAGTCTAGTCTAGTCCACTCATGAGAGTACAATGTAGTCTAGTATAGCCATGTGTGTAGAATCATACACTCTATACACTATACACTCACTACACATTCTTGTCTAGACTAGATATTAGTGCATATTCTAGTCTAGTCATGAGTGTACATTCTAGTCTAGTCATGTATGTATAATCTAGTCTAGTCATGAGTGCACATTTTAGACTAGTCTAGATATGAGATTACATTCTAATCTAGTCTAATCATGAGTGTCAATTCTAGTCTAGTCTAGTCATGAGTGCACATTCTAGCCTAGTCTAGTCATGAGAAAACAATCTAGTCTAGTCCAGTCATGAGTGTACATTCTAGTTTAGTCATGCATGTACAATCTAGTCTAGTCTAGTCATGAGTGGTCATGAGTAGTCATGAGACAAATTTAGTGTAGACTTATCATGAGTGTACAATCTAGTCTAGTCTAGCCATTAGTGCATATTCTAGTCTAGTCTAGTGATGAGTGTACATTCTTATACACTCATGATATTCTAGTCAAGTCATACATGTACAATATAGTCTAGTCTAGTCATGAGTGTACATTCTAGTCTAGTTTTGTCATGAATGTACAATCTAGTCTAGTCTAGTCTAGTCCACTCATGAGAGTACAATCTAGTCTAGTCATGACTGTACAATCTAGTCTAGTCTAATGATGAGTGTATATTGTGGTCCAGTCTTATCATGAGTGTGCAATGTAGTCTAGCCTAGTCATGAGAGTACATTCTAGTCTAGTCTAGTCTAGTCATAAGTGTACATTCTAGTCTAGTTTAGTCATGAATGTACACTCTAGTCTAGTCATATGTGTACAATCTAGTCTAGTCTAGTCCACTCATGAGAGTACAATGTAGTCTAGTATAGCCATGTGTGTAGAATCATACACTCTATACACTATACACTCACTACACATTCTTGTCTAGACTAGATATTAGTGCATTTTCTAGTCTAGTCTAGACATGAGAGTACAATCTAGTCTAGTCTAGCCATTAGTGCATATTCTAGTCTAGTCTAGTGATGAGTGTACATTCTTATACACTCATTATATTCTAGTCAAGTCATACATGTACAATATAGTCTAGTCTAGTCATGAGTGTACATTCTAGTCTAGTTTTGTCATGAATGTACAATCTAGTCTAGTCTAGTCTAGTCCACTCATGAGAGTACAATCTAGTCTAGTCATGACTGTACAATCTAGTCTAGTCTAATGATGAGTGTATATTGTGGTCCAGTCTTATCATGTGTGTGCAATTTAGTCTAGCCTAGTCATGAGAGTACATTCTAGTCTAGTCTAATCTAGTCATGAGTGTACATCCTAGTCTAGTCATGAGTATACAATTTAGTCTAGACTCGCCATTGGTGTACAATCTAGTCTAGTCTAATCTCGTAAGTTTGGTCTAGTCTTGACTGTCTAGTCGCCCTACTCTACTATTGTCTATACTATACTCTACTATAGTCTAGATTGTTTAAACTGTTTACTCTAGACTCGTCAAATGTTATTTAGAGTTGTCTAGTAGATTCTTACGTTTCATTTGGATGAAGTTTAGCTGGTCGATGGCCCTGTGGACGGACTTGTCGTCCAACGTCAGGTCGAAGTGCGGGGAAACCCTGGGCGCCGTCCATTCCTTGTGCCAGGAGTGATCGGTGTTGGCAACCCTGCCGATCAACATACTGCCAACCTAAAAACAAACAACAGTTAATAATAGACTTATCTAAACTTGTCTATACTTTTCTAACGTTGTCTAGATTTGTTTGTCTAAATTAATAGAAGTCAACGGTTAGGAATAGACTTCTCTAAACTAGTCTATACTTTTCTAATGCTGTCTAGATTTGTTTGTCTAACTTAATTAAAGCAAACGGTTAGGGATAGACTTGTCTAAACTTGTCCATACTAATCTAACGCTGTCTAGATTTGTTTGTCTAAATTAATATAAACAAACGGTAAGGGATAGACTTGTCTAAACATATTTAACGTTGCCTAGATTTGCTTGTCTAAATTAATTAAAGCAAACGGTTAGGGATAGACTTGTCTAAACTTGCATATTTTGTTAAAATTCCCAAAGATATTTTGTCTAAATTCCCAAAAACAAAAAACGGTTAAATATACATTGTCTAATTTTATCCAACGTTTTATCCAATGTCTAGACATGCGTCTAAACCCTTACAAGCCACCAACTGTTGATAATAAACTTGTCTAAACTTGTTTAATGTTATCAATCATTGTCTAGATAAGTTGTCTAAACTACTAAAACCAAACAAGGGGTTAATAATAGACTTGTCTAATCTTATCTAAGGTTGTTTACACAAGTTGTCTAAATTAATAACCAACAACCGTTAATAACAGATATGTTTAAATTAGTCTCATCTTATCTAACGCAATTTAGACAAGTTGTCTAAATTACAACAAACAACCGTTAATTACTTGTCTTGTCTAAACTTGTCTAATTGTTCAAACTTATCTTGACTTGTATAAAACTTGTCTAATCTTATCTAACGCTGTTTAGACAAGTTGTGTAAATTACTAAAAACAAACAACTGTTAATAATAGACTTGTCTAAACTTCTCTAGTCTTATGCAAGGTGGCGTAGACAAGTTGTATGAATTACTAAAAACAATCAACGGGTAATAATAGACTTGTCTAATCTAATCTAAAGTTGACAAGATATATTGTCTAAACTTATCAAATCTTGTCTAAACTTGTATAGACATATCTAAACTAGTAAAACTTGCTCAAATTTGTAAAATCTTATCAAAACTTATCAAATCTTGTCAAGCCTCGTTCAAACACGATTGAATGTGTAACCCTGTACAACAAGTTAAAACTTGTCGGGTCGCACAAACGTCAAGCATATTCAAACATTTTCGGTTTACCTGCAGGAAGGCGGCGCTGTCCGTCTCCTTGAGCGCTTCGATGCAGAACTGCAAGAGGGCGGTAGTGTGCTGGAGCCTTGCTGTACAAGTCGCGACTTGTTCCTTGAGGGCTCGCACTCGCATGTCCTTGTCCTGACGGATGCACTCAACCAGTTTGACCCTTCGGGCATGGATGGCGGCAATCAAGGCATCGCACTGAGCCGACACTAAACTTTCAAATTCCAAACAATTTTCCTAAAACAAAGAAAACTTGTTTCATTGGTTTGGTATAGCCTGTTTAGTCTTCAATGTCTAGTCTTGTCTATTTTCTCTAGTCTTGTCTAGTCTTGTCCAGTCTTGTCCAGTCTTGTCTAGTCTGTCTAGTTTGTCTACTTTGTCTAGTCTGTCTAGTCTTGCCTGGCTAGTCTTTCCAATCTAGTTAGGGCTTCACACGAGACTCTCGTTCGTGATCTCGTTCCGGGACAGTCGTAACATTTTCTTCATAAATTTGAACCCGAGCAAACCGAACTTGTCCGAGGCCAGAACGAACATAAAAGTTTCTTCACAAATTTGAACCCGAGCAACGACGAGACCAGAAACGAGACTCTCGTGTGAAGCCATAAATCTAGTCTATCTTGTCTGTCTAGTCTTGTCTACCTAATCTTAGTTTAGTTTTAGACTTACGTTGACTTTGTCGCTCATTCCTTTCAGTCTCTGTATGAATTCTGTGGTGGATCTAGCACGCTCGGAGAGTTGCTGCAGATTGTGTGATAGTTCAGTCTGAAACAGAATTAGACAATTATTTAATAAAGCTAGTCCTAGCAGTTTGGACAAGTTTAATGAGACAAACACATTTTAAACGAGTTTAATTGGATAGACCGGGTTTAAACTAGTTTTAACTAGTTCAATTAGTCTAGTTTAGACAGACAAAGTTTAGACTAGATTGATGAAGATTTAGACTAGTTTAGACAGACAAAGTTTAGACTAGATCGATTAAGAAAACCCGATTTAGACAAGTTCAATTAGACAAAGTTTAGACAAGCTTAATTGGATAGATCGGGTTTGAACTAGTTTAAACTAGTTCAATTTGGACAGACAAAGTTAAGAGTGGAATGAGGAGCAAAACCTGGTTTAGAGAAGATTAATTAGACAGAGTCTAGACTAGTCCTATTAAGCTTTTCTAAATTGTGTCTGACTAATTAAACTTGTCCTAGTTGTGTTATACTCATCAATAGCACACAACTAGGACAAGTTTAATTAGTCAGATACAATTTAGAGAAGCTTAATAGTATAGATCGGATTTGAACTAGTTTAAACTAGTTCAATGTAGACAGACAAAATTTAGACTGGATTGATTGATGAGCAATGAGAAATTTAGACAAAGATTAATAGACCTTTTATAGTTGAAATTTTTTTGTGCGCATGTGACAATTCCCGCCATGTCTAAAAGTGCCCGAACTTTTTGACGTATCACTAAATATGTGCCCGAAACTTTCATATGCCCGCCTTTCAAATTTGGCGGATGCGCATGCGCTTAACTAACCGCAAAAGGTTGTCTATTAGACAGACACAATTTAGACAAGCTTTATTGGATAGACCGAATTTTAACTGGATTTTACCAGTTCAATTTTAGGCAAAGCTCGGCCTGGATTGATGAGCACGACTCGATTTAGACAAGTTTAATGAGACACAGTTTAGACTAGTTTGATGAGCATAATACAATCTGGACAAGTTTAGTTAGTCAGAGTTTACACTGATTTGATGAGCAAGCCACGGTTTAGACAAGTTTATTTAGTTAAGCAGAGCCTAGATGATGAGTTTAAGCATCAAAGCAGGACTAGACAGACAAGTCTAGACAAAAAAGATAGAATAGACAAACAAATCTCGAGAGACTAAACTAGACATAGACTAGACTATACTAGACTAGACGGACAAGACTAGGCAGACAATGCAAGATTAGATTAGGCTAAAAAGACTAAATCTTCAAGTATGAATATTTTATAAATTCGTTTCTGATTGAGTTTGTCGGGTGAAATGGGGTGAATTCACCTTTGGTCTATTATGTGATCTAAATCTCACCCCTACATATAGGTAGTTTATGTAGAATGCCTCGGTCGGACGCAGGGGTTGCAACCCTCGAGACCCTTTGAATATTACAAGTAGAAAGTTTGTTGTGTCACTTTAGACAAATCTTGTTTGTCTAATCCTGTACGTCGAGCCTTGTTTGTCTATTTTTGTTTGTCTAGTCTTGTCTGTTTAGTCTTGTCTGTCTAGTCTTGTCTGTCTAGTCTTGTCTGTCTAGTCTTGTCTGTCTAGTCTTGTCTGTCTAGTCTTGTCTGTCTAGACTTGTCTGTCTAGTCTTGTCTGTCTAGTCTTGTCTGTCTAGTCTTGTCTGTCTAGTCTTGTCTGTCTAGTCTTGTCTGTCTAGTCTTGTCTGTCTAGTCTTGTCTGTCTAGTCTTGTCTGTCTAGTCTTGTCTGTCTAGTCTTGTCTGTCTAGTCTTGTCTGTCTAGTCTTGTCTGTCTAGTCTTGTCTGTCTAGTCTTGTCTGTCTAGTCTTGTCTGTCTAGTCTTGTCTGTCTAGTCTTGTCTGTCTAGTCTTGTCTGTCTAGTCTTGTCTGTCTGGTCTTGTCTGTCTGGTCTTGTCTGTCTAGTCTTGTCTGTCTAGTCTTGTCTGTCTAGTCTTGTCTGTCTAGTCTTGTCTGTCTAGTCTTGTCTGTCTAGTCTTGTCTGTCTAGTCTTGTCTGTCTGGTCTTGTCTGTCTCGTCTTGTCTGTCTAGTCTTGTCTGTCTAGTCTTGTCTGTCTAGTCTTGTCTGTCTAGTCTTGTCTGTCTAGTCTTGTCTGTCTAGTCTTGTCTGTCTAGTCTTGTCTGTCTAGTCTTGTCTGTCTAGTTTTGTCTGTCTAGTCTTGTCTGTCTAGTCTTGTCTGTCTAGTCTTGTCTGTCTAGTCTTGTCTGTCTAGTCTTGTCTGTCTAGTCATGTCTGTCTAGTCTTGTCTGTCTAGTCTTGTCTGTCTAGTCTTGTCTGTCTAGTCTTGTCTGTCTAGTCTTGTCTGTCTAGTCTTGTCTGTCTAGTCTTGTCTGTCTAGTCTTGTCTGTCTAGTCTTGTCTGTCTAGTCTTGTCTGTCTAGTCTTGTCTGTCTAGTCTTGTCTGTCTAGACTTGTCTGTCTAGTCTTGTCTGTCTAGTCTTGTCTGTCTAGTCTTGTCTGTCTAGTCTTGTCTGTCTAGTCTTGTCTGTCTAGTCTTGTCTGTCTAGTCTTGTCTGTCTAGTCTTGTCTGTCTAGTCTTGTCTGTCTAGTCTTGTCTGTCTAGTCTTGTCTGTCCAGTCTTGTCTGTCTAGTCTTGTCTGTCTAGTCTTGTCTGTCTAGTCTTGTCTGTCTAGTCTTGTCTGTCTAGTCTTGTCTGTCTAGTCTTGTCTGTCTAGTCTTGTCTGTCTAGTCTTGTCTGTCTAGTCTTGTCTGTCTAGTCTTGTCTGTCTAGTCTTGTCTGTCTAGTCTTGTCTGTCTAGTCTTGTCTGTCTAGTCTTGTCTGTCTAGTCTTGTCTGTCTAGTCTTGTCTGTCTAGTCTTGTCTGTCTAGTCTTGTCTGTCTAGTCTTGTCTGTCTAGTCTTGTCTGTCTGGTCTTGTCTGTCTCGTCTTGTCTGTCTAGTCTTGTCTGTCTAGTCTTGTCTGTCTAGTCTTGTCTGTCTAGTCTTGTCTGTCTAGTCTTGTCTGTCTAGTCTTGTCTGTCTAGTCTTGTCTGTCTAGTCTTGTCTGTCTAGTTTTGTCTGTCTAGTCTTGTCTGTCTAGTCTTGTCTGTATAGTCTTGTCTGTCTAGTCTTGTCTGTCTAGTCTTGTCTGTCTAGTCATGTCTGTCTAGTCTTGTCTGTCTAGTCTTGTCTGTCTAGTCTTGTCTGTCTAGTCTTGTCTGTCTAGTCTTGTCTGTCGAGTCTTGTCTGTCTAGTCTTGTCTGTCTAGTCTTGTCTGTCTAGTCTTGTCTGTCTAGTTTTGTCTGTCTAGTCTTGTCTGTCTAGTCTTGTCTGTATAGTCTTGTCTGTCTAGTCTTGTCTGTCTAGTCTTGTCTGTCTAGTCATGTCTGTCTAGTCTTGTCTGTCTAGTCTTGTCTGTCTAGTCTTGTCTGTCTAGTCTTGTCTGTCTAGTCTTGTCTGTCGAGTCTTGTCTGTCTAGTCTTGTCTGTCTAGTCCTGTCTGTCTAGTCTTGTCTGTCTAGTCTTGTCTGTCTAGACTTGTCTGTCTAGTCTTGTCTGTCTAGTCTTGTCTGTCTAGTCTTGTCTGTCTAGACTTGTCTGTCTAGTCTTGTCTGTCTAGTCTTGTCTGTCTAGTCTTGTCTGTCTAGTCTTGTCTGTCTAGTCTTGTCTGTCTAGTCTTGTCTGTCTAGTCTTGTCTGTCTAGTCTTGTCTGTCTAGTCTTGTCTGTCTAGTCTTGTCTGTCTAGTCTTGTCTGTCCAGTCTTGTCTGTCTAGTCTTGTCTGTCTAGTCTTGTCTGTCTAGTCTTGTCTGTCTAGTCTTGTCTGTCTAGTCTTGTCTGTCTAGTCTTGTCTGTCTAGTCTTGTCTGTCTAGTCTTGTCTGTCTAGTCTTGTCTGTCTAGTCTTGTCTGTCTAGTCTTGTCTGTCTAGTCTTGTCTGTCTAGTCTTGTCTGTCTAGTCTTGTCTGTCTAGTCTTGTCTGTCTAGTCTTGTCTGTCTAGTCTTGTCTGTCTAGTCTTGTCTGTCTAGTCTTGTCTGTCTAGTCTTGTCTGTCTAGTCTTGTCTGTCTAGTCTTGTCTGTCTAGTCTTGTCTGTCTGGTCTTGTCTGTCTAGTCTTGTCTGTCTAGTCTTGTCTGTCCAGTCTTGTCTGTCTAGTCTTGTCTGTCTAGTCTTGTCTGTCTAGTCTTGTCTGTCTAGTCTTGTCTGTCTAGTCTTGTCTGTCCAGTCTTGTCTGTCTAGTCTTGTCTGTCTAGTCTTGTCTGTCTAGTCTTGTCTGTCTAGTCTTGTCTGTCTAGTCTTGTCTGTCTAGTCTTGTCTGTCTAGTCTTGTCTGTCTAGTCTTATCTATTGTCTAATCTGGCTTTGGAAATCCAGTCGGTCTATATAGACGTGTCTACTCTTATTGAAATAAAATGCATTTAGTGTGGATAGTTAAGTAGTCTCTTTAGAGGTGGAGGGTGAGTGTTTTCAATAAAAATCAATAGACCGCCCCCGCTACCTCCTCTCCTCGTCGTTGGCGATGAAACTCCTGATGTATTCATGGAATATCAAGATTAGATAGACAAGACGAGACACACAAGACTAGACAGACAAGACTAGAGAGATAAGATTATACAGACAAGACTAGATAGACAGGACTAGATAGACAAGACAAGACATAAAAGACTACACAGACAAAACTAGACAGATTAGCCTAGACAGACAATACTAGACAGACAAGACTAGATAGACAAGACTAGACAGACAAGACTAGACAGACAAGACTAAACAGACAAGACTAGACAGACGAGACTAGACATACAAGACTAAACAGACAAGATAAGACAAGACTAGACAGACAAGACTAGACAGGCAAGACTAGGCAGACAAAAAAAAACGGACTAGGTTTCCGTATGGAAACCTAATCCGCGCTAAACATCCAGAA
This sequence comes from Phosphuga atrata, assembly GCA_944588485.1. Lineage (NCBI taxonomy): Eukaryota > Metazoa > Arthropoda > Insecta > Coleoptera > Silphidae > Phosphuga > Phosphuga atrata. The sequence continues at coordinate 12,794,728 of OX155908.1, read as the reverse complement.
GCATTGGCAGTCAAACCAGCGGAAGGTGTCTCATACTACGAAGGATTAAAAACAACATAGATCGAAATATCATGGATAAGGCGGACTCAAAACAAGGAACTACTGGTAGAAATAAAAAAAGGGAGTGTTACAACCTTGAGAACTGCAGTCGCCAAGCTATTGCGAAAGCATGCCACTGTGCGGGACATGACACTGAACTGCAAATCGAGATCCGGGATCTAGACGAGGTTACGGAAGAAGCGGATGTGACTGCCGCCATATTAGCAGTTGTAGAACAAACCTCCCCAGATTCAGTGAAAGTACAATCACTCAGAAAAGGTTTCAGTGTCACACAAACACCAGTAGTGACAACTTCGAGGGAAATTGCAGAAACACTGCTGAAGACTGGCAAAATCAAGGTAGGATGGATCAAGTGCAGAGTTATACAGAAGCCATAGGTTATTCGATTCTTCCACTGCCTTGTTTTTGGCCACGTAGCACTACTCTGCAAAGGGACAGACAGATCCAAATTGTGCCGTCTATGTGGAAAGCAAACATGTGAAAATGTACCCAAGCATGATGCCCTTATCGTCCTAGGCGACTTTAATGCCAAGATAGGAAGAGAGGACTACTACCAGAGTATAGCGGGAAAACACAGCCTGCACCAAAAAACAAGCGAAAATAGAATTAAACTTTGTCGCCTCGCAAAAGCAAACAACTTAGTAATAAGTAGCACCTGCTTCGAGCACAAGCGTATACACAAAGGAACATGTAGGATCCCAGGCACGCAGAACACTAACCAAATAGCATAACACATCCTCAATCATAGATGTACGGTCGTACAGAGGCGAAAACTGCGATTATTTAGTTGTTACGCATATGAGGCAACGAATTTCCAATATAGCAAAATCTAAAACAACTAAGCCAAAGAAATGGAATTCATGGAAATTATAAGAAAAAAGGTAAAAGATGAGTACAAGAAGAGTCTAGAAGTAAAACTAAATATCTTTCAGCCGTCCGGCCAAATAGATACGGAATGGAATAACATTAGAAATATAATAATACAAACTGCCGAAGAAACACTAGGCACCTACTAAAGAGAACGAAATGAGGATTGGTACGACGACGAGTGTAAAGAAGTGATGAAAGAGAAACATATAGCAAGGAATAAATGTCTCCAAAGAAATACCATAGAAAATGATGAGCACTATAAACCCAAACGAAAAGAAGCGACAAAAATACGCAGAAGAAAAAATAGAGGAGATAGTACTGGCCAACAACAAAAAGTAGAATCGTAAATTCTATAAGGCAATCCTGCAACAAAAACAAGAGTTTAGACCGCAAATTACGTCGTGCAGAGATAAAAATGGGAAAACACTGACAGAAAACGAAGAAGTAATAAAAAGATGGAAAGAGTACTTTGAGAGCCTGTTAAAGAGCGTTGAAGTAGATGAAACCAACTTAGAATACCAGTCAGCAGAACCACATGACATAGAACCGACATACGATGAGGTAGTAGATGTCATCAAATGCCTAAAAAACAACAAAGCCCCCGAGACAGATGCGGTAAATTAAGAGCTCCTAAAGAACGGTGGCGAGTTACTGTGGATAAGAATACATATGCTCATCAGGATGGTATGGAAAGAAGAGAAGATGCCAGAGGAATGGAAGCTAGGAATTATACAGCCCATTCACAAAAAGATCGATAAAAATAACTGTAACAACTCTAGAGGGATAACGTTACTCAGCGTCACCTACAAAGTACTCTCAAGTACAATCAACTAAAGGCTAACAAGATATGCGGAGAAGATCTTGGGCGAGTACCAGTGCGGATTCCGACCAAACCGATGAACAACAGACCGACTTCACACGATGAGACAGATAATGGAAAATTGTTCATAACCTGTTTATCGATTTCAAACGAGCTTACGACAGTGTAAACAGACGTAAGCTACTGAACGACCTGGGACTTATGGGAATACTACGAAAACTGATTAATATAGTGAAGGTCACCATGCATGAATCGAAAGCGATAGTAGCTGTACAAAACGAACTGTCGGAAGCTTTCGAGTTCAATATAGAAATGAGACAGGGCGACGCACTTTCAACACTTTTATTTAACCTAGTACTAGAATGGAGCAATTAAGAAACTTAACATAAACGGATGCATAAGCAACAGAACAAGGCAAACATGTGCATACGCAGATGATATCGTAATCATAGGGAGGAATGAAATAACTATTAGAGAAACATTAATAGAAATGGACAAAGACACTACAAGATCCGGACTGAAAATAAACGAAGCAAAAACGAAATACATGAAACTAGCAAGAGGAAATAACAACAACCTACAACCCATAAACATAGAAGACTACAACTTCGAGTATGTCAACAACTTCTATTAGCTTGGCGCAAAATTGAAGACAAAATCAAAGTGAAGAGATCAAGAGCAGGATAGTAGCAGGAAACAGAGGTTATTATATGTATAAAAAACTACTAACGTCAAGACTGCTAAACATCGACACTAAAAATAAATAAAAGAATAATTAGACCTATGGTTACATACGGCTGCGAAACGTGGTCTTTATCGAAGAACGACGAGACCAATCTTAGAATTTCCGAACGAAAAATTTTAAGGAAAGTGTTTGGCCCGATACAGGAAGAAAACTGAATGTTCAGAATTCGTATGAACCATGAACTGAACATCTGTATAAATAATGCGAATATTGTACGGTTTATAAAGGCACAAAGAATCAGATGGCTGGGACATGTAGAGAGAATGGAACACACACGGGAAACAAAGATAATAACAGACTAGAAGCCAGTGGAAAGCAGAGTAAGAAGAAGACCTACAAAAAGATGGATAGATGGAGTTAAGGAAGATTTCAAAACACTCGGAATGAGAAAATGGAAAGAAGCGACAAATGATAGAGCGGAATGGAAAAAGATCGGCGAACAGGCTAAAACTCACACAGGGTTGTAACGCCAAAGAAAGAAAAGATGTTTAAAGCAAGACCACTTTGCTAAAGATTGCAAAGAGCGACCTCTGCGACAGTAATGAAAATAAAAGAGACGCGAAACACATCCTTGGCAGTATAAGATGTCACTCGTTCTAGGAGGCACTAAAGAAAACGAAGTAATGACGAAGTTTCTTCAGATAAACTTAGGAAGAGGCCGCGAAGCACAGGATCTCATGCTACAGACTGCTGCGGAAAAATGTACGGATATGCTAATAATCAGCGAGCAGTATATATGTCTGGATACAGGCTCATGGTTCCAGGATGAGACAGGTATAATAGTCACCGCCGTGCTGAATTGGAACCTACGAATCAGCGAAGTCAGTAAGCAGACATAAAACTTTGTATAGATCGATATCGAAGGTTTAAGAGTATATAGCTGCTATATCTCACCAAATCTTGATCACGATTTGCTGAAACAGATCTGGAAGAAAATCTGAGATCGGCAAGCAGTGAAGTTCTTGTGGCAGTGTGATTTTAACTGCAAATCACCGGAATATGGGGCTTAAGGTTAATGGATAGAAGAGGCGAAGCTCTGTCTGAAATGATAGCGAGGCTGGAGCCAGTGATCCTTAACGAGGGAAACTCTTTTACATTCCGAAGAAAAAATACCGGATCGGTTATCGACGTTACAAAAGCGAAAGAGAGAGAGAGTGAGAAAATGGAGAGTAGCGAGAGTAGCGTCCACCAATATCTGGTATTTAACCTGAAAACGAACCCAGAGAGTCAACCGAGAAACGCTACCATCGAACATGGAAACGGTGACGGATGGCTGTGAAGATACGCCCCGAAGCTACCATGGCCAGTTATTAGTTGAACCGAGTGGTGTGACAGACTGACGTTAAAGCTTTTCTAGGCTGTGATGGATGGTATAAACGTCTTGGTCCACAATCCTGTTTTAGCAGTCCACCATCTATCCTGAGTTCCTCAGAGTGTTCCCTAGAATTCGATTTAAGTATTTGCCTAGGCAATCTGCTATAAGCGATGGGGAGATCTTCCATGTCTGCTGCAAGTTTGGCAAGCCTGTCTGCTCGCCCATTACCCTCGATTCCAGCGTGAGCTTTAACCCAGTGCCATCGGAGCTTGATCCTCTTCGATACACGAGCAGCTATTTTCCAGGTTTCCATTAACAATTCACTGGATGAATTCATTGCTTCAATGCGTCAAGAACGGAGCGGAGTTGGATTGCTCTTCCACATAACGCAAGGCGTGTTGTATGGCTATAAGCTCCGCCTGGAAGATAGAGCAGTAATACTCTAGTCTAATCTGCTTATAATGTACTTCCTCTACGCCAAAGTGGACTACAAAGGCGCTGCCAGTACCACTGTTGGATTTTGAACCGTCCGTATACCGTCCGTCCGTATAAGTGTTAAAATGGTAATTGACCAATGACAGCTTCGAAGGGTGGAGGAATGCCTGTGTGTTGATGGTAGGTTCGAAATCAGCTGAGGTTAGACCTAAGCCCAAGACGTCTCTTATTAATAAATCATCTGAACTTTATGTGAGCTATAAAGTGCCAACTGTTTTTTTGCCTGATGTCAACCGGAAGAATACCGGAAATCACGCAGGCCGCCTCATTGGAGACTGTGCATTATGCCTTGGCTACGCGAATAGTAGTGAGGCGCTGGACTCCCAATAGCTTAAGCTTTCCTTTATCCCCGCAAAATCGGTTCCAAATAGGAGCTCCATACAGTAACGCTGGTTCAACCGCAGCATGATATATGTCTACTATTTCTGCTCTCCCTAGATCCCATTCCTTCTTCACAGCGAAACCCAATCGTTGACTAAATTGTTTCACCTTACCACATACAAGCTTTATGTGTTCCTTGAAGTTAAGGGATCAATCAATTATGATACCCAAATACTTGAGATGATGTTGGCATTTTATCTTTGTGTTCCAAAGAGTGAAAAAGGGACTTCTCTGTCTTAATGATCTGCCGAAGAATAGGGCCTCAGTCTTTTTTGGATTGAAATTTAATCGACAGTCGGCTGACCATTGTTGAAGACTTGCCAAAGCATGATAGGTGATCTCCCTTTTAATTCTGTAAAGCAAAAGAGTGTCATCGGCATAGGCTATGATTTCGTGCCATAATGTGCCAAAAATGGTGCCATAATGTTCCAAAAACCTGGTCCAGATTTCGAGCCCTGCGGACAGCCTTTTGTGACGCTTTTTTCAATTTGCATTCCGGGTTCGACAATAATAGCTTTGCGATCTGCAAAAAAGCTTCTAGCTAATTTGATGAAGTTATCAGGGCAACCCTTCTCAATTAGCCTGCTAATAACCAGCGGCCACCATGCATTATCAAATGCCCCACTAATAATTAGTGCGATGGCTGAGCAATATTTCTTTCAGCCCGATGAACAAAACTAGACAGACAATACTAGACAGACAAGACTAATGAGACAAGACTAGACAGATGAGTCTGATTTTTTCTTTTTATTTTTTTATTTAAAAAAGCACCCTCGGACTGCTATTAGAATTACATCAGGGTGGTTGGTGGACATAAATAACTATACTGGCTCTTATCTACTTCCCCCATCTGCTCTAAAAACGATTAGGGATTCATTTCACTTGCCTTTCATCATTTTGTTTTTGCGATATGATTGTATCTTTCATTTTTGTTATGGTGTCCCAGTCTTTCGTGGACTTCAAGTGTAGATCCTAGATTATTATTGCTATATTTTTGGTCGAGTTTTATGGTTTTTAGTTCAAGCTGTTTCATATCACATTTTGGTCACTCGTATATAATGTGAGTCGCACTGCACTGTCCACTTCACCGCAGTAAACGCAGTCTGGGTCAGGTCAGATACCCTCCCGGTGTTATGGAGATAATCTCTAAAGCATCCGTGATCCGTGAGAATCTGAGTTAGGTGGCAAGATCTTTCTCCATGCCTACGACTAGTCCACGTTTCTATGACCGGGATGATTATTGCCATTCTTGCTGCCATTCAAGTCTGAGTTTGTTGCTAATCTCTTTTCTCGCTGTTTTGTTTTTCCCTGCCTCGTACAGGATAGCAGGACATCATTTCCTGTACATCGCCTGTAGTTCAATTGGTGGGATTTGGTAGGGTGGTGTAATAAAAACCATCCAAAACCCACTCGTTTAGGAACAATCCTTATGGCATGATCACACGTAACGAGTACAGTGGCGAGACAGTAAAATGTCATTCGGCAGAGAGAGTAGAGTGGACGAGTAGGTGTACAAACGCTTTAATTTTTTTGCCGGGTGAGTCAGACAGTGATCATGATGGATAAGTAAAAGGTTGATTCAAAAATGCACTAAGATGCTTATACCTCGTTTAATTGAGGAGTTAAACGAATTGTTGCGAAACTAACAAGGCCTTGGATGTCGAGGAGACCCGAACTTGGAGCAAGTAACAATCTACTTCGGGAATTGGAATTAGAACACCCAGGGCAATTTAAAGCGCTACTGAGAATGGATGTAGAACATTTTAATGAATGAATTAAAAAATAGGCGAACACCTCCTCCATTTCATTGAGCCATTTTATGTTGGAAACATATACATTTGTTACGGTTGCACCCGATTTCTTTGACTCCTGCACTTTTTTCTTCTCCTGGCAATAAGTAGATCCTAAGTTTTTTATTTTGTTTTATACTTCCGTCACCCCAAAAGCCTTCAATATCCATTTCTCTCGAAATGGATACGTATGCCGCGTCTCTTTTTGGCTTATTTTTGTAGTCCTGTGAACTAAAGTCCGTCTGTGGACCTCACTGGTGGGACTCACATGGATTCACTTTATATATTTGAATAAATGTAATTGTTTTTTCATTGTCCCATTTTAACGACATTTTCTTTTCTTTTTTAAAAAACGTAAAACCAAAATTAATTAATAATTAAATAAAGCAATACTTCATCAAAAGTATCAATTGTAGTATTTAAAATTAAAACAAACTAGCCACCGTCACCGTATTGACAAAACGAGGAGAGTACTTGTTCAGACATGCCGAGTGGGACAGCGAGTCAGTAACGGTAGGAGTGGGGGTAGCCACTCGGCCTAGTAAATAGAAAGGGGTCCGAGTGACTGTCTCGCCATATTGCTGGGCCGAGCACTCGGCCGTGTACTCGGTAACATGTTTACACGTACCGAGTACTCGGCCGAGTTTACTGTCTCGCCACTCTACTCGTTACGTGTGATCAAGGCATTAGTGATCCCTTGATCTCACGGTTATAATGTAATAGCCAATATTTTTTTTAGTTTAATTCCCCCATATTTGAATAACGGATATGATCTAGCACCCACGTAGTGCCACGAGGTAGATATAAATATCTTACCTTGGTCTAGTTTAAGTTAGTTGTTTAAGTTACTAATTATTGTTAACTTGTATTAGTTCCTGGTCTTAATTTGCGAATTATATTTGTTTATATAATTCAATAGAATATACACATTTATTCTGCCTACTAATTTTATTAAATTAACATACTTCGTGCCTTACGAATGCCAGACCGCATCAGTCACAAGATCCCGAGATAGGTAAAACTACCTCAGAGACCGAGGAATTGGTAGACAGGAGTTCCTCCCTCACAGCATTGAAGTCAGCAGAGGTTCTCTTATCCACCCCCCTTCACAACAAGGGGTTGCATATACGTAGGGCTATTTTCCTTTGGACTGTAGCTAGTTTCGCTATTTCTACATTATTTAGTGCTTCTATCCAGATGGGAGCACCGTATAGCATGGCGGAATGTCCCACAGTGCTTAGTAGCCTGCCTTTGTTACTTCTAAGTCCTTCAACATTAGATATGAGAGTTATTCTCATTTCTCTTTGACGCCTTTTGAATATGTTCAGTAAAGGATACACATTATCAATCGTTACGCCTAGTTATTTTACGCTATCCTTCGGTTTCTCCATGCCCATCACTTCAAAAGAGATGTGAGCCAGTTTGCTATAACTCTGCAGCAGGATAGCTGCGGTCTTTTCCGGTGCCAGGTTGACGGACGACCGAGCTATCAGCCAGTCAATAATCAGCCCAATTGCTAGGTTAGCCATAATACCACTTTTCTGCTTTTCCAATTATGGTGAGAGCTAGGTCTTCTGCGAAAGCGATAATGCCAACTCCTTCGTGGAGGTTCAACTTGAGGACACCATCGTAGAGTATATTGCATAATGTAGGGCCCATGATGGAACCTCGCTGGTGATGTTGAAGGGCCGGGAAGCGTCCTTTTCGTGTAGGATTACGCTACGGCTACACAAGTATTTGCGCATCATCCTCAATTGATATGGAGAAATACCTCTATCTATCAGTTCTACCATTATGAGCTGCCAACTAGCGGAATTAAAGGCGTTCCTGTGTTATTAGTGCGTATATTTTGTGGGTTTTTTTGTTAGCTTCTTTGGCGCTTTTGCTACGTTAATGACATACTTAATTGCATCCATCGTTGACTTCCCCTCTCTAAAACCGAACTGTCTTTCGCATAGATTGATCCCATTTTGGAGTACTGTTTTCAGCCGTGCTAAGATTAGTTGTTCTAGGAGTTTTCTTACGACGTCCAGAATGCATATAGGTCAGTATGACGAAGGTAGATCTGTGGGTTTGTCTCCCTTTTTGATAAGCACTAGCTTGGCCTGCATCAGTTTGTCTGGGATGGAACCAGTCAGTAGATTAATATGAAATATTGCAAGTACCAAAGTTTTGTGTCATTAGTTTTATGGCTTCCGGGGGGATCCTATCAGGGCCTGGGGCTCTGTTATTGTGAGCGCGGCTACTTGTTAGTTTAAGTTCTTCTTCGGTAAACAGCGGGATATTAGAAATGGAAGGATGTTCCCAAATTAGATTAGGGTGGCTTGCAAATAGTGTTCCGGCCATTTCCAGCAAATTCTCCATCGGTAGTTGTGGATTGGGATGGCAGATTCTGAGGCCTTTTGTCGCTAACTATTACGCTCGTCCCTCCATATCATCGTCTATACTTTTACAAGAGTTCCCAATGGGATTCCATGTATAGATTGATTTCCGCTCGGAGCGGCTTTTTGCGATTGCGTACTCGTGCTTCAGATCTTTAGCTTTATCTGGGTCTTTGGTTTTCTTGACTAGTCGTTGGTATTTCCTTCTTCGCAAGTGGCTCTTACCTTCGCAATGGTGTCATTCCACCAGTACACCCATTTCCTCGTGGGATTACCCCTTTTGGAGACAGATAAGACTAGAAAGATAAGACTGGACATACAAGACCAGGAAGACAAACTATACAAAGATGGCTGGAGAAACAAGGCTAGGAAGACACTAAGGTTGACACGAAGAAGACACGAAGATTACTGAGATTGTTTTTATAGAAATAGTGCTCGATTCCTGAGATAAGCAGGGAATCTAACACCTGCCCAGCAACCTGAAGTAAACTAATTGGCCTGAAATCCTTCGTGGACAATGCCGGTTTATTGGTTTTGGGAATGATCTTCACCAACCATTCTTTCCAGCAAGATAGAAAAATCGATTTATTTAAGCACTCGTTGTACAGCAATTCCAAAATTTTAGGTGCAGAATTAGAGGCAGCTAATACAATGTCTGATGATATGCCGTCCAGACCAGGAGCCTTCTTTGGACTCATTTCGCGTAGCAAGCGTTCAATTTCGGAAATTGAACGGTGTATCATCAGGTCCACTTCTTCCAGTTTCTGCATAATCCCTGACTCGAGCGTGTAAGTAAGAGTCCTCCACATTGTCTTCTGCAAAGAAAGCGTTGAGAAGTTCCCTCATTGTTTCGAAAATATCTAAAGACTTCTTAAGGCTGGTAACGAAGCTAATCGAGGTGTTTCTTCCCTGATCAACGTAAATACAGGTTCCCAATAATTTCCTCTTGAAGAATGAGTACAGAATTGTGGCCACTTTAGTTTTTTGTGTCTAAAATCAATTGTTTGTTGAAAAATATTTGTTTAGACAATTTTGTCTTGAAAATGATGTTGTAAAAAGCAATTGCATGGTTGTGATAAAAAGGCAATGAGCCGAGCTTTGAAAGAAACTGAACCATACAGATTAGACAATTTAGACACAACTTCTCAGTAGCCAATTTGTCTACAGACAATTGCAAACTGGACGAATCCCCGGATCGGACGATTTGTCTGCCGAGCAAGCTGTGGCCGCGCCTGTCGAACGTAAACAAGAAAATGTCAAAATAATTGTCTACGAATTGTCTGTCGATTCGTTTTCAGATCAAAATTCGGTGTTTTGTTCGCGTTCGGTATTTCCAATAATTTTTCCATTTTTTTTTGTCTAAATCCCTTTGTCTATCCAACCTCAAGAACAGTGGACCAAAAGCGTCGCCATGAAGTCGCTCACCGTTCCATCAACGTCAGGTACTCTTTCTCACACAATCTTATTGTTAAACAATACTCATCAAGATTTGACTAAACTAGACAAGATTAGATAAGTTAAGGCCAGGTTAGACAAGATTAGACAAGGCTAGACAAAGCTTGGCAAGGCTAGACAAAGCAAGACAAAGTCAGACAAGGCTGGATAAAGCAAGACAAGATTAAACAAGGCGAGACAATGTTAGAAAAGGCTAGACAAAACTAGACAAGACAAGGCACGACTAGATAAAATCAGACTAGACAAGAGTAGACAAGAGTAGTAAAGAGTAGACAAGTCTAGATAAGATTGGATAAGAACGGACAAGGCCGGACAATACCAGACAAGATCAGACAAGACCAGACAAGACCAGACAAGACCAGAGAAGACCAGACAAGACCAGACAAAACTAAACAAGAGCAAACAAGACCAGACAAGGCCAAACAAGACGAGCGGAGACCAGCGAAGACTGTCTAGTTTTGTCTGCCTATTCTTGTCTGTACAGCCTTATCTGTCTAGTCTGGTATGTCTAGTCTTATTAAGACTTGTCTATCTAGGCTTGTTTATCTAATATTGTCTGTCTAGTATTCTATGTCTAGAGAGTCCAGACACGAGCAGACAAGACTCAATCGTCTAATTCATATCAAAACCCTTTACATATCAAAATCCAAAGCTAAAAATGCGCTTATTTTTTCAACAAATAATAAAATTGTCCCAAATTTGCAAATTTGAAGCTAGAATTTTAAAAATTGTAGAAACTATTTAGTAGCCAAGAATCGCACAGAGTTTCATCAATGTCCGTGTGTCTGTTCGTCCATCACATATTAAAATCCAAAGCTAAAAATGCGCTCATTTTTTGACAAATTTTGAAATTGTCTCAAATTTGCAAATCTCAAGCAAAAACTTTAAAAATTGTAGAAACCGTTTTGCCAAGAATCGCACCGAGTTTTAACAAAATCCGTCCGTCTGTTCCTTCGCCACATATTAAAATTCAAAGCTGAAAATGCGCTCATTTTTTCAACAAATTTTAAAATTGTCTCAAATTTGCAAATTTAAAGCCACGATTAACAACATGCAAATTTAAACCTACCCCAACAAATCTAATGGTAACTTCTCCTAATGCTAATCCAACTAACCTAACCAATGAGATTACGAGCTGCTTAAAAGCTAATTAAAAGCTGATTAAGGTTGATTAAAAGCTGTTTAAAAGCTAATTAAAGCTGATTAAAAGCTGTTTAAAAGCTGATTAAAGTGGATGGAGTGTATAGAAAGTGGATGGAAAGTGGATGGAAATTGGATGGAGTGGATGGAATGTGGATTGAAAGTGGATGGAAAGTGAATGGAGTGGATGGAAAGTGGATGGAACGGATGGAAAGTGGATGGAGTGGATGGAATGTGGATGGAAAGTGGATGGAAAGTGGATGGAAAGTGGATGGAGTGGATGGAAAGTGGATAGAAAGTGGATGGAGTGGATTGAAACGATTTTGAAAATTATAAATACTATTTAGAGGACATTTGCCAACAGTCGTTCCGAGTTCCAACAAATCCGTGTGTCTGTTCGTCCGTCACATATCAAAATCCAAAGCTAAAATTTCGGCTCATTTTTTGCACAAATTTTGAAATTGTCTCAAATTTGTAAATTTCAAGCTACAATTTTGAAAATTGTGGAAACTATTTAGAGGACCTTTGTCAAGAATCGCACAGAGTTTCGTCAAAATCCGTGTGTCTGTTCGTCCATCACATATCAAAATCCAAAGCTAAAAATGCGCTCATTTTTTCAACAAATTTTAAAATAGTCTCAAAAGTAGGGAAAGATCTTATGTTCTGGACCCTCCTCACTCCTCGCCCTCAAGAATCTGAATTCCATCCGTCGACTTTCCATTCACTTTCCATCCACTCTATGAACTTTTTCCATCGATTTTCTATCATGAACACTTTCCATCCACATTCCATCCACTCCATTCACTTTCCAAAAACTCCATCCACTCCATCCACTTTCCATCCACTTTCTATCCACTTCATCCACTTTCCATCCACCCCATCCACTTTCCATCCACCCCATCCACTTTCCATACACATTCCATCCACTCCATCCACTTTCCATCCACTTTCCATACACATTCCATCTACTCCATCCACTTTCCATCCATTTTCCATCCACTTCATCCACTTTCCATCCACATTCCATCCACTTTCCATCCATTCCAGCCACTTTCCATCCACTCCATTCACTTTCCATCCACCTTCAATCCACATTCCATCCACTCCATCCACTTTCCATCCATTTTCCATCCACTTCATCCACATTCCATCCACTTTCCATCCATTCCATCCACTTTCCATCCACTCCATTCACTTTCCATCCACCTTCAATCCACATTCCATCCACTCCATCCACTTTCCATTCACTTTCTATATACCCCATCCACTTTAATCAGCTTTTAATCAGCTTGAATCGGCTTTTAATCAGCTTTTAATCTCATTGGTTAAGTTAGTTGGATTAGCATTAGGATAGGTTAGCATTAGATTAGTTGGGGTAGGTTACGGGAGGTTAAGACAGAAGCGCGCTTCAATCCTAATTCCCGTAACCTACCCCAACAAATCTAATGGTAACCTCTCCTAATGCTAATCCAACTAACCTAACCAATGAGATTAAAAGCTGTTTAAAAGCTAATTAAAAGCTGATTAAGGTTGATTAAAAGCTGTTTAAAAGCTGATTAAAGTGGATGGAGTGTATAGAAAGTGGATGGAAAGTGGATGGAAATTGGATGGAGTGGATGGAATGTGGATTGGAACTGGATGGAAAGTGAATGAAGTGGATGGAAAGTGGATGGAATGGATGGAAAGTGGATGGAGTGGATGGAATGTGGATAGAATGTGGATGGAAAGTGGATGGAGTGGATGGAAAGTGGATAGAAAGTGGATGGAGTGAATTGAAAGTGGATGAAATGGATGGAAAATAGATGGAAAGTGGATGGAGTAGACGGAATGTGTATTGAAAGTAGGTGGGGTGGATGGAAAGTGGATGGAGTGGATGGAAAGTGGATGAAGTGGATAGAAAGTGGATGGAAAGTGGATGGAGTTTTTGGAAAGTGGATGGAAAGTGGATGGAGTGGATGGAAAGTGGATGAAATGTGGATGGAAAGTGGACGAATGGAATGCAGATTCTTGAGGGCGAGTAGTGAGGAGGGTCCAGAACATAGGATCTTTCCCTACTCTCAAATTTGTAAATTTCAAAATAGAATTTTAAAAATTGTAGAAACTATTTAGAGGACATTTGCAAAGAATCGCACAGAGTTTCATCAAAATCCGTGTATCTGTTCGTCCATCACATATCAAAATCCAAAGCTAAAATTGCGCTCATTTTTGCACAAATTTTGGAAATTGTATCAAATTTGCAATTTTAAAGCTAGAATTTTGGAAGAAGACCTTGCGATAACTTATGTAGACATACTAATCGTTATTTATGTGTATGTTATCTACCTGTAATCGTTATCTGTCTGTATGTTATCTATATGTATCTAGATTTGGCGCGGGAGAGCAATAGCGATCGGCTGCAGAAGCTGGCGCTGCCGAACTGCCACCTGGTGGAGGCGGTACTCAAGGAGCACTACAACGTCTTCAACGATGACTGCCGCGACCGCCTGAAGAAGCTCCTCGAGCTGATCCTCACCGTCAACCAGTCGGGCAAGGGGAAGCTGCTCAACGACAAGATCCGGCTCAAATGTATCAACCGGATCGTGAGTTTTGTTTTCATCAAATTTCGTTGCGAAACTTTGAACAAGGAATAAAACCTTGGTCAAAGTTTGATCAAACAAAGTCTTGTCCAAATCGTGAATAGGAATCTTGTTCAAATTTTTATCAAAACCTTTTGATTAAAGTCTATTCTAAAGACCAAGAAAGATTATTCTAGTGCCTAGGATTGATCGACCTAACGCCTAGGATAATCTAAAACCTAAGAAAGATTGTTCTAATGCCTAGGATTGATTAATTTAACGCCTAGGATGGACTTACCAAACACCTAAGACTAGTTGACTTATTGTTCTAAAGCCTAGGATTGACCGACACAACGCCTAGGGTAGACTAATCTAACGCCTAAGACTAATCTAAAGCCTAAGAAAGATTGTTCTAATGCCTAGGATTGGTTGATATAACGCCTAGGATAGACTAATCTAACGCCTAAGAAAGATTGTTCTAAAACCTAGAATTGAACGATCTTTCTAGATCGACAATCTTTCTAGTTTGCCTAGGATAGACTAATCTGACGCCTAAGACTAATCTAAAACCAAAGAAAGATTGTTCTAATGCCTAAGATTGCTCAATCTTATGGCTAGGATAGACTTACCTAACATCTAAGACTAGAAAAGTTTGTTCTAAAACCTTAGATTGATCGATCTAACGCCTAGGAGAGACAAATCTAACGGCTAAGACTAATCTGAAGCCCAAGAAATATTGTTCTAATGCCTAGGATTGATTAATCTAACGCCTAGGATAGACTTACCTAACGCCTAAGACTAAAAAGAATTGTTCTAAAGCCTAGGTTTGATCGCCTATCTAATCTAACGCCTAAGACTAATCTAAAGACAAAGAAAGATTGTTCTAATGACTAGGAATGATCAATCTAACGCCTAGGGTTGATAAATCTAACACCTAGGATAGAATTACCTAACCCATAAGACTAGAAAAGATTGTTCTAAATCCAAGGATTGATCGATCTAACGCCTAGGGTCGACTAATCTAACGCCTAAGACAAATCTAAAGCTAAAAAAAATTTTGTTCTAATGCCTAGGATTGACCAATCTAACGCCTAGGATAGACTTACCTAACGCCTAAAACTAGAAATGATTGTTCTAAAGCCTAGGTTTGTTCGATCTAACGCCCAGGGTCGACATCTAACGCCTAAGACAAATCTAAAGGCAAAGAAAGATTGTTTTGATGTCTAGGATTGATCAATCTAACGCCTAGGATAAACTTATCTGACGCCTAAGACTAGAAAGGATTGTTCGAGAGCCTAGGTTTGATCGATCTAAAGCCCACGATAAACAAATCTAACGCCCAAGACTAGTCTAAAGACAAAGAAAGATTGTTCTAATGCTTAGGATTGATCAATCTAACGCCTAGGATAGACTTACCTAACGACTATGGCTAGAAAGGAATGTTCTAAAGCCTAGGTTTGATCGATCTAACGCCTAGGGTCGACTAATCTAATGCCTGAGACAAATCTAAAGCCAAAGAAAGATTGTTCTAATGCCAAGGATTGATCAATCTAACGCCTAGAATAGACTTACCTAACGCCTAAGGCTAGAAAGGATTGTTCTAAATTCTAGGTTTGATCGATCTAACACCTAGGGTCGACTAATCTAATGCCTAAGACAAATCTAAAGCCAAAGAAAGATTGTTCTAATGCCTAGAATTGATCAATCTAACGCCTAGAATAGACTTACCTAACGCCTAAGACAAATCTAAAGCCAAAGATTGTTCTAATGCCTAGGATTGATCAATCCAACGCCTAGAATAGACTTACTTAACGCCAAAGACTAGAAAGGATTGTTCTAAAGCCTAGGTTTGATCGATCTAACACCTAGGATCGATTAATCTAACGCCTAAGACAAAGCTAAAGCCAAAGAATGATTGTTCTAATGCCTAGGATTAATCAATCTAAAGCCTAGGATAGACTTACCTAACGCCTAAGACCAGAAAGGATTGTTCTAAAGCCTAGGTTTGATCGATCTAAGGCCTAGGATAGACTAATCTAAAGAGAAAGAAAGATTGTTCTAATGCCTAGAATTGATCAATCTTACGCCTAGGATAGACTTACCTAACGGCTAAAATAGACTTACCTAACGCTTAAGACTAGAAAGAATTAATCTAAAGCCAAGGTTTATCAATCTAACGCCTAGGATAGACTTACCTAATGCCTAAGATAGACTTACCTAACGTCTAAGACTAGAAAGGATAGTTCTAAAGCCTAGGTTTGACCGATCCAACGCCTAGGATAGACTAATCTAACACCTAAGACTAATCTAATGACAGAAAGATTGTTCTAATGCCTAGGATAGATCGATCTAAAGCCTAGGATAGACTTACCTAACAGCTAAAACTAGAATAGATTGAACGATCTAATGCCTAAGATAGACTAATCTAACGCCTAAGACTAATCTAAATTCAATGAAAGATTGTTCTAATGCCTATTATTGATCAATATAACTAGTATAGACTAATCTAACGCCTAAGACAAATCTAAAGACAAAGAAAGACTGTTCTAATGCCTAGGATAGATCAATATAACGCCTAGGATAGACTTACCTTACGCCTAAGACTAGAAAAGATTATACTAAAGTCTAGGATTGATCATTGTAACGCCTAGGATAGACCAATCTAACGCATAAGACTAAACTGAAGCCTAAGAAAGATTGTTTTAATAGCTAGGTTTGAAAGATCTAACGCTTGTCGTTTTTAATTGCAGAAGAAGCAGATCAAGACTCTGGAGGAAGCGCAGAAAAAGGAAGAGATCAGTCGCAACCTGAACCCGGCCGGCGATCACGACCTCTCCTCCAAGGACCTGCGGGTCCTGTTCCAGAAGGTGAAGCGGTGCGCGCAGGAGGAAGCCGCGTGCGGCGACCACAAGACCGACAGCAAGGACTCCAACGAGCTGCTGCGATCCAAGGACCTGTTGAGATCCGACGACTTCCTGCGCTCCAACGACCTGCTGCGGTCGAACGACTTGTTCGGGTCGAACGACTTGCTCCGGTCCAGCGACTTCCTGCGAACGAACGAGCTGCTGCAGTCGAACGATTTCTTGCGGTCGCAGGAAGTGCTGCGGGCCAAGGATCTGCTCAGGTCGAACGATCTCTTAAGGCCGAAAGAACGGTCCATCAAGTATGTAGACTACAGGCGTTCGGCGAAGTCGGCCGATCCGGGCACAAGGCGCTACAGCTTGGACTACCAACCCAACAATCTGAAGGGCTACAGGGCCTGCAGGACACCGGATGAGAAGTTCTACGAGTGCAAGCCCATGAATTACAAGTCCAGGGAAGACTGGCTGAAGTCAAGGGAAGAGGAGAGGAAGGGAAGATGGGAAGAACGCAAGGCTAGAGAGGATAGGTCGAAAGACTACAGGTTTGAAGACAGGATCAGAGTGCACAAGCTTGAGGATCAGTCCAAAGAGGATAAGCCTGGAGATCTCAAGTCCAGAGAATACAAGATTGAAGATATGCCCAGAGAAACCAGGTTTGGGATGAAGTCTAGAGAAAGCAAGTTTGAGGATAACTTCAAAGAACTCAAATACGAGAACAAGCCTAGAGATTACAAGATTGACGATATGTCCAGAGATTCCAGGTATGGGATTCGGACTAGAGATTCCCGCTACGGGATTAGGTCTAGAGATTCCAGGTACGGGATGAAGTCTAGAGAAAACAAGTTTGAGGATAAGTCGAAAGACCTCAAGTTTCGAGACTACTCGAAGTTCGAGGATATGTCAAGAGACTCCAAGTACGGGCTTAAGTCTAGAGGAAACAAGTTTGAGGATAAGTTCAAAGACCACAAGTATGAGGATGACTTTAGAGAGTGCATGATTGAGGATATCTCGATAGATACCAGGTTTGGAGTCAAGTTTAGAGAAAACAAGTTAGAGGATAAGCCTAAAGATCTCAAGTATGAGGATAAGTTTAGAGATTGCAAGATTGAGGATATGTCGAGAGATTCAAGGTTTGGGATCAAGTCCAGAGAAAACAGATTTGAGGATAAGTCTAAAGACCACAAGTATGAGGATAAGTTTAGAGTGAGCAAGGTTGAGGATATGTCGAGAGATTCCAGGTTTGGGATCAAGTCTAGAGAAAACAAGTTCGAGGACAAGCCTAAAGACTACGGGTTTACGGATAAGTCTACAGACTGTAAGTTTAGCGATAAGTCCACATTTGTTGAGGACGATTCCAGGGAATATAAGGATAAGTCTAAAGATCGAAAGGACAAGTCTATAGACTGCAAGCTTCTCGAGGATAAGTTACCTGGAGATACTTCCAAGTTTGTTGGAGATAAGTCTAAGGAGGATAGCTGTGAGGAAGACTTGAAGCTTGCCAAGGACTATAAGATTGTTGGGGTTAAGTCCAAGGATCGTAAATCAAATAAGCGCTATAAATTGTTGGAAGAAAAGTCTAAGGACGTGAAGGTGGTGGACGATAAGTCTTTGGATTACAAATTGGACCGTGTCTCTAAAAAATCGGACTCTAAACCAGGCAAACACTTCCTGATCCCGAAACTCTCCGACTACAAGTCCGGGATGCTGGGCCAGATCCTAGACTACAAGATCTCCGACTACGACACGCAGAAGCGCTGCAGCTCGGCCGTCCCTCAGACGCTCGACTTCAACTTTCCCCTCTCGGAGCGGTCGCTGGACAGGCGCCGCCGAACCTACGACTACGAGGCCGAGTGCCAGAAGATCATGGAAGCCTGCGTCGAGGAGATCCTCACCAACAAGAAGTCCGGCCTAGGCAAACTCAAGACGGAGTGCATCGCCAAGTTCATCAAAGACCGTCAGTCTCGGCAAGCAGACATCCCCGCTCTCGCCGTCAAGTATTACGTGATACTGCTCAACGACATCCAGCAGAACTGCCGGAACTACGATAACTTTACTAGTAAGTATTGCTTGAATAGGCATAAATTGGGGATTTGGGCAAAGATATTAGGCAGAATTAGGGCAAAATTAGTTAGGAATTAAGAAGGATTTTAGGTATAACAAGGGCTATATTAAGACGTTGATCAGGTTTTTGACAAGGTTATCGGCAAGGTTTGATCAAGTTTCTGACAAGATTTTAATCAAGGTCTTCATCAAGGTTTTCCAAAACTGTTTTCCAAACCGCAAGTAATTTTGCCCTTGTACTACCAAGGGCATCCTTGCCCTTGGTCCTCCTCAATTCCTAACCAATCTTTCTCTAGTTTTACCTAATATCCTGCCCAATTCCTTACCAATCTTGCTCTGGTTCTGCCTAATATCTTCCTAAACATCACGTAATATTGCCCTTGTACTACCAAATATCCCTTGTGCTACTTACTTGAGGCTGAGGAAGATATTAGACAGAATCAGAGCAAGATTGGTTAGGAATTGGGCAGGAAATTAGGTAGAACTAGAGCAAGATTGGTTAGGAAGTGGGGAGGATATTTGGTAGTACAAAGGCAATATAACGAGGTTGAGGAAGATATTAGGCAGAACCATAGCAAGATTGGTTAGCAATTGTCAGGATATTAGGTAGAACTAGAGCAAGATTGGTTTGGAATTGAGGAGGATATCTGGTAGTACAAGGGCAAAATTACTTGAGGTTGAGGAAGATATTAGGCAGAACCAGAGCAAGATTGGTTAGGAATTGGGCAGGATATTAGGTAGAATAAGAGCTACATTAGTTAGGATTTGGGCAGGTTATTAGGTAGAACTAGAGCAAGATTGGTTAGGAATTGAGGAGGATATTTGGTAGTACAAGGGCAATATTACTTTTTGCGGTTTGAGGAAGATATTAGGTAGAACCAGAGCAAGATTTGTTAGGAATTGAGAAGGATATTAGGCAGAACTAGAAGAGTATTAGTTAGGAACATTTTGATTAAAACCTTGCAAGGAACTGAAGCAACGCCTGGTCCAAACATTGATCAAAATCTTGATGAAGACCTTGATTGAAATCTTATCAGAAACTTGATCAAACCTTGCCCAAAAACCTTGTCAGAAACTTTATCAAGGCCTTGTTAAGATCTTGACCAGAACCTTGTCCAAATTTTAATGAAAACTTGTCTTTGAACCTTGTCCAAAATTTTGGCCTTGTATAGGTCCAGATCAAAATTTTGCTAATCGCTAATCTCATCACATTATTTTAGAAGAGTTAATAAAACCAACGGAGAACTTCGTGCAGCCATACCTGGAGGCGGCGTACGAGTGTTGGGCGGAATACATGTCGTACGTGAAGCACACCTTGGAGTACCTGCAACCGTACATCGCAGACTTGGTCAAGAAGTGTCACTCTTATAAGCCTGGGCATCCTAGGTTGAAGGAATACGAGACCAAGATTCCCAAGGTGCTGATCAACAGCCTGAAGAACATCAAGCCTTGGAGGAGGGCTCTGATGGAGACGATCGAGTGTTGTAAGGATCTGGTGGACGACACCAGGCCGAAGAAGAGGAGCGTGGCGATCAACGTGCATCATTTGTACGTGAGGTATCACAGGAAGATCAGGTCTTTAACTAAGGATATCAAGTGAAGAGTTTTGTGGCGAGGTTGTTGCGTGAAATAAATGTGAAATTTTGTTGTGAGATTTCTGGTTTGAGTTAGATTTAGGTTTAGGATTGTGGAAAGATTTGCCAGACTTCCACTAAAACATAAATAACTAGGAAACTCAAACCCCAATCGACTTCCGGTTTGCAAATTTGAATTCAGTACATCAAAGGATATGAAAAACAATTTGCCAAGTCTGTCTGCTGTTTCCGGTTTTAAAGCAATTTGCTGACAAACTTAGCTTTTCTAATACTAGCAGTTCCACTAAAACGGAAATATCAATGAAACTTAAACTCCAAACGATTTCCGGTTTGCAAATTTGCATTCAGCACTTCAAAAACTACGCAAAAACATGCAAAAAAACAAATGCGCAAGTCCCTCCGATCTTTCCGGTTTTAAAGCAATTGATTGACAAACTTAGCTTTGCCAAAAGAAGCGAGTTTTTGGTAGAGTTCCACTAAAACAGAAATAACAAGGAAACTAAAACTCCGAACGATTTCCGGTTTGAAAATTTGCATTCAGCACTTCATAAACTATGAAAGAGAATTTCGCAAGTCTGTCTGATCTTTCCGGTTTTAAAGCAATTGATTGACAAACTTAGATTTACTTAAACAAGCGAGTTTTTGGTAGAGTTCCACTAAAACGAAAATAACAAGGAAACTAAAACTCCGAACGATTTCCGGTTTGCAAATTTGCATTCAGCACATCAAAAACTATGAAACACAATTTCGCAAGTCTGTCTGATCTTTCCGGTTTTACAGCAATTGATTGACAAAGTTAGCTCTACTAAAACAAGCGAGTTTTTGGTAGAGTTCCACTAAAACGCAAATACATAAATAAATAATACGGAAATAACAAGGAAACTAAAACTCAGAACGATTTCCAGTATGCAAATTTGCATTCAGCACATCAAAAACTATGAAACACAATTTCGCAAGTCTGTCTGATCTTTCCGGTTTTAAAGCAATTGATTGACAAACTTAGCTTTGCTAAAACAAGCGAGTTTTTGGTAGAGTTCCGGAAATTAGTTCCGGAGTTAAACCGGAAATAACCAGCAAACTAAAACTCCTGTTTTTCCGGTTTGCAAATTTGCATTCAGCACGTCAAAAAGTATGAAACGCGGTTTCGCAAGTCTGTCTGATCTTTCCGGGTTTTAAGCAATTGATTGGCAAACTAAGCTTTGCTTAAACAAGCGAGTTTTTGGTAGAGTTCCACTAAAACGGAAATAACAATGAAACTAAAACTCCGAATGATTTCCGGTTTGCAAATTTGCATTCAGCACATAAAAAACTATGAAACACAATTTCGCAAGTCTGTCTGATCTTTCCAGGTTTACAGCAACTGATTGACAAACTTAGCTTTGCTAAAACAAGGGAGTTTTTGGTAGAGTTCCACAAGGAAACTAAATCTCTGAATGTTTTCCGGTTGGCAAATTTGCATTGGTTTTAAAGAAATTGAATGACAAACTTAGCTTTGCTAATACAAGCGAGTTTTTGGTAGAGTTCCACTAAAACTGAAATAACAAGGAAACTAAAACTCCGAACAATTTCCGGTTTGCAAATTTGCATTCAGCACATCAAAAACTATAGAACACAATTTCGCAAATCTGTCTGATCTTTCCGGTTTTAAAGCAATTGATTGACAAACTTAGCTTTGCTTAAACAAGCGAGTTTTTGGTAGAGTTCCACTAAAACGGAAATTGCAAGGAAACTAAAACTCGGAACGATTTCCGGTTTGCAAATTTGCATTCAGCACATCAAAAACTATGAAACACAATTTCGCAAAGTCTGTCTGATCTTTGCGGTTTTAAAGCAATTGATTGACAAACCTTACTTTGCTAAGACAAGTGAGTTTTTGGTAGAGTTCCACTAAAACGGAAATAACAAGGAAACAGCACAGCACATCAAAAACTATGAAACACAATTTCGCAAGTCTGTCTGATCTTTCCGCATTTAAAGCAATTGATCGACAAACTTAGCTTTGCCTAAACAAGAGAGTTTTTGGTAGAGTTCCACTAAAGCGGAAATAACAAGGAAACTAAAACTCCGAACGATTTCCGGTTTGCAAATTTGCATTCAGCACATCAAAAACTATGAAACACAATTTCGCAAGTCTGTCGGATCTTTCCGGTCTTAAAGCAATTGATTGACAAACTTAGCTTTGCTTAAACAAGCGAGTATTTGGTAGAGTTCCACTAAAACGGAAATAACAAGGAAACTAAAACTCGGAATGATTTCCGGTTTGCAAATTTGCATTCAGCACATCAAAAACTATGAAACACAATTTCGCAAAGTCTGTCTGATCTTTCCGGTTTTAAAGCAATTGATTGACAAACTTAGCTTTGCTAAAACATGCGAGTTTTTGGTAGAGTTCCACTAAAACGGAAACTAAAACTCCGAACGATTTCCGGTTTGCAAATTTGCAGTCAGCACTTCAAAAACTATGAAACACAATTGCGCAAGTCTGTCTGATCTTTCAGGTTTTAAAGCAATTTATTGACAAACTTAGCTTTGCTAAAACAAGCGAGTTTTTGGTAGAGTTCCACTAAAACGGAAATTGCAAGGAAACTAAAACTCGGAACGATTTCCGGTTTGCAAATTTGCATTCAGCACATCAAAAACTATGAAACACAATTTCGCAAAGTCTGTCTGATCTTTGCGGTTTTAAAGCAATTGATTGACAAACCTTACTTTGCTAAGACAAGTGAGTTTTTGGTAGAGTTCCACTAAAACGGAAATAACAAGGAAACAGCACAGCACATCAAAAACTATGAAACACAATTTCGCAAGTCTGTCTGATCTTTCCGCATTTAAAGCAATTGATCGACAAACTTAGCTTTGCCTAAACAAGAGAGTTTTTGGTAGAGTTCCACTAAAGCGGAAATAACAAGGAAACTAAAACTCCGAACGATTTCCGGTTTGCAAATTTGCATTCAGCACATCAAAAACTATGAAACACAATTTCGCAAGTCTGTCGGATCTTTCCGGTCTTAAAGCAATTGATTGACAAACTTAGCTTTGCTTAAACAAGCGAGTATTTGGTAGAGTTCCACTAAAACGGAAATAACAAGGAAACTAAAACTCGGAATGATTTCCGGTTTGCAAATTTGCATTCAGCACATCAAAAACTATGAAACACAATTTCGCAAAGTCTGTCTGATCTTTCCGGTTTTAAAGCAATTGATTGACAAACTTAGCTTTGCTAAAACATGCGAGTTTTTGGTAGAGTTCCACTAAAACGGAAACTAAAACTCCGAACGATTTCCGGTTTGCAAATTTGCAGTCAGCACTTCAAAAACTATGAAACACAATTGCGCAAGTCTGTCTGATCTTTCAGGTTTTAAAGCAATTTATTGACAAACTTAGCTTTGCTAAAACAAGCGAGTTTTTGGTAGAGTTCCACTAAAATGGAAATAACAAGGAAACTAAAGCTCCAAACGATTTCCAGTTTGCAAATTTGCATTCAGCACTTCAAAAACTATGAAAGACAATTTCGCAAGTCTGTCTGATCTTTCCGGTTTTAAAGCAATTGATTGACTAACTTAGTTTTGCTAAAGCAAGCGAGTTTTTGGTAGAGTTCCACTAACACGGAAATAAATAGGAAACTAAAATTCCGATCGACTTCCGGTTTGCAAATTTA
The DNA here is from genome assembly GCA_944588485.1 of Phosphuga atrata. NCBI lineage: Eukaryota > Metazoa > Arthropoda > Insecta > Coleoptera > Silphidae > Phosphuga > Phosphuga atrata. Next base: position 12,770,546 of record OX155908.1, on the reverse strand, counting down.
AATTCAGCACAGCTGTGATAAATTAATTCCGCAAAACGTTTTTATTCATGGCCATTTCAAAGGGTAACCGGGGGAGTACGGTAGTACTAGTTGCAATCAGAAGGCCAAGACAAACAGAACAACACTAGGGCGGTCAGAGGGGAACATCAAAGCGTTAATGAAACCACCCTCTATGAAAATAGTTTGTCGTCTAGTTTTGTCTGTCTAGTCTTGTCTGTCCAGTGTTGCTTGCCTAGATAAGTTTGATAAATGTAGGCTATAAACTATATAGGTAAAACACATAAAATGCATTCGCGTTTTAACGGTCGCTTGTTTCATTGTTATGTAAAGGGGCGAGCTGGGGGGAGGAAATATCGTTCGGGATGCACGGGTCGTAAATCTTGCCGCCCAATATGCACTTCATTATGTAACACGTCGCGCTCGGTTTATGGATAATCGATTTGGACTAGGACATCGTCTAACTCTAAATCTAACGCGTTTCTCGATTATGCTGAGCAATTAGTTTCTAAATAATTCGTGCGATTGTCTGAATTGTGCGGTAGATTGTCTGCATTTTGCGAATTTATTTTGCACAGTTTTGGAACAAAGCTTTGATCTCGTTTTTTTAGACCTTAGAATGTATAGGGTGTGGCAGCCAAACGTGCATTTTTGAAAAAAAACTGTAAGAGAGAAACGGTTGCATTTAAACAAAATCTATTGATAATCTACGTTAAAAAGCATTTAAGAAATATTATCATTCGTTAAAAATAACGTCATTAAGGTGTCGTCCATCTCAATCGATGCATTCTTGCAGGCGATGTCATTACATCACGGAGCTACTGATAAGGATTCTTTCGATTTCCTGACGCATTCTGGCCTTCAGTTTTTCAAGAGTACGAGGCTGTTCTTGTAAAAACTTGGAACGGAGCGATTTCTTGGCCAAGGAATCGTTCCGTTCCGGGACATCACCCGATTTGGGAAAATTTCATTGAGAAGATTCACGCTCACACGGGCCGTGTGGCTTCACCTTGTTAAAGGTGTATTTTTGAGGGTTTTCATCACTTCAATATCTAAAATTTTGAGTTCAAGAATGCATCCATCGAGATGGACGACACTTTAATAATGTAATTTTTAACAAATAATTCATGAGTCATGAGTGGTGCGTGCTGGACGACACCGGAGGAGACGCAACGTGATGTTGAATTACGCCCTTTCGGCTCGGATGCGTCTGGCCAGTCCTCGTAATAATCGTAATAATCGCATAATCGTAACTCGTGGATCGCGTGGAGATTAGTGCCTTCAAATAGACCGACTTGGTCCATGGACTTCAAAGGTCCGTCTTGAAGTCTTGAGCGATCTCACGGACGAGATGCTAGAAGGGAAGTTCGCGGATCAGAAGCTCCTTGGTCTTCTGGTAGCGGCGGATCTCTGGCAGTGCGACCGTGTTGGGCCTGTAGCGATGCGGTTTCTTGCCGGTGGCGCTTTGCTGGCGATTTGTTTACGGGGAGCCTTTCCGCCGGTGAGATTAAGATGATACCAAAATTTGAAATTCGCGCTCTTAATTAACTTAATTAACTCCTTGTCAGAATTTAAGATAATTAAAGATAAATTAACCATCAAAGGTGGGACGCTTTTAATACCACCATGCTTCAAAGGGTTAAAGAACTTTGCTTCACCTAACAAACTAAAGTTTATGCGAATTTTCAAAACTTGTCTTTCAGGAAATTCGCAACAAATTCGTCCTAAACTGTTCAATTTAGACAATTCAGACAAACAAACCTCTTTTTTAGGGTTTCGTACCGAAAACGGAACCCTTATAGGATCACTTTGTCCGTCTGTCTGTCCGTCCGTCCGTCTGTTTGTCTGTCAAGACCATTTTTCTCAGGAACGCGTAGAGGTAACAAGTTGAAATTTGTATCAAATACTCGGGTCTGCGGTCTCTTTCAGTTGTGAAAAAATCAAACTTGTAAGTCAACGCGATTAAAAGATATGACCATGTATGTCGCATATTTTGCGATTTCACAAAGGAATGAAAACCTATGGGGTACTTCCCGTTGACCTAGAATTATGAAATTTGGCAAGAAGCGGTATCTTACAGCACATGTAAAGGGAAAAATCTGAAAACCGTAAATATGTAGTTTAATTACAAGAAAAATGCGAATTTACTATTAGAAACTTATGAAAATACACTAATGTGTTGCGTGGTATTGTCAGGCAGCAGAAGCATATGGGTAGCATACAGTTAGGTCCTCCTAAAGATAGCTTACTTACAAGTTTGTACGAAACCCTCGGTGCGCGAGTCACAACTCGCACTTGCCCGGTTTTATTTATAAAGCTCTCACTAAACCAACACCAGGTCGGTTAGGTTAGGTTACTTCAATATAGTCACACAAGCCTCTTTTTTTGGAAGCTTTCACTAAACCACTTACAGGTCGGTTAATGAAAACCGCCCTAATTGAAATTGCCTCCTCGACCGGGAATCGAACCCGGGTCTCCCGCTTGTCAGACGGGTATGTTGTCAGGACAGAGAGACAAGATTATTCGCCAGTAGTTGGACTCGTTTACTATAATCCAATTCAACATCTCAACCCTCCCTCTCGAAACCAAATTAATAATTTACGCTGAAGGGTTGCTTCCCGGATTTAATTAATAATCGCCTCAGTTTAGTCAGTTAGCTCACAATTTAGCGCTAATCCATAGATTTATTCCAGACAGACTAGACTCCATAAATAGAACTAGACAGATAACTAAGACAAGACTAGACAGACAAGACTAGACAGACAAGACTAGACAGACAAGACTAGACAGACAAGACTAGACAGACAAGACTAGACAGACAAGACTAGACAGACAAGACTAGACAGACAAGACTAGACAGACAAGACTAGACAGACAAGACTAGACAGACAAGACTAGACAGACAAGACTAGACAGACAAGACTAGACAGACAAGACTAGACAGACAAGACTAGACAGACAAGACTAGACAGACAAGACTAGACAGACAAGACTAGACAGACAAGACTAGACAGACAAGACTAGACAGACAAGACCAGACAGACAAGACCAGACAGACAAGACCAGACAGACAAGACCAGACAGACAAGACCAGACAGACAAGACCAGACAGACAAGACCAGACAGACAAGACCAGACAGACAAGACCAGACAGACAAGACCAGACAGACAAGACCAGACAGACAAGACCAGACAGACAAGACCAGACAGACAAGACCAGACAGACAAGACCAGACAGACAAGACCAGACAGACAAGACCAGACAGACAAGACGAGACAGACAAGACTAGACAGACAAGACTAGACAGACAAGACTAGACAGACAAGACTAGACAGACAAGACTAGACAGACAAGACTAGACAGACAAGACTAGACAGACAAGACTAGACAGACAAGACTAGACAGACAAGACTAGACAGACAAGACTAGACAGACAAGACTAGACAGACAAGACTAGACAGACAAGACTAGACAGACAAGACTAGACAGACAAGACTAGACAGACAAGACTAGACAGACAAGACTAGACAGACAAGACTAGACAGACAAGACTAGACAGACAAGACTAGACAGACAAGACTAGACAGACAAGACTAGACAGACAAGACTAGACAGACAAGACTAGACAGACAAGACTAGACAGACAAGACTAGACAGACAAGACTAGACAGACAAGACTAGACAGACAAGACTAGACAGACAAGACTAGACAGACAAGACTAGACAGACAAGACTAGACAGACAAGACTAGACAGACAAGACTAGACAGACAAGACTAGACAGACAAGACTAGACAGACAAGACTAGACAGACAAGACTAGACAGACAAGACTAGACAGACAAGACTAGACAGACAAGACTAGACAGACAAGACTAGACAGACAAGACTAGACAGACAAGACTAGACAGACAAGACTAGACAGACAAGACTAGACAGACAAGACTAGACAGACAAGACTAGACAGACAAGACTAGACAGACAAGACTAGACAGACAAGACTAGACAGACAAGACTAGACAGACAAGACTAGACAGACAAGACTAGACAGACAAGACTAGACAGACAAGACTAGACAGACAAGACTAGACAGACAAGACTAGACAGACAAGACTAGACAGACAAGACTAGACAGACAAGACTAGACAGACAAGACTAGACAGACAAGACTAGACAGACGAGACTAGACAGACAAGACTAGACAGACAAGACTAGACAGACAAGACTAGACAGACAAGACTAGACAGACAAGACTAGACAGACAAGACTAGACAGACAAGACTAGACAGACAAGACTAGACAGACAAGACTAGACAGACAAGACCAGACAGACAAGACCAGACAGACAAGACCAGACAGACAAGACCAGACAGACAAGACCAGACAGACAAGACCAGACAGACAAGACCAGACAGACAAGACCAGACAGACAAGACCAGACAGACAAGACCAGACAGACAAGACCAGACAGACAAGACCAGACAGACAAGACCAGACAGACAAGACCAGACAGACAAGACCAGACAGACAAGACCAGACAGACAAGACCAGACAGACAAGACCAGACAGACAAGACCAGACAGACAAGACCAGACAGACAAGACCAGACAGACAAGACCAGACAGACAAGACCAGACAGACAAGACCAGACAGACAAGACCAGACAGACAAGACCAGACAGACAAGACAAGACAGACAGACAAGACTAGACAGACAAGACTAGACAGACAAGACTAGACAGACAAGACTAGACAGACAAGACTAGACAGACAAGACTAGACAGACAAGACTAGACAGACAAGACTAGACAGACAAGACTAGACAGACAAGACTAGACAGACAAGACTAGACAGACAAGACTAGACAGACAAGACTAGACAGACAAGACTAGACAGACAAGACTAGACAGACAAGACTAGACAGACAAGACTAGACAGACAAGACTAGACAGACAAGACTAGACAGACAAGACTAGACAGACAAGACTAGACAGACAAGACTAGACAGACAAGACTAGACAGACAAGACTAGACAGACAAGACTAGACAGACAAGACTAGACAGACAAGACTAGACAGACAAGACTAGACAGACAAGACTAGACAGACAAGACCAGACAGACAAGACCAGACAGACAAGACCAGACAGACAAGACCAGACAGACAAGACTAGACAGACAAGACTAGACAGACAAGACTAGACAGACAAGACTAGACAGACAAGACTAGACAGACAAGACTAGACAGACAAGACTAGACAGACAAGACTAGACAGACAAGACTAGACAGACAAGACTAGACAGACAAGACTAGACAGACAAGACTAGACAGACAAGACTAGACAGACAAGACTAGACAGACAAGACCAGACAGACAAGACCAGACAGACAAGACCAGACAGACAAGACCAGACAGACAAGACCAGACAGACAAGACCAGACAGACAAGACCAGACAGACAAGAGCAGACAGACAAGACCAGACAGACAAGACCAGACAGACAAGACCAGACAGACAAGACCAGACAGACAAGACCAGACAGACAAGACCAGACAGACAAGACCAGACAGACAAGACCAGACAGACAAGACCAGACAGACAAGACCAGACAGACAAGACCAGACAGACAAGACCAGACAGACAAGACCAGACAGACAAGACTAGACAGACAAGACTAGACAGACAAGACTAGACAGACAAGACTAGACAGACAAGACTAGACAGACAAGACTAGACAGACAAGACTAGACAGACAAGACTAGACAGACAAGACTAGACAGACAAGACTAGACAGACAAGACTAGACAGACAAGACTAGACAGACAAGACTAGACAGACAAGACTAGACAGACAAGACTAGACAGACAAGACTAGACAGACAAGACTAGACAGACAAGACTAGACAGACAAGACTAGACAGACAAGACTAGACAGACAAGACTAGACAGACAAGACTAGACAGACAAGACTAGACAGACAAGACTAGACAGACAAGACTAGACAGACAAGACTAGACAGACAAGACTAGACAGACAAGACTAGACAGACAAGACTAGACAGACAAGACTAGACAGACAAGACTAGACAGACAAGACTAGACAGACAAGACTAGACAGACAAGAATAGACAGACAAGACTAGACAGACAAGACTAGACAGACAAGACTAGACAGACAAGACTAGACAGACAAGACTAGACAGACAAGACTAGACAGACAAGACTAGACAGACAAGACTAGACAAACAAGACTAGACAGACAAGACTAGACAGACAAGACTAGACAGACAAGACTAGACAAACAAGACTAGACAGACAAGACTAGACAGACAAGACTAGACAGACAAGACTAGACAGACAAGACTAGACAGACAAGACTAGACAGACAAGACTAGACAGACAAGACTAGACAGACAAGACTAGACAGACAAGACTAGACAGACAAGACTAGACAGACAAGACTAGACAGACAAGACTAGACAGACAAGACTAGACAGACAAGACTAGACAGACAAGACTAGACAGACAAGACTAGACAGACAAGACTAGACAGACAAGACTAGACAGACAAGACTAGACAGACAAGACTAGACAGACAAGACTAGACAGACAAGACTAGACAGACAAGACTAGACAGACAAGACTAGACAGACAAGACTAGACAGACAAGACTAGACAGACAAGACTAGACAGACAAGACTAGACAGACAAGACTAGACAGACAAGACTAGACAGACAAGACCAGACAGACAAGACCAGACAGACAAGACCAGACAGACAAGACCAGACAGACAAGACCAGACAGACAAGACCAGACAGACAAGACCAGACAGACAAGACCAGACAGACAAGACCAGACAGACAAGACCAGACAGACAAGACCAGACAGACAAGACCAGACAGACAAGACCAGACAGACAAGACCAGACAGACAAGACTAGACAGACAAGACTAGACAGACAAGACTAGACAGACAAGACTAGACAGACAAGACTAGACAGACAAGACTAGACAGACAAGACTAGACAGACAAGACTAGACAGACAAGACTAGACAGACAAGACTAGACAGACAAGACTAGACAGACAAGACTAGACAGACAAGAATAGACAGACAAGACTAGACAGACAAGACTAGACAGACAAGACTAGACAGACAAGACTAGACAGACAAGACTAGACAGACAAGACTAGACAGACAAGACTAGACAGACAAGACTAGACAGACAAGACTAGACAGACAAGACTAGACAGACAAGACTAGACAGACAAGACCAGACAACAATAGACAAGACAAGACAATAGACAAGACAAGACAATATACAAGACCAGACAAGATTGCTATAAAACTAGACAGATAACACTTGACAGACAAGACTAGACAGATAAGTCTCGACAGACAAGGCTAGAAGGTAAGACTAGACAGATAAGACTAGACTGGTAAGAGTAGACAGACAAGACTAGACAGATAAGACTAGACTGGTAAGAGTAGACAGACAAGACTAGACAGATAAGACTAGACTGGTAAGAGTAGACAGACAAGACTAGACAGAAAAGTTTTGCTTAGTTTTATGTAATCGTGCAGGATTCTGAAAGCACGCAAATGCAATAAATCAAATGGAGTATTAATTTAAAATAAGGGATGTACAAAGCAACCCCTGTCACGCTCCAAGGGACAACGCAATCGCATGTTGAGCCGATCAAAGGAAAACTCAAAGGAGAATGGATTTAGATTTTAGTTTGTTTTGCCTGTTTGGTTCAAGTCTTGTCACTCAAGTCTAGTCTGTCTAGTCTTGTCTATCTAGTCTTGTCCTCTAGTCTAATCTAGTTTAGTGTTGTCTAATGCAGTATGTCTAGTCAGTCAAGTCTGCCTAGTCTGTCTGGTCTGTCTAGTCTGTCTGGTCTGTCTGGTCTGTCTGGTCTGTCTGGTCTGTCTGGTCTGTCTGGTCTGTCTGGTCTGTCTGGTCTGTCTGGTCTGTCTGGTCTGTCTGGTCTGTCTGGTCTGTCTGGTCTGTCTGGTCTGTCTGGTCTGTCTGGTCTGTCTGGTCTGTCTGGTCTGTCTGGTCTGTCTGGTCTGTCTGGTCTGTCTGGTCTGTCTGGTCTGTCTGGTCTGTCTGGTCTGTCTGGTCTGTCTGGTCTGTCTGGTCTGTCTGGTCTGTCTGGACTGTCTGGTTTGTCTGGTCTGTCTTGCCTGTCTGATCTGTCTGGTCTGTCTGGTCTGCCTAGTCTGTCTGGTCTATCTAGTCTGTCTAGGCTGTCTAGTCTGTGTAGTCTGTCTAGTCTGTTTAGTTCGTCTAGTCCGCCTAGACTGTCTGGTCTATCTAGTCTGTCTAGGCTGTCTAGTCTGTGTAGTCTGTCTAGTCTGTTTAGTCCGTCTAGTCCGCCTAGACTGTCTAGTCTGTTTACCACACTAAACAAATGATTTGCTGCAATTTTTTGCGTAATATTCCGCACGATTGAATTCGTATCTGCTGCTGCTATTCGTAACCGGAAGGCCAATAAGCGGTCAAACCGGAAACCGTTCGACGAGATAACGCGGTTTTCCCGTCCATCCCGTCCACAGTTTCCACCAACAGAGAGAGCAAAACTTTTTCCAATTCCCACCACAAACCCCACACAAACTTATCTAATAGCTAACACAATGCTCGACTGCTAGATTCGAATGGTGATTGCACATCACCGTCGCGTCGGTACATTAATTATGGATAGATTAAATAACGTAGAAAGTATCTACATCTAGATATTATCTAGATTAGTAGAAAATAAAACAGAAACTTTGATAGGTATTTCGCGACTTAAGCAAACTAGATAGATATATAGAAATGAGATAGATAGATAGAAAATAGATAGATAGATAGATAGATAGAAAATAGATAGATATAAAATAGATAGATAGATAGATAGAAAATAGATAGATATATAGATAGAAAATAGATAGATAGATAGAAAATAAATAGATATATAGCTAGAAAAGAGATAGATAGAAAATATATAGATGACATTAAGCCTAGATGGATAGATATATAGAAATTAGATAGATAGATAGAATATAGATAGATAGATAGATAGAAAATAGATAGATATATAGATATAAAATAGATAGATAGATAGATAGAAAATAGATAGATATATAGATATAAAATAGATAGATAGATAGATAGATAGAAAACATATAGATATATAGATAGAAAATAGCTAGATAGATAGAAAATAAATAGATATATAGATAGAAAAGAGATAGATAGAAAATATATAGATGACATTAAGCCTAGATGGATAGATTGGATTATGTTTAGAAATCTAGATGAGATTAAGTTTGGATAGATTAATGAGATTAAGAGTAGAAAGATAGATAGGATTAAGTCTAGAAAGATAGATGAGATTAAGTCTATAAAAGTAGATGAGATTAAGTCTAGAAAGATGAGATTATGTCTAGATAGATAGATACATGAGGGTTAAGTCTAGAAAGTTGATAGGTGATATTAAGTCTAGATAGATATATGATATTAAGTTCAGATAAATAGATGAGGATAGATGAAGATGTCATAAGACATATAATTATTAGAGTAAACTTAATAAAGTCGGAACAAAACTTGAATATATAAATATACTCAAGCTTTCCGGAGCGCTATAAAACTAATGAGTCTTTTTAGGACTACTAAAAATAAATCTCGTGTGAAATTTGTTTGTTACTTTATAGGTTTCAGTCCACCTTCGTGGCATTCAACCAAAGGTTTTTGGTAGTCCTAAAAACGTAACCTAACCTAACTCTTATAACTCGTATATGATACTCTATATAAACATATATAAACTCCTATAACTCATATCTCTTATAACTACTATAACTCTTATAAATAAACTCATGTAACTTATATGAGTATATTTATATATTCAAGCTTTGTTCCGACTTTATTAAGTTTATATGATTATCTATAATGTTGTATGGTTTTACCAATTCAAAATTGTTAAAGTAATTAGACTAATTAGAAAGAATTAAATATTTATTATAAGCAATAATAAATCATGAATGAGTTATCTATATCTACGTGAAATTTGCCTTTGTATCTAGACCAGTTCTCGAGTTGCAAATAACCCAAACGAAGCTAATTAAATCTAGAATTTATTTCATTTTGTAGCACTCAATCTAGATCTAAATCACACAACTTTCTTCTAAATCTAGATGGAACACTTTATTCTTGAGATCTTATTAACTTACTCACCACTTCGAATCTAAACGTAAACGGCACTTTTCCACTTACAATTAGTCTAAATCTAGCTCTAAATTGCGTTAACATTCTTTACTTGTTTTCCATCGATTCGAACAGACAAGACTAAATATAAAGATAGATAGAGAGATAGGTATACAGTTAAATAAGTAAATGAGACTAAGTATAAATAGCTAGAGATACATGACATACAATCTAGGCAGATAGATAGATGAGATAAAGTCTAGATAGATAGATGAAATAACGCCCAGAGAAAGATAGATGAGATTAAGTCTAGATAAATAGATATATGATATTAAATCTAGATAGATAGTTACATGAGATAAAGTCTAGATAGACTAATCAAGACTTAATCTGTTATCTTGCCTAGTTTGTCAGGTCTTAGTCTAATCCATTGGGTAGGTTTATTATTTATAAGTCTAGATAGATAGATAGATGAGATTAAGTCTAGATAAATAGTCTAATCAAGACTAAATCAGTTATCTTGTCTAGTTTGTCTGGTCTTAGCCTAATCCGTTGAGTGGATTAATAATTTTTAAGTCTAGATAGATAGATAGATGATATTAAGTCTAGATAGATAGATACATGAGATAAAGTCTAGATAGACTAATCAAGACTAAATCAGTTATCTTGTCTAATTTGTCTGATCTTAGTCTAATCCGTTGGGTGAGTTTATTATTTCTAAGTCTAGATAGATAGATGAGATTAAGTCTAGATAGATAGATAATTAAGATCAAGTCTAGATGGTCTAATCAAGACTAAATCTGTTATCTTGTCTAGTTTGTCTGGTCTTAGTCTAATCCGTTGGGTGGATTAATTATTTTTAAGTCTAGATAGATGATATTAAGTCTAGATAGATAGATACATGAGATAAAGTCTAGATAGACTAATCAAGACTAAATCAGTTATCTTGTCTAATTTGTCTGATCTTAGTCTAGTCCGTTGGGTGGGTTTATTAATTCTAAGTCTAGATAGATAGATGAGATTAAGTCTATATGTAGATACATGATATAAATTCTAGGTAGACTAATCAAGACTAAATCTGTTATCTTGTCTAGTTTGTCTGGTCTTAGTCTAATCCGTTGGGTGGATTAATAATTTTTAAGTCTAGATAGATAGATAGATGATATTAAGTCTAGATAGATAGTTACATGAGATAAAGTCTAGATAGACTAATCAAGACTTAATCTGTTATCTTGCCTAGTTTGTCAGGTCTTAGTCTAATCCATTGGGTAGGTTTATTATTTATAAGTCTAGATATATAGATAGATGAGATTAAGTCTAGATAAATAGTCTAATCAAGACTAAATCAGTTATCTTGTCTAGTTTGTCTGGTCTTAGTCTAATCCGTTGGGTGGATTAATAATTTTTAAGTCTAGATAGATAGATAGATGATATTAAGTCTAGATAGATAGATACATGAGATAAAGTCTAGATAGACTAATCAAGACTAAATCAGTTATCTTGTCTAATTTGTCTGATCTTAGTCTAATCCGTTGGGTGAGTTTATTATTTCTAAGTCTAGATAGATAGATGAGATTAAGTCTAGATAGATAGATAATTAAGATCAAGTCTAGATGGTCTAATCAAGACTAAATCTGTTATCTTGTCTAGCTTGTCTGGACTTAGTCTAGTCCGTTGGGTGGGTTTATTAATTCTAAGTCTAGATAGATAGATGAGATTAAGTCTATATGTAGATACATGATATAAATTCTAGGTAGACTAATCAAGACTAAATCTGTTATCTTGTCTAGTTTGTCTGGTCTTAGTCTAATCCGTTGGGAGGGTTTATTATTTTTAAGTCTAGATAGATAGATGAGATTAAGTCTAGATAAATAGATACATAAGATAAACCCTAGAGAGACTAATCAAGACTCAATCTGTTATCTTGTCTAGTTTGAGAGACAAACTAGACAAGATGAAAGCGAAAACAAGAAGACTAGACAAAAAACCTTACTCTAATCCGTTGGGTGGGTTTATTATTTTTAAATCTAGATAGATAGATAGATGAGATTAAGTCTAGATAGATAGATACACGAGATAAAGTCTAGATAGACTGATTCAGACTAAATGTGTTATCCTGTCTAGTTTGTCTAGTTTTAATCTAATCCGTGGGGTGGGTTTATTATTTTTAAGTCTAGATAGATAGATGAGATTAAGTCTAGTAAAATAGATACATGAGATAAAGCCTAGATAGACTAATCAAGACTTAATCTGTTATCTCGTCTAGTTTGTCTGGTCTTAGTCTAATGGGTTGGGTGGGTTTATAATTTTTATGTCTAGATAGATAGATAAATGAGATTAAGTCTAGATAAATAGATACATGAGATAAAGTCTAGATAGATTAATCAAGACTTAATCTGTTATCTCATCTAGTTTGTCTGGTCTTAGTCTAATGGATTGGGTGGGTTTATAATTTTTAAGTCTAGATAGATAGATAGATGAGATTAAGTCTAGATAGATAGATACATGAGATAAAGTCTAGATAGACTAATCCAGACTAAATCTGTTATCCTTTCTAATTAGACAGGATAACAGATTTAATCTGGATTAGTCTAATCCGTTAGGTGGGTTTATTATTTTTAAGTCTAGATAGATAGATGAGATTAAGTCTAGATATATAGATACATGAGATAAAATCTAGATAGACTAATCCAGACTAAATCTGTTATCCTGTTTAGTTTGTCTGGTCTTAGTCTAATGAGTTGGGTGGGTTTATTATTTTTAAGTCTAGATAGATAGATGAGATTAAGTCTAGATAGATAGATACGTGAGATAAAGTCTAGACAGACTGATCCTTGGGTAGTGGGTAGGTACACCCTGCGGTCCTTGCAGGGATAGACCTATTTCAGAGATGCGAGATCCCACGGGAGCCTTGGTTTCTCTCCCACTCACAAATTCCGGGAGGTAACCATGTCCTAATCTAATTCTATCAAAAACTGAAATTTATCCTTCGTATATCCCACGAAGTCCGTCCCAGATTGCACAGAAGGGAAAATCCTCTTCACCAAAAAAAGTTCCCTAGACCCAGTGGCGCGGGTCTAGGCGTGCCAGCCATAAAATATGAAAAGCCGGTTGTTGAAAATATAGTACCCCAGGGGGGTAGGGCCAATGGTCCGGAATCCCACCCCGATCTAAACTCGGGCGGCTCCAAGGATTCTGGGGGGAGCAAACAGACGACTCGCTTATCCTTCGGCACGGTAATGGCTAGAAGCAATTCTATCAGTACCTGTTTAGAGGCTTTGAAGAAAACGAAGGTTTCAGACACCTCAATGGAAAAGGAAGAAAAGAAATTATCAGCATACAACAGAAAACAAAGCTCAAGTGCATTTGTGTTAGAAGAGGCAAATTGCAATGATAACCAAGTTAGGACTGGAACTCGAGAAGAATATCGAACAGAACACCAAACGTTAGATCAAAGAAACCACAAAGAGACTATCTAGACAGAAAATCTGCCTGAGTTCCCCTGTCATACAAAATTGGATAAAAGAAAATAAGTACGAGAGGTTGGAAAAAATGACTTTCGACGTGGATATACAGACCGACCCATACAAGGGCAACGACGCCGGAACCCAGACAATAGAAGAAAATGACCTGTTGGAGTTTGAGCCCTGCAAATGCTACGAGCATTATCGATTGCTCGAAAATTATAGATGGACAGACGAAACTTACAAAAATACAAAACTTCTGAGTGGAAATCCCATGCTAAATACAAGGAACAACATTGATAAAGTAATGACAGTCTGGGTTAATAACAACGACATGAACATGAATAGAGGGATCCAGAAGGCTTTTAAGGATATATATATATCCTGAACTTACTGATATTTATGAGGATTTCGGCATGCTGTAACGCGAAAGCAAAATTAAGACACAAAAAACAGGACAAACAAACAAAACAGGACAAACATATATTTAAAATAACACCTGAACTGACGGAGAAGAAAATCTTCTCGCTACTGCTGCCACTCAAAATGGAAACTGAAGGCGACGAATGTATTATTACCCACCAGCCGGAAGGTTTTGACACGGAAACCTTCAGAAAACTGGCAGAGGCTGTTCTACAACAAGTCTACAACAAATATAGAAATCTACACAGGTGGTGATAAAACAAGAAGAAGTGAGATTAAACAAGAACGTAGAACTTACGCCATTGTTGTGGAAAACAAGGACAGAAGCTACCAGGACAATCTACAGACAGTAAAATCGGCACTGTAAGGAAAAGACGAGAACGACAGCATTCTAGGTATAAGAAGTACGAAGGAAGGCAAGGTTCTTATTACAATGGAAAAGAATAAAACGGCGCTGGTCAAACTACATCATATATTACAGACCCAAGGCGCAAACGATGGGACCAAAGTCTGGAGTCTGGAGGACAAAATGGAAAGGTGTCTCTGTATATAAAAGGCATCGACGCTCTTACTGAAAGAGACGAAGTTGAAAAGGCCATCCGAGAAAACATCGAAGCATCGGACCAGAAGGTATATACGCTCAGCGAACTGAGACCAGCAGCGGGACACACTAGATCAGCAACGCTCACCATAAATAAGACGGACGATGAAAAAATTCTTGTGAAAAACTACATTAAAGTAGGCCTAGTCCGGGTCCGGGTGGAAAAATGGATACAGATGACCAGATGTATTAAGTGCTGGAGTTATGAACACAGCCAAAACGACTGCAATGGCCCTGAAAGGACCAAAACATGTTTTAACTGTGGAGAGGAGGGCCATACGAAAAAGGATTGCAAAGGAAATGCAAGATACCCCATATGCCAAGAGGAGGGGCACCGTGCAGGAACCGGAAAATGCCCAGCATTCAGAAAGTCTCTGGCAAAAGCGAGGAGCAGGGAACACTCTATCGCAAATGGATAATCACGCAATACTTCAAACAAACCTTGGCAGGCCAAATAGAGCGATTGACCTGCTAAGGCAGAAATGCGCTGAAGACAATTTCAACATCGCACTGGTCTCAGTACCCAACCAACATATGGTAAATGGAAACCCAAGATAGATAGCCGACTCCAATATTGACGTAGCCATATATATAGCACAGAATAGGATAAAAATCTATAAGACGCGATACGGAGACGGATTTGTGTGGATTGAATGCCAGAACATTGTATTATATGCGTGTTACATTTCACCCGCGCTAAATCTAGAACGATACCTGACAACAAATTAGCCGAGCCTTAGACAGAGACACTAGACAACACCAAAAAGCTATCCTAATTGGTGGAGATTTCAACGCGAAGGCGCACAGCTGGGGCTCCCCGATAGAGGATAGAAGAGGAAATGTATTATCAGAATGGTGGGATCACTGGGAATCAGTGGGAAGGACTATGTAATCCTAAACACCGGTGACACTCCGACATTCAACGAAAGCAGAGGAACCTCCTATATAGATGTAACAATATGCACGAATAATCTGAAAAAACACATCAAGAACTGGGCAGTGAGCGATGAAGAAAACCTTAGCGATCATCGAAATATACATATAGTAATTGGGAAAAATAAAACAGACCAAAAGAAATGTATCACTCGGAAAGGCTGGATATTCAAAAGGGAAAAAACAGATCAACTAGTCTCGAGGATAAAACTTCTGATACAACAACCGAACCATAGGCACACGGTCAAAGATTTAACAAAGAGCATTGAGAAGGCATGCAATAAGATCCTAAAAAAGAAACAACAGAAACACACAAGGAAAGCGTCACACTGGTGGAATACAGAAATCGCCGACCAAAGAACCAAATGCTGTAAGGCGAATAGAGCACTCACTAGGGAAAATAGGAAAGCAAACTCAACACACAACACAATAGAGTATTTGAAAGAAAATTACAGGGAAGAGCGAAGAACTCTTAAAAAGCTGATAAAAGTAGCAAAAAAGAAAGCATGGATCGCACTATGCCGGGAAATAGACAATGACAAATGGGGGATGGGCTACAAAATTGTCACGCGGAAAATAGGAATCCGAAGAGCAATAACCCTAACATATGATGAGCAGCTAGCAATAGCAAGAAGTCTCTTTCCGAACCACCCAAGAAGGATATGGCCTATACTTACAATTGCACCCGAGAAAATTCCGGATGTAAAATTAGAGGAAATAAAAGAAGCTGGAAGAAGATTACGAGCTGGAAAAGCGGCGGGACCGGATGGAATACCACCAGAAGTAATTAAAAGCATCACCGAGATAAACCCAGAACTATTCCAGACGACAATAGAAAAACTAATTTAAATAGGGATGTTCCCAGAAGAATGGAAAGAGATGAAGCTTACCTTAATCGAAAAACCTAACGCAGTAGGGGAAAATAAGAAATATAGACCAATATGCTTACTAAATTCGGCGGCAAAGCTATATGAACAAATATTGAACAAGAGGCTAGTAGACGAGATCGAAGAAAACGGGGGCCTCGCACCGACCCAATTTGGTTTTCGGAGAGGGCGCTCCACCATAGACGCGGTGAAACTAGTGCAGGATCTGATCAAGGAAAAGAGGAAAAAAAAACCGAATAAAAAATACGTCACCCTGGTAACACTAGACGTAAAAAATGCTTTTAACTCGGCCTCCTAGCCGGACATCATCAGAACGCTACAAGAATGGCAGATATCACCCTACCTGGTGAAAGTGATATGTAGCTATTTCGGTAACCGGAGAATAATTGTAGGTGAACAGCATAGCCTGGAAATGACATGCAGGGTTCCACAGGGTTCAGTAATAGGCCCCACACTCTGGAACCTGTTCTACGATGATATACTTAGAGGACTAATGCCATACGAAGCCACACTGATAGGTTACGCAGATGACCTGGCACTTGTGGTGAGTGGAGACAACAAAGCAAATATGGAAAGAGATATAGAGCTAGCTATAAAAAAGATACAAAGTTGGATTTAAGGTAGGAAACTTCAACTGGCACCGCATAAGACAGAAGCCGTAATACTCTCCGACAAGAAAAAACTGAAGACCATCTCCAGAAAAGTAGGCGAGACAACGATAAGCAACAAACCCACGCTACAATATCTAGGTGTCACCTTTGGACATGAATATGGGAGCCCACATCAAAAGAGTAACGGAGAAGGCAGATAGACCTATAGCCGCACTGGCACAAATAATGCCAAACAGGAGAGGTGCAAGACAGGGATCTAGGAAGGTGATATACAGCGTGATAAACTCTATATTCCTCTACGAAACACCGGCGTGGCGTGAGTGGGCCACTAAAACGAAATATAGAAGAATCCTAGAAAAGACCCAACGTAAGGCAGCCCTTAAGATTGCCTGTGCCTATAGGACGGTATCCACAAAGGCCATACAGGTGATTGCAGGCACGGCACCAATCCATCTGCTGGTACTAGAGCGTACCTACGATAAAACTGGAAAAAAAGAAGAAGAAAAAATAAAGACTAAGGAGGCTACTCTAAATAAGTGGGAAGAAGAATGGTCGCAGGATAGTACTACCGCTAAGTGGACGAAGGAACTAATTCCCGAACTAAAGCCATGGATTCAAAGGGAACACGGAGAAGTGGGATACCACCTTACCCAGTTCCTTAGCGAACATGACTGTTTTAATAGCTACCTATTCAGATTCAAATTAGTCCCAAGCTATGAGTGCAGATACTGCGGTCAACGAGATACGCCGGAGCACACGGTCCTGTGGTGTTATAGGTGGCAGACTATAAGAGAAGAAGCCGTAGACAAAATAGGAGAACAACTCACAAAGAACAACATAATAAAGATAATGTTAGAAAGCGAGGATAAATGGGATGCCATGATAGAATGTGCAATCAAGGAAATAATCTGAAATAAGGAAGAGGAAAATAAGCAATTGAAGAATGAAAGATGATGAAAGAATTTGTGGATCTCAGCGTAGTTACGCTTCAAGGCAATTCCACTGATTTCCATGTAACCGAGGAGGGGTTTTTAGTGTTACCGACCATCCGGATAGGTAGTCCCACACTCTCACGGGAAACCTCGAGGTCGTACGTAAAGTATTTCCCCCTCCTCCAAAAAAAAAAGATAGATAGATGAGACTTAGTCTATATAAATAGATACATGAGATAAAGTCTAGATAGACTAATCCAGACAAAATATGTTATCCTGTGTACTTTGTCTGGTCGTAGTCTAATCCGTTGAGTGGATTTATTATTTTTAAGTCTAGATAGATAGATAGATGAGATTAAGTCTAGATAGATAGACACATGAGATATGGTCTAGATAGACTAATCCAAACCAAAACTGCTATCCTGTATAGTTCGTCTGGTCTTAGTCTAATCAGTGGGGCGGGTTTATTATTTTTAAGTCTGGATAGATAGATAGATGAGACAAAGTCTAGATAGAAAGATACATGAGATAAAATCTAGATAGACCAATCAAGACCAATTCGTTCCCTTGTATAGTTTGTCTGGTCTTAATCTAATCCGTTGGGTGGGTTTATTATTTTTAATTCTAGATAGATAGATAGATAAGATAAAGTCTAGATAGATAGATGCATGGGATAAAGTATAGATAGACTAATCTAGACTTAATCTGTTATCTTGTCTAGTTTCTCTGGTCTTAGTCTAATCCGTTGGATGGGTATATTATTTTTTAAGTCTACATAGATAGATGAGATTAAGTCTTGATAGATAGATACTTGAGATAAAGTCTAGATAGACTAATCAAGACTAAATCTATTATCTTGTCAAGTTTGTCTGGTCTTAGTCCATATCCGTTGGGAGGGTCTATTATTTTTAAGTCTAGATAGATAGATAGATGAGATTAAGTCTGGATAGATAGATATATGAGATAAAGTCTATATAGACTAATCAAGATTAAATGAGTTTTCTTGTCTAGTTTGTCTGGTCTTAGTCTAATCCGTTGGGTGGGTTTATTATTTTTAATTCTAGATAGATAGATAGATGATATTAAGTCTAGATAGATAAATACAGGAGATAAAGTCTAGATAGACTAATTCAGACTAAATCTGTTATGCTGTCTAGTTTGTCTGGTCTAGATCTAATCCGTTGGGTGGGTTTATTATTTTTAAATCTAAATAGATAGATAGATGAGATTAAGTCTAGATAGATAGATGCATGAGATAAAGGCTAGATAGACTAATCAAGACCAAATCTGTTATCTTGTCTAGTTTGTCTGATCTTAGTCTAATAGTTGGGTTGGTTTATTAATTTTAAGTCTAGATAGATAGATAGATGAGATTAAGTCTAGATAGATAGATACATGAGATAAAGTCTAGATAAACTAATCCAGACTAAATTTGTTATCCTGTCTAGTTTATCTAGTCTTAGTCTAATCCGTTGGTGGGTTTATTATTTTTAAGTCTAGATAGATAGATAGATGAGATTAAGTTTAGATAGATAGATATATGAGATAAACTCTAAATAGACTAATCAAGACTAAATCTGTTACCTTGTCTAGTTTGCCTGGACTTAGTCTAATCCGTTGGACGGGTTTATTAATTTTAAGTCTAGATAGATAGATAGATGAGATTAAGTCTAGATAGATAGATACATGAGATAAACTCTAGATAGACTAATCAAGACTCAATCTGTTTGTTTGTCTAGTTTGTCTGGTCTTAGTCTAATCCGTTGGGTGGGTTTATTATTTCTAAGTCTAGATAGATAGATGAGATTAAGTCTAGATAGATATATGAGATTAGAGTCTAGATCAAGACTAAATCTTGTATGATTTGTCTGGTTTTAGTCTAGTCCGTTGGTTGGGTTTATTATTTTGAATGCCGTTGGGGTAATGGCTTGAGGGTTGTTAGAGTTTTAATGGTTGAAAACTCACCCTAATGATTTCCCTTTTTTGGGTATTAAGGGTGCGTGGGGTGTTAAGGGCGGCGACATGATCATTGACTCATAATGCAGTCGACAAATGGCCAGACTAGACGGACAAGTTTGCGTCTTGTGCCGAGGGTGAATGTTTTGTTCAAAAATTACGTCATTATATCGCAAATTTGCACACAAAAAAAAAATATCATAAAATAAGACTGAAAATTTAGTCAACTTCCCTATAGCGTTTGTGAATTTTCAGCAAATTTCACACAAACGCAATAATAGACTTTGAATAAGAATAATAGATCTAGATTTTTTTCTATGTGCATGCGTAAATTTCCGCCATATTTTCGGGCAGTTTTTTGAAGTACAACTAGTGAAAATAACAAAATCTGCCCGAAACTTTCATATTCCCGCCTTCTAGACAAGGCGAACACGCCTGCGCTTAACTAAACGTAAAAATAACAACATGTGCCCAAAACTTACATATTCCCGCCTTCTAGACAAGGCGAACACGTATACGCTTAACTAAACATAAAAGGGTCTACTGTCATAAAATTGAGCGCGTTTCCGAAATTCGCGACGGTTTTTGTAAACTTGCGATTTCTCCCTTAATTTGCAACCGAATCCCTTGATTTTTGCAACAATTTAGAGATAATTAAATTCGCTTTAATTCTTATATAAGAATTTTTTTTGCAACTTTGGCAGAAATAAATGAAATGACAGCGCAAAGTAATCGTTTTTAAGTTGCAATCAAATTTTTGCAAAAATTAGCGTTTTCTTGTCAAAGCTTGATAAATCTCGCGTCTAATTGCCCGCCTTCACCTCCGCATTTAATCAGGCAATCGCGATGCAAATTGGCGAAGGCGTCGCATTTTTGCGCGAGTTTCCTCCCCGCAAAAAACGACGCTCACGGGGTGAGAAAACGATTAAAACCTTCCAGCGACAACTTCCACCCCCGATTTCGAGCTTGAATTAACCCCGCCGAAACACGATTTGCAAGGAGACGACGTGTCAAGATTTCGCAGAAGATTAGATTTAGTATTTAGTCGAGATTCGATTACAGAAATATTTAGTCTAGTGTTGAATTTTGAATAGTCTAGATTAATTTATGTAGGAAATATATTTAGTTTGTGACGTCATTTGTGGGGTTTTCATGATGGATACGTCAAAATGTCGTGAATGAGAATTAGAGTAGACATTGTTAGTTGAAGTTTGGTGCAAAAGTTATGAAATTTGGTTGGGAATTAACGGAGTTGTGGCGAATTTTCCAAAAACTGTGAGCTGTGAGTTTTTTGAGAGTTGCGACGTTTCTGTCAAAGCTTACAAACATTTGCACACGTGACGAGAAAGTGGTCCAAAGACCTAACAATCTGTGGCTTGTGTTTTTTAAATTTGCCCGAAATTTAAGCAAATTATCGAGGAGTTATTGCCCACTTTTTACCAAGAAAACGCAAACATCGATGCTCCCTCCGCAGTTTTCGCACGATTCGTCTGTCATTTTGCCAAATTAATGCGTAGCCGCCCCCGCAAAACATAGCCATAGGCAAAATTCAAATTTCGCTGCGAGTTTTTTGGCAGTTACGACGGTTCTGTCAAAGCTACCAAACATTTGCAAACGTGGCGAGAAAGTGGTCTAAAGACCTAACAAACTGAGGCTTTGTTTCTTAAATTCCCCAAAATGTAAGCAAATTATTGCGGAAAAATCGAACTTTGCCCCATTTTTACCGAAAAAACGCAAAATCGATGCCCTCACCGCAGTTTTCGCAAGATTTGTCTGTCATTTTGCCAAATTACTGCGAAGCCGTCCCCGCAAAACATACCGAATTCTCCCCATATTTTCCGTTTTTTTTAATAGTTAATCCTACATTCCAATGAACTAATATTTTATTATTGTTAAAAAATACATAAAACAATTTTTTTTACTACATTTTGCACTACCCCATAAAACATTAATTTTAAAACAACCCGTGTGGGGTTGTAGGTCCCCCATCGGGCGCCTCCCCAGGTGGCGGATAGGGGGATGCCTCCTAGATATAGGTGCTACCGGGGCAATCAAATACCCGGGGCGGACCAAAACCTACAAATGTAGCGTCTGCACTCAGAATGAGCGGCTACAAATCCGCAGCGTCTGTACCAGATTGGGCGGCTGCAACAGCGTCTGACCCAGAATGGGCGGCTGATTTAAATCCTGTAAACAGGAGGCTGGTTTGGAAGCTATAGCTGGCAGCCCCAGCACCAAACTACGGCCACAGTGGGCTAATAACCTGCTTGGCCTAAACTATGCTATTAATGAAACCTCTACAACACAAATCCGGACGGACAAAACGAAGACAACACTGGCTACACTTAAGGAAAAGTTACGTTTTGGATGCTGGAACGTAAAAACTCTATACGAAGCATCAAAACTGCATCAAGCGGTGAGAGAATTAAATAACTACAACATCTCAATTTTAGGCTTATCAGAAGTTCGCTGGCTTGGCAAGGGGGAGCTCAACTTACAATCTGGGGAGCTTTTCCTGTACAGTGGCAAAGAAACTGGGTCTCATGAAAGAGGCGTTGGTTTCATAATTACTAAAAAAGCCAGAAAGAGCCTAAACACAAATGGAAAAACCTCTACAACACAAATCCGGACGGACAAAACGAAGACAACACCGGCTACACTTAAGGAAAAGTTACGTTTTGGATGCTGGAACGTAAAAACTCTATTCGAAGCATCAAAACTGCATCAAGCGGTGAGAGAATTAAATAACTACAACATCTCAATTTTAGGCTTATCAGAAGTTCGCTGGCTTGGCAAGGGGGAGCTCAACTTACAATCTGGGGAGCTTTTCCTGTACAGTGGCAAAGAAACTGGGTCTCATGAAAGAGGCGTTGGTTTCATAATTACTAAAAAAGCCAGAAAAAGCCTAATTTCATGGAACCCCATTGATGACAGAATAATTACAGCAAGGTTCCACACTAAATACAGAAATATCACCTTTGTACAATGCTATGCACCCACAAACAGTGCGAGTGCTGAGGAAAAAGAAAATTTCTACGATATCCTTGAAAGTACGTTAAGGAAGATAAACAGAGGTGATATCACCACACTCATGGGTGATCTCAACGCTAAGGTCGGGACAAATAACAGTAACCTAGAAGACATCATGGGTAAAGAAACGAAAACGGTGAACTATTCACGAAACTCTGTTCAACATCAGACCTAGTTATAGGTGGAACAGTGTTCCCACACAAGCAAATCCACAAAGTCACATGGATATCCCCCGACAAGAAAACCCAAAACCAAATTGACCATATTGCCATATCGAAAACATGGCGTAGATCCCTACTTGATGTCAGAAACAAAAGGGGTGCAGACATTGCCAGCGACCACCACCTTCTGCTCGGCACGTTCAGAATCAAACTGGCCGTACCAAAGAAACCTGAACAATCAAAGAGAGTAAAGTTCAACCTACACAAACTGCGCCAACCAAACTGCAAAAAAGTTTTCCTAACAAACCTGCATGAATATGCAGAACAAAATCCCATAACATCTTGGGATGGCTTAGCCAAGACACTACTCGAATCGGCCAAAACAACCCTTGGTACAAAGGAAAGAAATCGAAAAGACTGGATCTCAGACCAAACATGGCAACTTATACAAGACAGAAAGGATGCGAAGAAACTGGTACTCCAGTGCAAAACTTCGATGACAAAAAATGATGCAATCTGGAGATATACACAACTATGCAAACAAATTAAAGCATCTGCCAAAAAAGACAAGCGAATATGGATTGACCTGATATGTGAGCAAGCAGAAGAAGCAGCCAAAAATAACAACTCGAGGACTCTTTACACACTGACAAACAAGCTCTCCAAAAAGCACACAAAGACCACAAATATAGTTAGAAGCAAAGACAACCGCCGACTGACCACCCCAGAAACTCAGCTCGATAGGTGGAAGGAATACTTTGCTGATATGCTTAGCTCACCCACGGAAGACGAACTTGAGATAGCTCCAGAAGCCAATGCAAATGAACAGCTGAATATAAAAATAGACGCGCCTTCAAAAACAGAAATACTAAATACCATCAAGCAGCTGAAAAACAACAAAGCGGCAGGGGTAGACAACATACCTGCCGAACTAATCAAGGTAGACCCTAAATGGATTGCACCTCTACTTGCAAAAATAATAAAAGGGATCTGGACAAACCAAGAAATTCCAGCAGAAATGAAACATGGTCTCATTATCAAACTGCCAAAGAAAGGAGACCTAACGCAATGCAAAAATTGGAGAGGAATAACGCTATTAAACACCATAAACAAAATTATTGCAAGTGTAATCCAACATAGGCTGGCAGAAGCATTCGAACCCATACTGCGTCCAAACCAAGCAGGCTTCCGCCCAAACCGCTCATGCATAGACCACATAAATTCAACAAGAATAATTATAGAACAATCCGTTGAATGGCGATCGCCACTATATCTTGTTTTCATCGACTTTGAACGTGCTTTTGACAGCCTATCCCACTCTGCTATATGGAAGATACTACGGACAAGAGGCGTGCCAACAAAAATCATCGACACGATTAGAGAACTGCACCATGACGTATCATGTAGTATCCTGCATAGCGGAGCACATAGCAACCTTTTTCCGGTGAGATCAGGAGTGAAGCAAGGATGTGTGCTCTCTCCCTTGCTTTTTAACATTGCTCTTGACTATATCCTGGAAAAGTCTTGCAGACCAAACGATGGTATTCGATGGTCTCTTTACTCTAATCTCAAAGATCTCGAACACGCAGACGACATTTGCCTTTTTTCGCATACCTATGAAAGTATGCAAAGGCAACTCACCCTACTATCAGACATGGCACAGAAGATAGGCTTGAAAATAAATGTCTCAAAAACAAAAGCGATGCGAATGCACACAAATAACGACGCACCGTTTCAAATATACGACCAACCAATTGAGAATGTAGAAAAGTTTCAGTATCTAGGAAGCATTCTCAACGAGACGGGCGGAACAGACCTAGACATTCTAAACAGAATTCAAAAAGCACAGATGGCATTCAGGCAACTAAACACAATATGGAGGTCCAACATCATAAAAACAAAGAGCAAGCTGCGTTTATATAGAACAAACGTCAAAGCAATCCTCTTATATGGATGTGAGACCTGGAAAAACACTAATGCCACAAAACATAAACTTCAGGTTTTCGCCAACAAATGTCTACGAATCATCCTCAGAATCTTCTGGCCACAGAAAATTACTAATGAGCAACTTCTTAAACGATGCGGAGAAGAAACAATAGAGCACGACATTAAGAAAAGAAAATGGGGATGGATCGGCCACATTCTAAGAAGAAAACCAGACGACATTGCAAGGGCAGCACTAGACTGGAATTCCAAAGGAACGAGACGACGAGGAAGACCGGCTCAAACATGGAGGAGAACAGTGTTAGATAAACTAAAAGCCCAGAAAACCTCTTGGAGTGAAGCCAAAGCAATGGCCCAGAATAGGGTCCGCTGGAGGGTGCTTATGGAGGCTCTATGTTCCACCTAGGAGTCCAGAACCCATATATATATATATATATATATATATATATATATATATATATATATATATATATATATATATATATAAAACATTAATTACAAATCATGCAAAAATATATTTAAAAAAATCGTAATGCCATTCAAGCTCTAGTCATTTCTTTATTTAAATTAAAAACTAGGAATACGAACGCTACAATATCTTCCATTTTTTGGTTTGTCCCCGAGAACAAATGGTATCTGACTATTGTGATGAAGTGATTTGAAAAAGACGATTTGCCATTGAATTTTGAAATTGACCCGTCACTAGAGAAACTACTTTCTAATACTTCAAACATAGATAGAATATTATATGAACTAAAAGATGACCAATTGGTATTTATTTACGATGGAACATATATTTTCGCCATAAAAAGTACAAATAATGAATGTAAACCATTTACAATATGTACTACAAATTGTTTGGTTATAGATATGCTTGGACCCTACTCAGCTAATATGAACGATGCTGAAATTGTGAAAATCGTATTGAGCAATCCTAATGGTCCCATTAAGTTGATGATATTATCCTAGATGAAAAGATGTTATTATCCTAGTAGATCGAGGTGTTCGTGATATTACAGAATATTTAGAACAACTAGAAGTCAAAGTGTTAATGCCGGATTTTAGGGAGAAAGGGAAACGAAATCAGCTTACTACAGTCGAATCAAATCAATCCCGTTTTGTTACTAAAGTGCATTGGGTAGTTGAAGCAGTTCATGGTAATATCAAGCTAAAGTTCAAGCTTTTAGATCATAAACTAAACAATAAATTAAAACTATTTTTTTGTCCAGTTTATTTTCTACACAATGAATTTGGTACGAGACTTGATTCAGATTTTAAAGTTTTCTGAAGAGATTATTACTGCGTTGAATTCAAAAAAAGATCAAGATAATACTTTTGTTTCGGAAGAAATCGTTGTAGTCCAGTCATTATAGTAAGTTCATCTCGGAATTCGAGATACCCAGCTGTAAATACTTGTATATTGACACCCAAAAAGTTGTCTCAAAACCTACATAAACCTATAAAAACCTACCATATGTAGGTTTTGAGACAACTTTTAGGGTGTCAATGTACAAGTATTTACAGACTTACAGCTGGGTATCTCGAATTCCGAGATTCTTACCTAATTTAAGCTTAAATGACTGGACTATTGGGCAAGACGAGAAGTACCGTTTTTAACCATTACATCAAACGATTTAACAGATTTTCCAGAGTTAAAGGAACAACAAAGGATAACAACATCTTTTCATCTAGGATAGAATCATCAACTTAATGAGACCATTAGGATTGCTCAATTCGATTTTCATAATTTCAGCATTGTTCATATTAGCTGAGTAGGGCCCAAGCATATTTATAAACAAACAATTTGTAGTACATATTGTAAATAGTTTGCAATATTTATAAATGGTTTTATCTGATACATCGCTGATATATCTGATACATCTCTGATATATTTGATACATCTCTGATATATCTGATACATCTCTGATATATCTTTCCCATGCTCGATATTTGGCTAAAATAATAAGATCTGCCAAAATATAATTGTTTTTAATTTTTTTCACATTGTTCCACCACATCAAAAAAATTGAAAAAATTCCTGAATATAAAGGAGTACAGAAGACATTTTCTGACAAAATTTGGCGAATGACACTTTTCTAAAATACGGTGAAAAAAATAATTTTAGGTTTATTTCTTTTCTTAAAAATCGGCTTTCGATCCGGGAATCATAACAAAAAAACATTTTCATGCCTTTTACTTGTAAATATTGGGAAAAAAATCGGCGCTTATTAGATTTCAATTTTACTATGAGAAAAAAATAATATCCGAGAAATAGGTTATTTTGAATATCTCGATAACGGCTCAAAGATAAAGAGCTCAAATTTTGACAGAATTATTTTTATTTGGTACCAAAAGGATCCCCAAAGAACGAAGAGAAAATCCGGGCTATACACTTTGCATGAAATTTAAACCAAACACAGATTTAATCTCTTCTGAGTAGTATTAAAGGCTGTATTAAGCGTTTAGTAAACCAAAGGAATAAATTGTAATGACTAGTTGAACGAGTTGAACATTCCAGGATTAAGTGATTCTGGAAATTCTTCGAAAATTATGAAATTTAGTTGGAAATTAAGGGAATTGTGGCGAATTTTACAAAAACTTTGGCAAAATTCAAATTCCGCTGTGAGTTTTTTTACAGTTAAAAAGTTTCTGTTAAAGCTAGCAAACATTTGCAAACGTGGCAAGAAAGTGGCCTAAAGATCTAACAATCTTAAGCTTGTTTTTTTATATGCGCCCGAAATTTAAGCAAATTATCGCGGAAAAACCGAACTTTGTCCCATTTTTAGCGAAAAAATTGCTAACATTGATGCTCCCCCCGCAATTTTCGCACGATTTGTCTGCCATTTTGCCAAATTACTGCGAAGCCGTCCCCGCAAAACATACCGAATTCTCGCTATATTTTCCACCCCCCGCAAAAAATCCCCCGGGCAAAAACCAATCTAATCCGCTGAAATTTGTATGAAATTTAAACAAAACCCAGATTTAATCTCTTGTGAGAGGGATTAAAGCCTGGATTAACCGTTTAGTAAGCTAAAGGATTAAATTGTAATGACTAGTTGAACGAGTTAAACTTGACAGGATTAAGTGATTGTCGAATACTATCAATTAGAGTAGAAGTGCTAGGAGAGTTCTAAAGGAGATATTACTAAACTAATTATCTCGATTCTGATTGGTTGATTAACGAATAAATAATTACAGTTGGCCCTGTGCCTCAATTTATATGTAATGGACAAGACTAGACAGACAAGACTAGATAGACAAAACTAGACAGACAAGAATAGAGGGAAGAAACTAGACAGACTAGATTCGACAAGTCGGGTAAATTCAAAATAAGTTGCGGGGGTAGCGGGGAAACGAGTATTCAAAATTGACTGCAAACATATTACGGCTTGATTCAATCAGATTATTCAATGAGAAATTTCAAAGTGAGGCTAAAAGAACATATAGCAGAAATTGGAAGCTCAAACCCAAATTCCCATTTCGCAAAACATATCAATGAAACTCAACACTCTTTTGAATCTGCAAAAGTGATGAAAATTTTACATGTTTGCTCCACATTTTGGAAAGCTGATTACCTGGAAAAATTGGAAATTGGAAGATCAAGACGGAACCTTAAAAAAACTTGCTTAAATTCACAATTAGACGCTAGAACTAGAACAATGTTTGAAATTTTTTATGACAAAATTAACGATGATTTAACTGACAACATTGACAATTGACAAAACGTGACCAACTAAATAAATTAATTAAATTTTTTACAAAAAACAAAAAGAAAGACGATCGACATAACAAGTTTTATTTTCATATTTATTTTGTTCATATTTACCCTGAAGATGGCTAACATTTAATAAAGCCGAAACTAGTTGGTAATAAGAATTATTATTACTTCTTGAAGAAAATAAGTATAAATTAATTAAAAAAAAAATTATTTAGGAAATATGTTTAGTTTGTGTGGTCATTTCTGGGATTCATATGACAGATACGTCAAAATGTCGTGAAAGAGAATTGACTTTGTTAGTTGAAGTTTGCTGCAAAAATGATGAAATTTGGTTGTGAATTAAGGTAGTTGTGGCGAATTTTCCAAAAACTTTGCCAAAATTCAAATTCCGCTGCGAGTTTTTGACAGTTGCGACGTTTCTGTCAAAGCTACCAAACATTTGCAAACGTGGTGAGAAAGTAGTCCTAAGACCTAACAATCTTAGGCCTTGTTTTTTAAATTCGCCCGGAATTTAAGCAAATTATCGCGGAAAACCCGAACCTTGCTCCATTTTTACCGAAAAAACGCAAACATCGATGCTTCCCTCGCAGTTTTCGCACGATTCGTCTACCATTTTGCCAAATTACTGTTAAACCTCCCCTGCAAAACTTACCGAATTCTCCCAATATTTTCCACCCCCCGCAAAAAATCCCGAGGGCAAAAACCAATCTTCTTCTTCTTAATGGCACTACAACCGATTGCCGGTCTGGGCCTCCTTCAGCATGTTTCTCCAAGCGGACCTATCACTCGCCAACGTTCTCCAGTCCCGTACTTGAAGTTTTTGTAGGTCAGTTGTTACCGCATCCTTCCATCTCCCTCTTGGCCTTCCGGCCCTTCTCCTTCCCTCTGGTTGGCCATTGAACAACTTTTTCGGAACCCTATGATCACCCATTCTCTGCATGTGTCCGAGCCATCTCAATCTTGCCACCTTGATGAAACTCACAATATCTGGTTGATTGTAGAGCTGATATAGTTCGTGATTATATCTTCGGCGCCAGATTCCTCGTTCTTGGGTCGCTCCAAATATTGCACGTAGCATTCTTCTCTCAAATACACTTAAAGCCTGTTCTTCGCTCTGTGTTAAGCTCCATGCTTCTGCACCATAGGTTACCACCGGTCTTATCAGTGACCTGTACAGTGTGCACTTATGCTTGGGGTGGATTGTTTTGGACCTAAAAACTTTAAGTAGCCCATAATAGCACCTGTTACCAAGAGTTATCCGCCTTCTAATCTCCTCTCCCATCCGGTTTACGCTGTTCAGTTGCGAGCCCAAGTACACTAATGTATCTACTGTGTCAAAGTGCTTTCCGTCTAGTTCTAGCGTTGGTCCTACCTTCCGATGAGTTTCGTTAGCCACCATGTATTTCGTTTTGTTTACGTTGACAGTGAGTCCTAGGTTACTTGCTTCCTTCTCCAGCAGCGAGTAAGTAGTTTTGGTCGCCTGTTCGCTTCTGCAAATTATATCAATGTCGTCTGCGTAAGCCAATAGTTGTGTTGACTTAAAGTACACAGTGCCGTTAGTATCCACTCCACTACTCCTAACGGCCTTTTCTAGTACGATGTTAAACAGTAAAGTTACCAATCTAATCCGCAGAAATTTGCATGAAATTTAAAACAAACCCAGATTTAGACTCTGCTGAGAGGTATTAAAGCCTGGATTAAGCGTTTAGTAAGCTAAAGGATTAAATTGTAATGACTAGTTGAACGAGTTAAACTTGACAGCATTAAGTGATTATCGACTACTATCAATTAGACCAGGGGTCGGCAAACTCTATAAACTAAAGAGCCAAATTTCTATATAAAATAATTTCAAACTGGATCGAGAGCCACTGATGATTTTTTTTCCAGAAAATCATATTTTTTAATGTTCTTCATAATTGGCGATTATTTAGCGTCTTTGCGATATTATTGGTGAACTTAACTACCAAATCCATAAGTTTGCCAATAACCTATGGAAATGTTTGTGTGCAGATAGCTTCCTGGTGAATTATGCAATGGAAAGATAACACTTCATGATCAATTTTTCTCCATCTGTTGCAATTGACTTAATTTTAATAAGTGGGATGTGATTTTTCTTCGGTCACTGCATTTCCAACATCTTTTCCTCGTGTTTGACAAACCCACAGTTCTTCTTTGGGACCATCTGATGAAACATAGTGAGCAAAGAGAACACCTTGCGCAGTATTCTCTATGTCACAAGACTCATCAACCGCTATTGATATGCGTGATGCAAATTTTACGTACTCAACTTGTTGTTGGCATACATTTAACGACATTTTTTTCGCCCTGACTGTTACAGTTTTGGCAGACAAAGATAAGCTTTTGATTTTATTCGCGATATCCGATTTATTGTTAAAATTGTGATGAAGTGTGTCAGCCACATTTATCTCCTTCTTCTTCATTTATTGAATAATTGTTAATGTTTTGTTTATTGGTGCTTGGCACATGTCACCAAACTTTTTGATTCCAGTTTCTGATGTTCCTCAACCATGATAGCTGTTCATGTACGATGCTCCTTCTGCCTTCTTTCGTTTCCGAGTATGAACTGGGGAATTAGATATTTTGGACCCCTTAGTATGTAATCCCGACACCCGCTGTTTTATGGTATTTAATAGTCATCTGTCCACTCATGCCCTTCTCAGCACCTCCTCGTTGGTAATTCTTCTGAGCATTCTTCTGAATTTCCACATCTCGAACGCCTCAATCTTGTTAATGGATGCTTTTATCGTCCAAATTTCTGCTCCATACAGTAGGACTGGCCAGACGTAGCATTCGACCATTCTGTGGCGGATTTCTATATTTAGGTTTTTATCGCACAGCAACGGACGTAATTTGTTAGATGCCAGTCTGGCTTGTTCTACAATACTCTTGATATCTTGTAGTGGGTCCCACCTGTCGTTTACTAGTGTGCCTAGGTATTTCCTGCTCGTAGTTCTTTCGATTGTTTCCCGCTCTACCGTGATGGACGCTTCTGCCCGATTGTTATGGCTTATAACTATTAATTTTGTTTTGGACCTGTTCATTCTTAGTCCGGCCTCTGACCCTTTCCTGTTTATGTTGTTCATTAGTAGCTGTACGTCTTGCTGGTTGCTTGTCGTCTGTATATCTTATATTGTTTATTGTGGTACCGTTCACTATTATTCCAATTTCTAGACCATCGAAGGCTTCTGAGAATATTTGTTCGACGTAGAGATTAAATAGCATTGGTGACATTGTGGTGGATACGCGGTAGAATAATGTATCACTCACGGTTTGCAGAGGAATTTATTTACATGGACGATATATATATATATATATATATATATATATATATATATATATATATACATATTTATACATATATATATATATATATATATATACATATATATATATATATATATATATATATATATATATATATATATATATATATATATACAAATGTACAAGAGATACAAACACCGTTGAGGGAATGAGTAGAGCTGGACTCTCTGATCCGAACTCGCCTGGTCTGGTTGAGGGAATGAGTAGAGGTGGACTCTCTGATCCGAACTCGCCTGGTCTGGTTGACTGACCGGTGGTTGAGTCTGGTTGAACTGGCTGGACTGAGACTGAACTCTCACTCGCTGACTGTTTGCGCCTGACTTGTGGACCGTGACTGTCTTGTTTATTCGGGGGTCCAGGTATTTATGTTTTGTCCAGGTATACTGGTCCCTCATCTGGGGGTGATTATTTTTCAATATTCGGCTCTTTGTCGCTTTAGTGAAACATATTGTCGTAATTTTCCCGGGGATTACACCATTGACCCTAGTAAAACGTTTCCGGAAATTCGTCCGAAAATATTTGGGTAATCACCGTAATGCCATCGTAAGACTAAAAGTACATATATTTCTTAATCTGCTCGAGGATTACGTTACCGATCCTAATAAAATATTTTCGGAAATTGTCCGAAAATATTTGGGTAATTATTGTAATGCACTCGAAAAACCAAAAAATAAAAATGTAACGGCTCGTTGCCGCTACAGGACATTTCTGTTTCTTTTCTTTGTGATTTTTTTGTTTCAATTTATTTTTGAAGAGACATAAGCTCATACAATAAGTGCCACATGTGGCTCGCGAGCCACGCTTCGCCGACTCCTAAATTAAACTAAACCTTCCGATGTCGATTAGCCTTAACTATCCATTAGATTCCATCACACTAGTCCTAACTACATCTAATTGATAATATGGACTAACCTATAATCTAAAAACTAATCTAAAGAGGAACACACCTATTTCAGAAATGATTTGGCAACAAAACCAATTAGCGCGAGTTTGTTTTGAGATTTCGCGAAAAAATCTCGCGAATATTTTCTTTTGCAAAGAGATGACGGCCAAGATGTTGCAGGTGTTTAGATTTAGCATTTAGTTTAGATTGGATTATGTCTTTAAGTATTTAGTTTGGATTTAGTATAGAGTTGAATTCTGCTTACTACAGACTAATTTATGTAGGAAATATGTTTAGTTCTGTGGGATTTTTATGACAGACACGTCAAAATGTCGTGAATGAGAATTAGAGTAGACTTTGTCAGTTGAAGTTTGGTGCAAAAATTATGAAATTTGGTAGCGAATTAAGGGAGTTGTGGCGAATTTTCCAAATACTTTGTCAAAATTCAAATTCAGCTGCGAGTTTTTTGACAGTTGCGACATTTCTGTCAAAGCTACCAAACATTTGCAAACGTGGCGAGAAAGAGGTCCAAAGACCTAACAGGCTTTGTTTTTCAAATTCGCCCAAAATTTAAGCAAATTATCGCGGAATTATTGCCCCCTTTTTGCCGAGAAAACGCAAGCATCGATGCTCGCTCCGCAGTTTTCGCACGATACGTCTGCCATTTTGCTAAATTACTATTAAGCCGCCCCCGCAAAACATACCAAATACTCCCCATATTGTCCACCCCCCGCAAAAAATCCCCCGGGCAAAAGCCAATCTAATCCGCTGAAATTTGCATGAAATTTAAACAAAACCCAGATTTAATCTCTTCTGAGAGGGATTAAAGCCTGGATTAAGCGTTTAGTAAGCTAAAGGATTAAATTGTAATGACTAGTTGAACGAGTTAAACTTGACAGGATTAAGTGATTCTTGAATACTATCAATTAGAGTAGAAGTGCTAGGAGAGTTTTGACAGTTATCGCAACTGTCAAAAAAGAAACATCGCGTTTCTGTCAAAGCTACCAAACATCGGCAAACATGACGAGAAAGTGGTCTTAAGACCTAACAATCTGAGGCTTTGTTTTTTAAATTCGCCCGAAATTTAAGCAAATTATCAAACATTGATGCTCCCTACGCAGCTTTCGCACGAATCGTCTGCCATTTTGCCAAATTACTGTGAAACCGCACCTGCAAAACGTACCGAATTCTCCCCATATTTTCCACCCCCCCGCAAAAACACCCCCGGGCAAAAACCAATCTAATCCGCAGAAATTTGAATGAAATTTAAACCAAACCCAGATTTAAACTCTTCTGAGAGGTATTAAATGCTGGATTAGGCGTTTAGTAAGCTACAGGGCTAAATTATAATGACTACTTGAACGCGTTAAACTTGCCAGGATTAAATGATTCTCGCCTACTATCAATTAGACTAAACCTTCTGAAATCGATTAGCCCTACTATCGGTTACACTCCTTCAAACTAGTCCTAACTACATCTAATTGAAGATATGGACTAACTTCTAATCTAAAAACTAATCCAAAGAGGAGATTAATACCACCTATTTCACAAATTATTCGGCAACGAAATCAATTAGAGCGAGTTCCTTTCGTGATTTCGCGCAAAAAAAACTCGTGAATATTTTCTTTGGCGAGGGGCGGCGACCCCTGCACATTTGCATTCTCGCGTGCGAAACTTCTTTCGCGCAAAGGAAATCGCCGGGGTGTGTACTTAGCGGAATTAAATCGATAACCCTCGTTTTAAGGGCAGACGGACGGCACAATGGGGTGCAAAAGAAACAAAAGAAACCCGAATCTCGAACTCGGGCGGCTGATTGAATAGACGCGGACGCGACGCGAATTTCCACCGCTAATTGCTCAACAATCGACGGATTGTTGTGATGCGGCTTTTTTGCGAATTACTTTGGTTTGGGGGATAGTGGGATAAAACTGAATAAATATCTTTGGAGTAAACAAAATTTGCAATAGTTTGGTCAGGTTTGTCAGGTTTTAGATTGTTGTGATGCAGATTTTTTGCGCATTACTTTGGTTTGGGGGGTAGTGGGATAAAACTGAATAAATTTCTTTGGAATAAACAAAATTTGCAATAGTTTGATCAGGTTAGGTTAGATTGTTGTGATGCGGATTTTTTTTGCGAATTACTTTGGTTTGGGTGGATAATGGGGTAAAACTGAAAAAATATCTTTGGAGTAAACAATATTTGCA
Source organism: Phosphuga atrata (assembly GCA_944588485.1). Taxonomy (NCBI): domain Eukaryota; kingdom Metazoa; phylum Arthropoda; class Insecta; order Coleoptera; family Silphidae; genus Phosphuga; species Phosphuga atrata. The sequence goes on along the minus strand of OX155908.1, from coordinate 12,735,275 downwards.
ATAGTTTGGTTAAGTTGGGTTAGTGTGGTTTCTGGGAAGGGCGGTAAGAGCGCCTCCGGTGGGCAGGGCACATTATAAGATTGCCAGATGATAGAATGCCCAAAAGAATCCTGAACGGCAGAATGGAGGAGAAGAGGCCGATAGGATGAACAAGAAAAAGATGGGAGGATGAAGTAGACCAGGACGCCAGACTAATCCTTAAACTGGGAAGATGGAAGGAAGTGGCCCGGGAGAGAGAAATAGGAGGAGGAAACTAGGGGAGGCCAAGGCACAAATTGCGCTGTAGCGCCAGAAGATGTAGAAGATTGTGTCTTTAGGGATCGAAGGGGAACAATCGAACACCTAGTAACACTGCGAGCAGTACGGCAAAATGAAGAATATAGGAGGCGATACAACAAGGAAGGGTATCAGGCCCTTAAAGACCAATCAGTGTCGATATACGTGAAACTGCAGCACCTCCGGTGGGCTAGAATTCCAGATGGTAGAATGCCCAAAAGAATCCTGAACGGCCGAACGGAGGAGAAGAGGCTGATAGGAAGACCAAGAAAAAGATGGAAGGATGAAGTAGACCAGGACGCCAGACTAATCCTTAAACTAGGAAGATGGAAGGAAGTGGTCCGGGAGAGAGAAAATGGAGGAGGAAACTAGGGAAGGCCAATGCTCAAATTGGGCTGTAGCGCCAGAAGAAGTAAAAGATTGTTTCTTCAGGGATCGAAGGGGAACAATCGAACACCTAGTAACACTGCGAGCAGTACGGGAAAATGAAGACTATAGGAGGCGATACAACAAGGAAGTGTATCAGGCCCTTAAAGACCAACCAGTGTCGATATACCTGAAACTGCAGCGCCTCCGGTAGGATAGAATGCCAGATGATAGAATGCCCAAAAGAATCACGAACGGCCGAATGGAGGGGAAGGGGCCTATAGGAAGACTAAGAAGAAGATGGGAAGATGAAGTAGAACAGGACGCCAGACTAATCCTTAAACTAATAAGATGGAAGGAAGTGGCCCGGGAGAGAAAAAATGGAGGAGGAAACTAGGGGAGGCCAAGACTCAAATTGGGCTGTAGCGCCTGAAGAAATAGAAGTTTGTCTCTTTAGGGATCAAAGGGGAACAATCGAACACCTAGTAACAATGCGAGCAGTACGGGAAAATAAAGAATATAGGAGGCGATACAACAAGGAAGTGTATCAGGCCCTTAAAGACCAACCAGTGTCGATATACGTAAAACTGCAGCGCCTCCGGTGGGCTAGAATGTCAAATGGTAGAATGCCCAAAAGAATCCTGAACGGCCGAATGGAGGAGTAGAGTCCGATAGAAAGATCAAGAAAAAGATGGGAGGATGAAGTAGACCAGTACGCCAGACGAATCCTTAAACTAGGAAGATGGAAGGAAGTGGAATGGAGGAGGAAACTAGGGTAGGCCAGGGCTCAAATTAGGCCGTAGCGCCAGAAGAAGCGCCAACAAATAACGTGAAATCATACAAACAATAAAAATACGGAAGCTACAATATCTAGGCCATATATCCAGAGGAGAAAAGTATGAGTTGCTTCAACTGATAATGCAGGGCAAAGTAATAGGCAAGCGGAACATCCGTAGACCCAGATGCTCATGCCTGCGCAACCTGAGAGAATGGTATGATACCACATCCCAAGAGTTATTCCGAGCTGCCGCTTCCAAAGTGAAGCTAGCAGTGATGATTGCAAACCTCTTGAAAGGAGATTAAGGAGCCAAATAAAGAAGAAGAAAGATCCAAACTTGCCCCAAAGCTGTAGACTGGAATCTGGAAAGTTACCCGCATTATTCAAAAGAACCAACATTTTAAAGCCTGGTAAAGGTCCAAAATCCATGGGATCAGTGCTCTTGGCTACGTAACCTGAGAGAGTGGTATAATACCGCATCCCAAGAGTTATTCCGAGCTGCCGCTTCCAAAGTGAAGATAGCGATGATGATTGCATACCTCCTGAAAGGAGATACCATATAAAGAAGATGAAGGACTGCGCGGCATTACTCCGCAAGAGAGAGATGTGCCTTGGGGCTCACTACTTGAACACAGAGGAGCTGCAGGCCTTGAATCCCACCCAGATCCTGAAATTTCTAAAGGAATCAGGATTAGAGGAGGCGCTCTAAATGGGTAAGTACACCAACGCTTGGAGGAGGAGGAGGAGGGTGGGGTACAATAGATCTATGAAGGTCGCAGTACAAGTCGTCACCACCATATCTACAATCAACAAGAAGAAGAAGACGGGCGATCCACCGGGAAGGGCGATGCCGCCGGCAAGGGTACCTGGAGAACCAGAAAGATATGCGCTTTAATTACTCTCGGTGAGCGCAATGCGTTTACTTTGGCCTGGCAGGACCTTATGAACGAATTCACGCGGCGTAACTTCTCACCGTAGCTATCTATAATAGATAGTTACCTATCCCAACGGGAAATTGTCTTCGTTTCGAATGGCTGCTGCACCATTAAGAAAGTACATAGCGTCGCTCCACAGGTTTCAGTGATGGGCCCAACGCTGTGGAACACAGTTTACGATGAGGTACTAGAAGTCGACATGCCAGAAGGGGTAGACATTATCGGCTTTGCAGGCGATCTCGCCCTGGTGGTATGTTGCAGAACGAGTTGAAGTGGAGGGCAAATGAAGCCATACAATAAATAGAGAAGTGGATGAAGGAGAAAGAGCTGAAGCAGGCACTTGAAAAAACGGAGACAGTTCTCTTAACAGGTAAGAGAAAAATTGGGGAGGTTGTATTCAAGCCAACCAACGGTGTCTTCTGAAATTAAGGAAAGGTGATGTGACTTAGGCGCAGGATGAGGGAGCATCCACTTGAAGCATATGTGTTAAACGATACCGAGTGCCAGGTTTTAGTGGGTATGCTTGCCACTAAGAACTTGGACAGAGAGCCCCACACAACATAGAGATAACATACTTACAAATTTCAGAACCAAAACGCTTTGCACGCCAATATTGTGACATACCTGAAACAAAAAATAAACAAGTTATTAGACAATATTAGACAAGATAGATTACATTAGACGAATCAAGCTTTGACAGTAATAGACTGGACAATACTAGACAAAACTAGATAAGACTAGACAAGACTAGACAAGACTAGACAAGACTAGACAAGACTAGACAAGACTAGACAAGACTAGACAAGACTAGACAAGACTAGACAAGACTAGACAAGACTAGACAAGACTAGACAAGACTAGACAAGACTAGACAAGACTAGACAAGACTAGACAAGACTAGACAAGACTAGACAAGACTAGACAAGACTAGACAAGACTAGACAAGACTAGACAAGACTAGACAAGACTAGACAAGACTAGACAAGACTAGACAAGACTAGACAAGACTAGACAAGACTAGACAAGACTAGACAAGACTAGACAAGACTAGACAAGACTAGACAAGACTAGACAAGACTAGACAAGACTAGACAAGACTAGACAAGACTAGACAAGACTAGACAAGACTAGACAAGACTAGACAAGACTAGACAAGACTAGACAAGACTAGACAAGACTAGACAAGACTAGACAAGACTAGACAAGACTAGACAAGACTAGACAAGACTAGACAAGACTAGACAAGACTAGACAAGACTAGACAAGACTAGACAAGACTAGACAAGACTAGACAAGACTAGACAAGACTAGACAAGACTAGACAAGACTAGACAAGACTAGACAAGACTAGACAAGACTAGACAAGACTAGACAAGACTAGACAAGACTAGACAAGACTAGACAAGACTAGACAAGACTAGACAAGACTAGACAAGACTAGACAAGACTAGACAAGACTAGACAAGACTAGACAAGACTAGACAAGACTAGACAAGACTAGACAAGACTAGACAAGACTAGACAAGACTAGACAAGACTAGACAAGACTAGACAAGACTAGACAAGACTAGACAAGACTAGACAAGACTAGACAAGACTAGACAAGACTAGACAAGACTAGACAAGACTAGACAAGACTAGACAAGACTAGACAAGACTAGACAAGACTAGACAAGACTAGACAAGACTAGACAAGACTAGACAAGACTAGACAAGACTAGACAAGACTAGACAAGACTAGACAAGACTAGACAAGACTAGACAAGACTAGACAAGACTAGACAAGACTAGACAAGACTAGACAAGACTAGACAAGACTAGACAAGACTAGACAAGACTAGACAAGACTAGACAAGACTAGACAAGACTAGACAAGACTAGACAAGACTAGACAAGACTAGACAAGACTAGACAAGACTAGACAAGACTAGACAAGACTAGACAAGACTAGACAAGACTAGACAAGACTAGACAAGACTAGACAAGACTAGACAAGACTAGACAAGACTAGACAAGACTAGACAAGACTAGACAAGACTAGACAAGACTAGACAAGACTAGACAAGACTAGACAAGACTAGACAAGACTAGACAAGACTAGACAAGACTAGACAAGACTAGACAAGACTAGACAAGACTAGACAAGACTAGACAAGACTAGACAAGACTAGACAAGACTAGACAAGACTAGACAAGACTAGACAAGACTAGACAAGACTAGACAAGACTAGACAAGACTAGACAAGACTAGACAAGACTAGACAAGACTAGACAAGACTAGACAAGACTAGACAAGACTAGACAAGACTAGACAAGACTAGACAAGACTAGACAAGACTAGACAAGACTAGACAAGACTAGACAAGACTAGACAAGACTAGACAAGACTAGACAAGACTAGACAAGACTAGACAAGACTAGACAAGACTAGACAAGACTAGACAAGACTAGACAAGACTAGACAAGACTAGACAAGACTAGACAAGACTAGACAAGACTAGACAAGACTAGACAAGACTAGACAAGACTAGACAAGACTAGACAAGACTAGACAAGACTAGACAAGACTAGACAAGACTAGACAAGACTAGACAAGACTAGACAAGACTAGACAAGACTAGACAAGACTAGACAAGACTAGACAAGACTAGACAAGACTAGACAAGACTAGACAAGACTAGACAAGACTAGACAAGACTAGACAAGACTAGACAAGACTAGACAAGACTAGACAAGACTAGACAAGACTAGACAAGACTAGACAAGACTAGACAAGATTAGACACTACTAGACTATTAGATAGACAGGTTTAGACAGACTAGAATAGAGGGATAAAGGTAGACAGGTAAAACCCAACGGACAAGACTAATTAGTCTAGATCGATTTTCTCCCTAAATGAGTTGCAGGTAAAGGAAATTGAGCTTCGGGCGCCGCCTATCCGGCCTTCCTGTGCAGACTTGTTTATAAACAGACATTAAAGGGTTTGCGCGATATTAATTGAGGCATCAGTCCCCTCTGGAGCGGATTAGAATGTTGCTTGGGAATGCTGGAAGGGTTGTTGGAAGGGTTGCGTTGCAGATTCCATTATCTCTGCCACAGTTGTAATAGTTAGGTGAGGGGTAATTAAAGGGGATTAATTATCTGCCTTGTTCAGTCTTGTCCAGTTTCGTCCAGTCTGGTCCAGTCTAGCCCAGTCTTTTCTAGTCTTGTCTATTATTGTCTAGTCTTGTAACGTCTTGTCTAGTCTTGTCTAGCCTCTAGAACAGGGGTCTCCAAAATACGGCCCGAGGGCCACATCCGGCCCGCGGACAGATTTTATCCGGCCCGCGGAGAGCTAGCATACTTGAAAACTCCTTTTAGAGAACATATTTTTTTATGGCAAATTAAATTTAGTTTACTAAAGTATTAAAATTTTATGTTGAATAATTATTAATATGACATCTACATTGATACGGTCATGGGCTAACTACTCATAACATTATTGTAGGCTTATTGTTATTGTTTTTGTGATAAGTTGGATAAAGAAACACAGAATTGTAATGAGTCAATGAGGAATGAGAAATTTAACTTCAGTATATAATAACTAACAAAATATTGAAATGAATCCAACTAACATTTTATACATTTTAAATAAAAACATAACTTATAACAAGCATAATGACATATGAAATACTAATGAGATTTATGTAATTGAGATTTTCCACTGACAATAGTTTGTAGTTGTGGACTAATTTTACTTGTACCAATTATTAAAAGAGATTTAAGATGATCAGTTAATTTAGATCTGTAAACATTTTTTGTGTACTTCATTTTGGAGAAGGTCTTCTCACACAAATAAGTAGTACCAAAAACAGAAAACAGCCCACGAGCAAATTTATGCAAATTATCAAATTGTGTCAGTGGAAGACTCTTATAAAATTCCAACAAAGATGAGTTTTGATATTTGTTCTTAATTATATTCACTGCACTGTAGATCAATCATTTCCATTTGAAGTTCCGGGGCTAGGGTTTCAATGTCAGTATCAAAACGATTCTGAAAAATCTTAATTTGATTCGCAATGGCATCAAAGTCACGAGTATCAAAATTTATTTTCAAAGCACTCAAAGTTTCGATTGCAAAATCGATAGGAAACTCAGTCTCAGTGGTGTGGCTGAATATTTCACATGTTTTAAAATGTGAAAAACATTTGCTTCGTAGTTGTGATTGAAACAGAATCAATTTCTTCCGGAATGATTTGATATTAGTGTATAAATCAGGAAGATGCTGGTTTTCTCCTTGCAATCTCAAATTCAGTTCGTTCACATGTTTTGTCAAATCAACATGGAATGCTAACTTCCACAGCCACAGTTGTTTTGTAATTCAGTAAGGGGGCGATACTTTTCATTCAAAAAAATTTCGATCACTGCTCGAAGTTCAAAAAAGCGCTGAAGGACAATCCCACAACTAAGCCAACGTACGGCAGTATGATAAGGTAAGTCATTTTCTCCAATCTCTTCAATAAATTGTCGGAATTGTCGGTGATTCAGCCCAAACGATCTGATAAAATTAACAGTTGATATGACTGGTTTCAGAACTTCAGACATATCCAAACATTTTCCGCACAAAGACTGTTGATGAATGATATAATGTAAGACTAATGGTTTTGAACCACTGTCATTTTCTACAGCCTTTGACACAAGAGCGAGCACTCCTTTATCTTTCCCACTCATGTTTTTGCCTCCATCAGTTGTAATACATTTCAAGATTTTCCATCGAAGGTTCTTTTGATTAATGGCCATTTCAACTCCTTTAAAAATATCTGTACCAGTAGTTGTGCCATGAATACTATACATATCAAGAAGTTCTTCATGCACTTCATAGCTTTTATCTACTCCTCGAATATAAATCAACACCTGAGCAGTATCTGACACAATAGTTGACTCATCCAAGGCCAAAGAAAACCACTCAACATGTCCATTTCTGTCCAACAGTTGAGAGGATATATTTTCAGCTATGTTTTCTACCCTTCGAGCCACTGTGTTTGCTGACATACCGACAGTTTTTAATAAATTTACCTTTTAAGGGCACATTTCTTCGGCTACTGCAATTATGCATTCTTTGATCATATCTCCATCGGTGAATGGTTTTACACGTTTTGCAATTTCAAGAGCCACACGAAAGCTGGCACGAGTTTCAAACTCTTGTTCAGTTTTGAGTTTTGTAAATGAAGATTGCTGCGATTTCAATCCGCGCTTCATAGCTTCGAATTTTTCTGTCCGCAAACTTGTATATTTTGAGTAATTTTGAAAATGTTTTGTTTCATAATGACGTTTAATGTTATATTCCTTGAGAACGGCTATGCTTTCATTGCAAATCAAACATAGCGCCTTGTTACTGGACTCAATTACGAAATACTGAATGTTCCACTGATCTTTGAATTTTCTGCATTCACTATCAATTTTTCGCTTCTTTTCCATACTACTTAATCACACACAAAAGCAACAATTCAAATCAAAATACTGTTACAAAGATGTCTTAAACTTAAACACGCACAAACACGTTTTAAGGAGGTACGCACTATTTTATTTCACAACAGTGTCATAGGAACTGACTTGTGGTTGCGCCACTAGCCTTCTTATATATTCCAATTACTGCCATCTAGAAGTGAGTGGAAGACACCAGAACTTTCTCGAACCAACTAGATTATTCTGTACGTGCTATTAGCGCCATCTGTTAGCGATAGAAGGTACTACCTATTTCCACTTGTGTCCACCAGATGTCGTGTCACGTTACTCCTCATGGCTCGTACTCTACGACTAATCTAGAAATTACAGATAATGACAGGAAAATTAATAACATGCAGTGTTGCCGTTTTGCGGACTTTAGTCCGATTTCCAGCCTTTTTTAAACGTTGCGTACTTTTTCGGACTCTTTTTTTCATCAGTGGACTATTTCATTTTTTACCACCGGCAACAATGATAATATGGTTTTGGCCCTCGGAACTTACTGGAGTAATCAGTATGGCCCTAAGGCTGGAAAGTTTGGAGACCCCTGCTCTAGAAGATTGAACGTCTGCTCTCTGCCTTGAGCTATCGTTGATCTTCAAGCAAGGGGGTCAGATGTGACGAGAGATTCCAACTTATAAGCTGAGTTCCTCCTCGTTGATATTCTTATCAGTTAGGAAACGGAGTCGAAGTTGATATAGTTTGGTTGGTTTTCGGATTTATATTCCAAGCATTCACATATTAATGCAGTCACTAAAGTAAAAAAATGGGGTCAACCTCGGAATGAGAGATAATAAGCTGGAAACTCGTATATACCTTCATTTGTGAGTCCTAAAAGTTGTCCTCAAGTCTCATAAAATATCGTGTCTGCGTCGTACGTTATGCAGGGCCAAAGGTCACAAAAAAACGCTTTTTCGCGGTTATCTAGCCATAACCATAACCTGGACTCAGTTTTATCAATAAAAAGATATAGTGGAATATATAGATATTCAAGAGATAGAGATATATAAGAGATATGGTGGAATTCTAATGTTCAAGATGCCATCAGGATGAAGAAGTTAGCGTATAAGACGTTGCTCCAATCGGGACTGGATCCTAAATGTCAGCAATAAAGAAGATTGAAGTGTCAGAGGCTAAAGCAGGCCATGAAGCCATGAAGTTACATGAAGCTCAACACAGCAGAAGGAGCAAATAATACCTACAGACTAGCGAAGAATCGCCATCGTCCCACTCAAGATGTTAGGCATGTTATAGTCATTAAGAATGCAAATCAACAACCTCTACAGAAACCTAATGAGATCTTGATGGAAACAGCATTTCGAAAATATCAGCAACGAAGAATTTGCGCATCCGCCACAACTAGCTACGGACTCTATACTTGGTCCAGTACCAGCCATCACAGTTGCCGAAGTTGAGACCGCTATGAAGAAAATGAAAAATGGAAAGGCAACTGGACCGGATGATCTTCCATCGGAGGTGTGGAAAATGCTTGGGTCACAAGCAGCTCAGTTTCGAAACTCCTGTTGGTTGGTTCAGCAGTGTAACAATACCAATTTGGATCCGACACTACCAGCTGCGAATTCTATACTTGGTCCAGTACCAGCCACCGGTTGCCGAAGTTGAGAAAGCTATGAAGAAACTGAAAATGGATAGGCAACTGGACCGGACGATCTTCCATCGGAGGTGTGGAAGATGCTTGGGCCACAAGCAGCTCAGTTTCGAAACTCCTCTTAGTTGGTTCAGCATTGTAACAATACCAGTTTGGATCCGCCACTACCAGCTGTGGACTCTATACTTGGTCCAGCACCAGCCATCACGGTTGCCGAAGTTGAGACCGCTATGAAGAAAATTAAAAATGGAAAGGCAACTGGACCGGATGATCTTCCATCGGAGGTGTGGAAGATGCTTGGGCCACAAGCAGTTGCAATTTTTATAACAGATGTCAACATCATTGAAGCTTTAGAAGCTATAGATTTTGTGACCTTTGACCTTGAATAACTTACAGCACAGACACGAGATTTTATGAGACTTTTGAGACAAGTTTTAGAACGCCAAAATGCAGGTGAAACCCCTAATATGACTAGACTATATATCATTTACACCTTTTAGTTAGGGGTCGTCCATTAATCACGTGATGTTTTAAACAACTTTTTTAGTCCCCCCTCCCCCCTGGCAATACAAGGGTGAGGTTTTAGGTTAAGCCTCCCCTACCCAAAATCACGTGTATTTTTTGTACAAGTCGCGCGCCGCTTTTCAGTATAAAACGAAAAATATAAATACAAGTGAAATCTCACTACACCCCCTTTACCAAACCCCCTCCACACCTTTCGAGCCTCACGTGATTAATGTACGATCCCTTACACTCTACTATAGACTACAATGGACTGTCTAATCTATAACTGACTAGTTCTGTCTGTCTCTACTTGACTCTGCATTCTAGACTAGTTTGTATTGGAGGGTGTTCTAGTATTTATACAAGAAAGTTAAGAAGGCTCTCTCGTAATATAGAAAAGCACATGTATTCGTGCACTTGCAAAAAGCTCGGGACAGCATTCCGCTGTGCAAACTGTGGCAAGTAATGAAGGAACAAGCATTAAAAGAATACTTATACAGGCTGTGCGGAATTTATATGAAAATATGACAAGCTGCATAAAAATAGGACAACGCGTATCAAGTGAAATAAGTGTAAACAATGGCCTTCGACAACGATGCTGTATAGCTACGATACTTTTTAAGATGCATTTAAATATATATTCGAAGGACTACGTGGTCTGTTAGAAAAGTATCCGAACTTATTTTTTATTTTGAAAACCTGATGGATTTGAATCAAGCGCGCTTCCATGAGCCGACCTTCAACCTCCGTGCGCATGCGTGAATTTTTTCCCGCCTGTAGATAGCGTCAGTTGCTGCTCTCGTCAGTTTTTCAATGCAAGTAAAATGACGGAACGACTATAGGGAGTACTATAGGGATGTTCTACGTCACCTACGTGATGCTGCGGCGCAAGCGACTGGAGTTGTGGTCACCAGGAAATTGGCGACTCCATCACGACAATGCTCCAGCACATTCTTCGCACTTGGTTCACAATTTTTTGGCGAAACCCCAGACTCCTCTGGTTCAACAGGCTCCTTTCTCTCCTGATATGGCCCCCTGCGACTTCTGGCTCTTCCCCAAAGTCAAGAGGCCATTAAACGGAACACGATTTCAGATAAGAGGGGGCATTATGGCTGCAACGACAGCCGAGCTAAAGTCGAATCCGAAAGAGGCTTTTTCGGAATGCTTCCAACAATGGCGGCACCGCTGGGAGAAGTGTGTGGAGTCCAGAGGAAACTACATTGAGGGTGATTAGGTTTCCAACGCTCCAGGTATGCCCGTTTTTTTTAACCGGCTAAAGGTCGGATACTTTTCTAACAGACAACGTATTGAAGTCTAGAATTTATAAACGTTGCAAATTCTATTATGTCTGACACAGCTGTAATCAGTGAGATGAGGGTTAATTGAAATGGATTAATTATCTGGCCCTGTCCGGTCTTGCTTGGTCCTGTCTGCTCTTCTCTAGTCTTGTCTAGTCTTGTCCAGTCTTGTCTAGTCTTGTCTAGTCTTGTCTAGTCTTGTCTAGTCTTGTCTAGTCTTGTCTAGTCTTGTCTAGTCTTGTCTAGTCTTGTCTAGTCTTGTCTAGTCTTGTCTAGTATTGTCTAGTCTTGTCTAGTCTTGTCTAGTCTTGTCTTGTCTAGTCTTGTCTAGTCTTGTCTAGTCTTGTCTAGTCTTGTCTAGTCTTGTCTTGTCTAGTCTTGTCTAGCCTAGTCTTGTCTAGTCTTGTCAAGTCTTGTCTAGTCTTGTCTAGACTTTTAGTTTTCTTTTGTCTATTGTCTATCGTATATCAATCAATCCTAAAATGTCCACAGCATACTAAGTAGGCAATAAAATATAAGTGATTAGATTGGTAAACTGTGCTTAAATTGAAAGCTTTATAGTGGGCTGTGGGTGGGGGCGGTTGTTTCAGATGCATTCGTGCGACACGTGGCGGCCGCCACCCCCACAGAAGCAAGGGACTGTCGCCCGCCTAATTTCCATTTAGTTCCTGAAGTAGATTAAAAGAAAATAGTGCGCACAGGGTGGAATGAGTCGACTAAAACGTTTTTAATTCGTGGTGTAACTAGCTTTTTCTTGTTAATTTATTGGTAAATGGATGAAACGCGTGCGAGTTTCTCGACCTCCTAATGATTAAAATTTCTGCAATATGTCAGGCAAATTGTGAAAATATAGGCAACTTTCGTGTCGCATTCTCCAATTTTTAGTTGCTTCTACCCAGACGCAATAAGTGTCAAAAAGCTGAGCGCGTTTCTGAAATTTGCAACGGTTTTAGAAAACTGCCGATTTCTTCCGTAATTTCTCACCAAAATTCTTGTGCGGCACCGGTACACGAGAAGCAACATTCTGCCTAAACACATTAGTACAAAACTGCTATGACCAAAGAAAGGACATCTCGACCACGAACGTCTAACCGAATATCTAAAAAGAGCTAGTACAGATGAAAACGACGGCGACGTAAGAATAATCCAAAACCTGTACTGGCAACAACTCGTCCAACGTCGGAATCAACAACCAATTAACGACAGAAGAAATCCGAGATAAAAATATGGCACCAATGCTGTTTAATCTCTACGTAATCAGGCAGTAGCATCCATCAAGGTAGAGGTGGAAACAATCGAAAGAACTACGAGCACGAAATACCTAGGCACACTAGTAAATGACGGATGAGATCCACTACAAGAGATCAAGACCAAGCCAGACAGGAATTTATCAAACTACGTCCGTTGCTATGCGATAAAAACCTAAATTTGGGAATCCGCCTCAGAATGGTCAAATGCTACGTTTGGCCAGTCCTACTGTATGGTGCAGAAACCTGGACGATATAAGTAGCATCAATTAATAAGATCAAGGCGTTCGAGATGTGAACACTCAGAAGAATGCTCCGTATCCGATGGGTGGACCACATTTCCAACGAGGAGGTGCTGAGAAGTGACACATTACTATTCAATAATATAAAGCAGCGCAAGATCGGGTATCTGGGTAACATACTAAGGGTGCCAAAATATGGAATTCCCCAGCTCATACTTAAAGGAAAGATAGAAAGCGGAATCCATCGGACGTAAACAGCTGTCGTGGCTTAGGAACATCAGAAACTGGACCGGAATCAAAAAGTTTGGTGACATGTGCCAATGGAGTCGTCCATTAATCACGTGATGTTTTTTAGCAACTTTGCAACAAGACCCCCACCCCCCGGTGATACGTGGTGAGGTTTTAGGTTAAGCCAAAAATTGGGAGGGGGCCACCCAAAATCACGTGTATCTTTTTTAGTACAAGTTGTGCGCGAATTTTCGGTTTAAAAATCGCTCAATCAACGAAAAAATAAATACACGTGATATAAATATTCCCCAACCTCCCCAAGTGATATTTCGTGATTCTCCACAAACCCCCTCCCCTCCTTTCGAGCCTCACGTGATTAATGGACGATCCCCAAGCAACAATAAAAAAACATTAACAATTATTTAATAAATAAATACAGAGATAATTTGATAAATAATATAATTCGTCATCGCACATTTGTGCGGTGTAAGGTAACAGAAGAAAAAGAAGTGCAGATTTGCTGTTATTAATTATAACTTTTACTTGAAATCCTCATGGTTGACTAGAAGTTAGATATTTTTAATTTGACATTTTGTGATAGACATGAACTTAGCAAGTTATCGATTTAAATGATAATTTACTTTTTTAAAGCAAAGCTGCATTGATGAGAGATAAATCTCGAAACGTGTTTCCAGATGGCTATTCACTTAAGTTAATAGATTAAGATATGATCTTAAAAACAATGTTATTTTTCTGGTTCTTGTCGAGGGCCACGAAAGTGGACTGAAAGCTAGCAAACAACTTGCAAAATTCACATGAAATTTGTTTTGGTAGTCCAAAAAAGCTTCAATAATATTATAGAGCTCCGGAAAGGTTGCATATATTTATAGATTCAGTGTTCCGACTTTATTAAGTTCATATGATTATCTATAATGTAGTATGTAGTAAAATACATTATTGTATGTGAAGGATGCCATTATTCTAATCGTGTGTAAAAGTATCCAAATCGCGCGTCAAAGTCCAATTTAAATCATATGAAGTTTCATTATTTAATGATTTCTGTTTCTTGGGCATACAACTTGCGTCACTAAACAAGAAACATAGACGTACTGACAATACATTTTCTGACGTTTATTAAAATTAAATTAATTTTTCTTATTTTGAATCAAGATGTCTCGGCCTTTTAGTCTGGAATTATCTGGCTCTAATATAACTTAACCTACCCATAATCTAATCTTTAAACCTTGGTTAAACCTAGGTTATCCTAGATTACATCTATAACGACCAAATTGTGTTCTCGTCACTGTACCTTTTTAGTAGTTAGCAATTTTTGCCACGGAAGCGGTGAACGTTCTAAGCTTATTGTGTCAGTGGTTTGAACTATTTTGTCCGTAAAAATAACAATTTTTACAATATTATCGGTAAGATTCAACAGTATTTTAACATGCTTCGATAAAATAATGTAAGATAAAAGTGTGTGAAGAAGGGCTTTTGTGCATAAATTTTGTGCAATGTCTTCACGTGTTTGAAGAAACTCGCAATGAGTTGAAATAATTGTAAAACTACTATTGGTAAACAAATTCCTCTGAGAATATTAACAAAATAGAAACGAAGGATTGCCCAAAAACTGATAATTTAGCAATGAAATTCTCGCAAATTTTTTTTTCCACGAAACATTTTGCCAGAAAATGCGAAATTATTTGTGCGTCCGTCCATTGAAATTCCGCAAACCCTGGGGTGGATTCCGCCCCGTTTCTGTTTTTGCAGACCATCAAGCCGTAATTAAAATACGTTTACAACGTCAGAACGCACTAAAACGGGACGATAATTAATGCGGTTTTTTGCAATTGTATTTAACACTGCAAAATGTGCTATTTCGTTGCAATATTTAGAGAAAAGTTAGCGAAATTTGGCAAGAATGTCATATATAAAACATCCGAGTTTGTCAATTATTAATATCTTATTTGACAATGTTCTCCGAGCGATTTATTTGCACCACTTACAAACACGCGGATTTTGAACGGTCACTTTGCATTGCCTTTTCATTTGTTTTTGAGACAATTTAAAAAAAAATCTTACATGAGAATTAAAGCGGATTTAATTATCTGCAAATTGCTGCAAAAAAAAAAAAACCTGAAAATTAAGGGAGAAATTTCCAAGTCTCAGTGGGCGTATTACCGAAACAGTCACCGACTATTTATACCGTCTTGCTCTAGCTATGCAATGAATGTACCACCGAACGCTGGGCAACTTGCCAAACGCAGATTGAAATCGAAGCCGGCGGCGACGACCACGTCGCGACGCTCACCAGTCGGTCCGTCCGTGCGCGCCGCGCGTGTGAAAATCAATTGCAAAAAAGGAACAAAAAAAAGGGAAAAACACGAGCGGAATACAGGCAAGGGTTTCTTTGTGCAAAAAAATTTAAAAAAATATCGACGTGCAAGTTGCGAAACCGGAAAAAGCGATTACTCAAAGAAGAAAAGCAAGAGAAGACAGCAGAAGCAGAGTTATTAATTAGTATACTAAGAAGGTTTGTGTGTTAACTATGTAGACTAGAACTAGACAAGACTAGACTGGACAAGACTGGACAAGAGTACACAAGAGTAGACAAGACTAGACAAGACCGGAGGACAAGACTGGACTAGACTGGACTAGACTGGACAAGACTGGACAAGAGTAGACAAGACTAGACATAGACAAGACTAGATAAGATTAGACAAGACTACACAAGACTAGACAACACTAGACAAGACTAGACAAGACTAGACAAGACTAGACAAGACTAGACAAGACTAGACAAGACTAGACAAGACTAGACAAGACTAGACAAGACTAGACAAGACTAGACAAGACTAGACAAGACTAGACAAGACTAGACAAGACTAGACAAGACTAGACAAGACTAGACAAGACTAGACAAGACTAGACAAGACTAGACAAGACTAGAGAAGACTAGACAAGACTATACAAGACTAGACAAGACTAGACAAGACTAGACAAGACTAGACAAAACTAGACAAGACTAGACAAGACTAAACAAGACTAGACAAGACTAGACAAGACTAGACAAGACTAGACAAGACTAGACAAGACTAGGCAAGACTAGACAAGACTGGACAAGACTGGACAAGACTGGACAAGACTAGACAAGACTAGACAAGACTAGCCAAGACTAGACAAGGCTAGACAAGACTAGACAAGACTAGACAAGACTAGACAAGACTAGACAAGACTAGACAAGACTAGACAAGACTAGACAAGACTAGACAAGACTAGACAAGACTAGACAAGACTAGACAAGACTAGACAAGACTAGACAAGACTAGACAAGACTAGACAAGACTAGACAAGACTAGACAAGACTAGACAAGACTAGACAAGACTAGACAAGACTAGAGAAGACTAGACAAGACAAGACTAGACAAGACTAGACAAGACAAGACTAGACAAGACTAGACAAGACTAGACAAGACTAGACAAGACAAGACTAGACAAGACTAGACAAGACTAGACAAGACTAGACAAGACTAGACAAGACTAGAGAAGACTAGACAAGACTAGACAAGACTAGACAAGACTAGACAAGACTAGACAAGACTAGACAAGACTAGACAAGACTAGACAAGACTAGACAAGACTAGATAAGACTAGACAAGACTAGACAAGACTAGACGAGACTAGACGAGACTATACAAGATTAGACAAGACTAGACAAGACTAGACAAGACTAGACAAGACTAGACAAGACTAGACAAGACTAGACAAGACTAGACAAGACTAGACAAGACTAGACAAGACTAGACAAGACTAGACAAGACTAGACAAGACTAGACAAGACTAGACAAGACTAGACAAGACTAGACAAGACTAGACAAGACTAGACAAGACTAGACAAGACTAGACAAGACTAGACAAGACTAGACAAGACTAGACAAGACTAGACAAGACTAGACAAGACTAGACAAGACTAGACAAGACTAGACAAGACTAGACAAGACTAGACAAGACTAGACAAGACTAGACAAGACTAGATAAGACTAGACAAGACTAGACAAGACTAGACAAGACTAGACAAGACTAGACAAGACTAGACAAGACTAGACAAGACTAGACAAGACTAGACAAGACTAGACAAGACTAGACAAGACTAGACAAGACTAGACAAGACTAGAGAAGACTAGACAAGACAAGACTAGACAAGACAAGACTAGACAAGACTAGACAAGACTAGACAAGACTAGACAAGACTAGATAAGACTAGACAAGACTAGACAAGACTAGACAAGACTAGACAAGACTAGACAAGACTAGACAAGACTAGACAAGACTAGACAAGACTAGACAAGACTAGACAAGACTAGACAAGACTAGACAAGACTAGACAAGACTAGACAAGACTAGACAAGACTAGACAAGACTAGACAAGACTAGACAAGACTAGATAAGACTAGACAAGACTAGACAAGACTAGACAAGACTAGACAAGACTAGACAAGACTAGACAAGACTAGACAAGACTAGACAAGACTAGACAAGACTAGACAAGACTAGACAAGACTAGAGAAGACTAGACAAGACAAGACTAGACAAGACTAGACAAGACAAGACTAGACAAGACTAGACAAGACTAGACAAGACTAGACAAGACAAGACTAGACAAGACTAGACAAGACTAGACAAGACTAGAGAAGACTAGACAAGACTAGACAAGACTAGACAAGACTAGACAAGACTAGACAAGACTAGACAAGACTAGACAAGACTAGACAAGACTAGACAAGACTAGACAAGACTAGACAAGACTAGATAAGACTAGACAAGACTAGACAAGACTAGACGAGACTAGACGAGACTAGACAAGACTAGACAAGACTAGACAAGACTAGACAAGACTAGACAAGACTAGACAAGACTAGACAAGACTAGACAAGACTAGACAAGACTAGACAAGACTAGACAAGACTAGACAAGACTAGACAAGACTAGACAAGACTAGACAAGACTAGACAAGACTAGACAAGACTAGACAAGACTAGACAAGACTAGACAAGACTAGACAAGACTAGACAAGACTAGACAAGACTAGACAAGACTAGACAAGACTAGACAAGACTAGACAAGACTAGACAAGACTAGACAAGACTAGACAAGACTAGACAAGACTAGACAAGACTAGACAAGACTAGACAAGACTAGACAAGACTAGACAAGACTAGACACGACTAGACAGGACTAGACAGGACTAGACAGGACTAGACAAGACTAGACAAGACTAGACAAGACTAGACAAGACTAGACAAGACTAGACAAGACTAGACAAGGCTAGACAAGACTAGACAAGACTAGACAAGACTAGACAAGACTAGACAAGACTAGACAAGACTAGACAAGACTAGACAAGACTAGACAAGACTAGACAAGACTAGACAAGACTAGACAAGACTAGACAAGACCAGACAAGACTAGACAAGACTAGACAAGACTAGACAAGACTAGACAAGACTAGACAAGACTAGACAAGACTAGACAAGACTAGACAAGACTAGACAAGACTAGACAAGACTAGACAAGACTAGACAAGACTAGACAAGACTAGACAAGACTAGACAAGACTAGACAAGACTAGACAAGACTAGACAAGACTAGACAAGACTAGACAAGACTAGACAAGACTAGACAAGACTAGACAAGACTAGACAAGACTAGACAAGACTAGACAAGACTAGACAAGACTAGACAAGACTAGACAAGACTAGACAAGACTAGACAAGACTAGACAAGACTAGACAAGACTAGACAAGACTAGACAAGACTAGACAAGACTAGACAAGACTAGACAAGACTAGACAAGACTAGACAAGACTAGACAAGACTAGATAAGACTAGACAAGACTAGACAAGACTAGACAAGACTAGACAAGACTAGACAAGACTAGACAAGACTAGACAAGACTAGACAAGACTAGACAAGACTAGACAAGACTAGACAAGACTAGACAAGACTAGACAAGACTAGACATGACTGGACAAGATTGGATAAGATTGGACAAGACTGAAAGACTGAAAAGGAGTGGAGAAGACTGAAAATGAGTGGATAAGACTGGGCATGACTGGACAAGATTGGACAAGACTGGACAAGAGTAGAAAAGACTAGACAAGACTGGACAAGACAAGATTGGACAAGACTAAACAAATCTAAAATTTCAGACTAAAATTTCCCAAATATTTAAGTTAGTTTGAGATATTTACTGCTTTAGTGCGAGTTGCCAGCCGAAAATCTTATTGAAACTAGAGGAAGAGAAAGTTCAGACCTCGATCTACACTGATTTTTTCCTGCTCGCTCCCTGCCTAGTCTAACTACATAAGATTGTCGAGATTATAGCGCTGCAAGGCTAAAACACAAAGCTGCCAATTACTACAATTTAGTTAACTGTTTGTCCTGATTAGTATTGCCTGGCTTAGTCCAATCTTGATCAGTCTAGTCCAATCTAGTTTTGTTTTGTCTAGTTTTACCTCAGATAGTCTAATCTGGTCTCGTATTTATTCATCTAGTCTAGTGTCGTTTAATGTCGTCTAGTGCAGTCTAATCTAATCTAGTTTAGGTTCTAGTCCAATGTAGTCCAGTTTATTCTTGAATGGTTTCAGCCTTTATTATGTGGAACTTCTTAATTATAAAATAATTGATAAGTAAACTATGTGTTATGTGGATGACATATTAGTATGTTGGAAAGGAACGGAACTTTATCTTTCAATTTTGGCACCGAAATCCAGCATTGGGCGAAAGGGTTAAACTCGTGTCGAGTCCATTTTCGAATTGCCCCCCTTAACAATCAAATTGCCCCCCTGTGGGGCGTGGGCCCCACGTTGGGAAACACCGATCTAGATTTTAAATTTCGGAGCATTCTGCTCTGATTTCATAGATAATAAATCAAAGCTAACGAGAGGTAACAGGTAAATATAGATAAAGAAACATAGATTATCTATATGGTAATATTAAATATAGATTAAGAAACGTAGATTATTATTTGATTATTTCTACATTAAATGTAGACACAATGTAGGGCTAACATTTAAACTTAATAAAGTCGGAACACAGCCTGAATACAAAATATATTCAACCTTTCCGGAGCTGTATAATATTAATACCACGAAGGTGGACGGTACAATGGTGAAAATTACTAAATAGCTGGCAAGTTTTACATGAGATTTGTTTTGGTAGTCCTAAAAAGACTCAGTAATATTACAGAGCTCCGGAAAGCTTGAATATTTTAATAATATTTATATATTCCGGCTGTGTTCCGATTTTATTAAGTTTATATGATTATCTATAATGTAGTATGGTTTTAACAATATTAGGGCTAACATTACTTTTCTAGAATATCTAATCTTATCTGTTTTGTATTATCTAGATTCATTTAGATAATCTAGTCAAAAGATAATTAACAAATAATTGCATCTAGACAGGGTATCTATATAGAATATCAGCTCCATATTTTATACAACTTATCTATATTATTGTGAATATATTTAACATTTCTAGATTATTAAAGCAGATAACAATAATACAACTTAGTTAATTGTAAAAGATAATTATTATAATTAACTTGTTTATTTATCTAGATTTCAACAACAATTTAACAATCAATTTTAACAATCTGGTCTAGTCTATAAACAACTCTAGATAATACATATATTATTAATTATCTGGGATTATCCAACTAATCTTAACAATTTGGTCTGATGTGTGTAGTCTTGTCTCTCTAACCTTGTCTGTCTAGTCTGGTCTGTCTAGTCTTGTCTATCTAGTCCTGTCTGTCTAGTCTTGTTTGCCTAGTCTTGACTGTCTAGTCTTATCTGTCTAGTATTGTCTGTCTAGTCTTGTCTGTCTAGTCTTGTTTATCTAGTCTTGTTTGTCTATAGTCTTGTCTATCTAGTTTTCTCTATCTAGTCTTATTTGTCTAGTCTTGTATGTCTAGTTTTGTCTGTCTAGTCTTGTCTGTCTAGTCTTGTCTGTCTAGTCTTGTCTGTCTAGTCTTGTCTGTCTAGTATGGTCTGTCTAGTCTTCTCTATCTAGTCTTGTCTGTCTAGTCTTGTCTATCTAGTCTTGTCTGTCTAGTCTTGTTTGCCTAGTCTTGACTGTCTAGTCTTATCTGTCTAGTATTGTCTGTCTAGTCTTGTCTGTCTAGTCTTGTTTATCTAGTCTTATTTGTCTAGTCTTGTCTATCTAGTTTTCTCTATCTAGTCTTATTTGTCTAGTCTTGTATGTCTAGTCTTGTCTGTCTAGTCTTGTCTGTCTAGTCTTGTCTGTCTAGTCTTGTCTGTCTAGTATGGTCTGTCTAGTCTTGTCTGTCTAGTCTTCTCTATCTAGTCTTGTCTGTCTAGTTTTGTCTATCTAGTCTTGTCTTTCTAGTCTTGTTTGCCTAGTCTTGACTGTCTAGTCTTATCTGTCTAGTATTGTCTGTCTAGTCTTGTCTGTCTAGTCTTGTTTATCCAGTCTTGTTTGTCTAGTCTTGTCTATCTAGTTTTCTCTATCTAGTCTTATTTTTCTAGTCTTGTATGTCTAGTCTTGTCTGTCTAGTCTTGTCTGTCTAGTCTTGTCTGTTTAGTCTTGTCTATCTAGTCTTGTTTGTCTCGTCTTGTCTGTCTATTCTTGTATGTCTAGTATTGTTTGCTAGTCTTGTCTGTCTAGTCTTGTCTGTCTAGTCTTCACAGTCTAGTTTTGTCTGTCTAGTCTTGTCTGTCTAGTTTTGTCTAATCTTGACCTAGTAAACTTGCCGATGGAGTCCTAGTTCTTGCCAAATATCAAAATCTTCTTTTTTTATTTCAACTAGTTGGCAAACGCGAGAATTAGTCCGGATGACGTCACTCGGAGCGCGCTTATGATCTCAGCGCACCATCCGATTGGCTCAGACAAAAACAAAAAAAAAACGCTTTTGTGATTCAAGTGAAAACTTACAAATCAGCGAATGAGTCTTTCACTATTCAGTCTAGTTCGCGAAACCGATAAGACAACAACGTGCCAGTTGATAAAACTTGATTAAGTCTAGATGAAGTACTAAATAAAGTACAATAAAGAACAGACAAGACTAGATAGACAAATCTAGTTATGTAAACAAATTTACTTATTGTTAGGTAGACAAAACGATTGATAAGTTTAAATAGTCTATATGGTTAACGTTAAATAGCCGAGTCTAGACAACACTAGATATAGACATATCCAGCTAGACTAGATCTAGACATATCTAGAAACTAGATAGATAAGTCTAGCTAGACAAAACTAGATGGATAAGTCTGCATGCATCAGACTGAATAAATAATTTTAGCTACACAACTCAAAATTAGATAGACTTGATAGACAAAATTCTTGATAGACAAAACTAATTAGTCTAAACAGGACAAAGTCTATTAGAGCTACACTAAATCGTCTTAGTCGCCTTGTCAGTGCTTCCGGTCTCAATTAAGACATCAATTAAGTTCGTTGTCTTATCAGTGTGCGTATTTGTTTAGTTTAGGATAAGACTGGACTGAGTAATCGAGGTTTTCAGTCATCGAGTGTCACTTCATCTTCAGTGCGAACGGACGCTGAATTTAGTTTCAAGTTCAGTTTAAGCGGAGGCTCAGACTAAGGTAAAATGGAACGGAAGTTTCAGTTTCTCTCCGGAAGATTAGTGAAAGTCCACAGTGTGGAGCTGTAAACAACCAGACTAGACTAGACGATTAAGAATGATGGATAAATTTGGAGAATAGATAACCAAACTAGACAAGATTAGGCAGAACAACAACTGATTAGGCAGAACTGACAAGACGAAACAAGGCCAGGCAAGAGTAGGCTCCAATAAACAAGTCTAGACAAAGGAAGACTAATTATAGAGATATAACTAGATATTTGAGATATCACTAATAATTATATCAGCAAGACTAGAGTAAATATCTAGACAAGACTAGAGAAATTATTTAGACGAGATTATAGGAATTATCTAGACTAGACCAAAGTGATTATCTAACCAAGTCTAGGGTAAATATCTAGACAAGACTAAAGACATTATATAGACAAGACTAGAGAAATTATATAGACAAGACTAGAGCAATTATCAAGACAAGACAAGAGTTGTTATCTAACCAAGTCTGGAGTAAATATCTAGACAAGACTAGAGACATTATCTAGACGAGATTAGAGGAGTTATCTAGACAAAACCAAAGTGATTATCTAGCCAAGTCTAGAGTAAATATATAAACAAGACTAAAGACATTATATAGACAAGACTAGAGTAATTATCAAGACAAGACTAGAGTAATTATATAGACACGACTAGAGCAATTATCAAGGCAAGACAAGAATTATTATCTAACCAAGTCTGGAGTAAATATCTAGACAAGACTAGAGACATTATCTAGACGAAGTTAGAGGAGTTATCTAGACAAGACCAAAGTGATTATCTAGCCAAGCCTAGAGCAAATATCTAGACAAGACTAAAGACATTATATAGACAAGACTAGAGTAATTATACAGAGAAGACTAGAGCAATTATATAGACAAAACTAGATCAATTGTCAAGGTAGGACAAGAGTTGTTATCTAACCAAGTCTGGAGTAAATATCTAGACAAGACTAGAGACATTATCTAGACGAAGTTAGAGGAGTTATCTAGACAAGACCAAAGTGATTATCTAGCCAAGCCTAGAGCAAATATCTAGACAAGACTAAAGACATTATATAGAGAAGACTAGAGTAATTATACAAAGAAGACTAGAGCAATTATATAGACAAAACTAGATCAATTGTCAAGATAGGACAAGAGTTGTTATCTAACCAAGTCTGGAGTAAATATCTAGACAAGACTACAGACATTATCTAGATGAGATTAGAGGAGCTATCTAGACAAGACAAAAGTGATTATCTAGCCAAGTGTAGTATAAATATCTAGACAAGACTAAAGACATTATACAGACAAGACTAGAGTGATTATACAGACAAGACTATAGCAATTATATAGACAACTCATGAGCACTTATCAAGGCAAGACAAGAGTTGTTATCTAACCAAGTTTGGAGTAAATATCTAGACAAGACTACAGACATTATCTAGATGAGATTAGAGGAGCTATCTAGACAAGACAAAAGTGATTATCTAGCCAAGTATAGAGCAAATATCTAGACAAGACAAAAGACATTATATAGACGAGACTAGAGTAATTATACAGACAAGACTATAGCAATTATATAGACAACTCTTGAGCACTTATCAAGGCAAGATAAGAGTTGTTATCTAACCAAGTCTGGAGTAAATATCTAAACAAGACTAAAGACATTATATAGACAAAACTAGAGTAATTACACAGACAGGACTAGAGCAGTTATATAGACAAGACGAGCAATTATCAAGACGAAACAAGAGGTGTTATCTAACCTAGTCTGGAGTAAATATCTAGACAAGAGTAAAAACATTATCTAGATGAGATTAGAGGCGTTATCTAGACAAGACCAAAGTGATTATCTAGTCAAGTCTAGAGTATATATCTAGACGAGACTAAAGACATTAAATAGACAAGACTAGACTAATTATATAGACAAGACTAGAGCGATTATCTAGACAAGGTTAAAATAGTTATCTGCACAAGCTTAGAGTAAATAAGTAGTTAGTGCATGTATTATCTAAATCTAGTTAGTCCATATATTATCTATATCTAGTAAATCCATATAATAACTATATTTAGTTAGTTCATACATTATCTATATCTAGTAAATCTATATATTATCTATATCTAGTTAGTCCATATACTATCTATATCTAGTAAATCCATATAATATCTATATTTAGTTAGTTCATATAATATCTATATCTAGTAAATCCATATGTTATCTATATCTAGTTAGTCCATATATTATCTATATCTAGTAAATCCATATGTTATCTATATCTAGTCAGTCCATATATTATCTATATTCAGTTAGTCCCTATATTATATGCACATAGTTAGTTCATCTAACTTATAACTAGATATAGATAATATATGGACTACCTAATTAGTCCATATATCATATATATATATATATATATATATATATATATATATATATATATATATATATATATATATATATATATATCTAGCCAATCCATATATTATCTATAGCTAGTTAATTCATATATTATCTATATCAAGTTAGTCCATATATTATATGTACCTAGTTAGTTCATCCAGCTAGTAACTAGGTATAGATAATATATGGACTAATTAATTAGTCCATATATTATCTATATCTAGTTAATCCATATATTATCTATATCTAGTTAGTCCATATATAACCTATATCTGGTTAGTCCATATATTATCTATACCTAGTTAGTCCATCTAGTCAGCAACTAGATATAGATAATATCTAGTTAATCCATATATTATCTATATCTAGTTAGTCCATATATTATCTATATCTGATTAGTCAATATATTATCTATACCTAGTTAGTCCATCTAGTGACTGTTTAGATATAGATAATATTTGGACTAACTAGATATAGGTACAATATGAACTAACTAGTAGTAGATAATTATGGATTATTATCTATATATAGTTATAGATAATATATGGACTAACCAGGTAGTACTTGATAGAGGTACAGCAGATCTATAAAGGTCACGGTATAAGTCACCCCCAAATCTACAATCTAGTGTATATATTAACTCTATCTATTTAGTCCATATATTATCTGAATTTAGTTAATCTAGATTTGTTGTAGATAGCAAACTATCGGTCAAGATAGGCAAGAGACGAGGCCGGAAGGTAAAAACCAAAATGAATCTGGACCTAGACAGCCAGATAATGTCCCTCTCCGAGGACAAAGAGGACATTTATCTGTCGAAATTCGGCGCAGTCATTCCGAGGACCGGCAAGGCCTTCTCCTACACCTTCTGGAGGACCCAGATGAACAAAGACATATTCTGGAGCGTCCAAGGTACACATCACACAACGAATCTATATGGATAAACACATCACATAATAATCCTTTGACTAGTTATCTGCACAAGCTTAGAGTAAATATCTAGTTAATGCATATATTATCTATACCTGGTTAATACATCACAAAATGAATCTATACATCACAAAATGAATCTATATAGATAAACGCATGACATAATGATTCTATATAGAGATAAATACATCACATAATAATCCTTTAACTAGTTATCTGCATAAGCTTAGAGTAAATATATAGTTAATGCATATATTATCTATATCTGGTTAGTCCATATATTATTTGCATCTAGCTAGTTCATATATTATCTATAAATACATACATCACGTGATACAACGATAAATACAACACGCAGTGATTCTATATAAATATAGATAAATACATCACTAAATGAATCTATATAGATAAACGCATGACATAATGATTCTATATAGAGCAAATACATCACATAATGAATCTATATAGATAATCACATCATGCAAAGATTCTATATAGATCAATTCATCACACAATGATTCTATAAAGAACAATACATCATACGATGATTCTATATAGAGATAAATACATTGCATAATGAATCTATATAGATAATCACATCACGCAAAGATTCTATATAGATCAAAACATCAAAAAATGATTCAAACAATTCAGGACACAAATACATCACGTAATGAATCTATGTAGATTATCACATAACATAATGATTCTATATAGATCAATACATCATAGGACGATTCTATATAGAAATAAATACATCACATAATTAATCTATATAGATAATCACATCACACAATGATTCTATATAGATCGATACATCATACAATGATTCTAAATAGAGATAAATAAAACACATAATGAATCTATATAGATAATGACATCACACAATGATTCTACATATAGATAAATACATCACATAATGAATCTGTATAGATAAATACATCACAAAATTGATCTATATAGATATATGCGTCACATAATGATTCCATAAATGGATAAAGACAACACGTGATAATTATATATAGATAAACCCATCACACCATGAATCTATATAGATAAATGCATCACAAAATGGATCTATATAGATAAATATATCACATAATGATTCCCTATATAGATTAATACATCACACAATATCTCTAGACGTAGATTAATACGTCATACTGTCAATCTATATAGATAAATACTTTGTATGATGAGTCTATATAGATGTTGTATCTATCTATCTATCTATATGCAGGGTATATTTCAAGTTATCAAGATAATCCAATTATATTATCTAGATGGGATATCAAGTCGACTAGAAGTCTAGATATTCTATTCTAGTTTTATCTAGATTATCCAGATATATAGTCGTCTTGATTTACCATCTAGATTATGATCTAGAATATCAGATACCATCTATAACAGTGACTAAGCGTAGCGCCAGAAAACTTAACTAGAATACACTATACACTCAAACACTATTTGATCTATTCTACTTATCTATGGTTATCTATATACCTATCTAGAATACCAGTTTCCAGGTTGGGGATAGACTAACACGACTCGGCGTATTCTACTTATCTAGAATACCATCTCCCAGATTGGGAATCTTTCACCTAAACTTACACGATTTGATCCATTTATTATTTACTTATCTATAGTTATCTAGTAACATATCTAGACTACTACCGCGTAGATTTGGAATCATTGAACTTAGACTAACAAGACTTAATCTATTCTACTTATCTAGATCTGTCGTATCTAGATCTGCCTATGCCTAGAATGCTTTCTCCTAAATTAGGAATCTTTGACCTAGATCAACACGACACGGACTATTCTACTTATCTGTCTTGTCTATCCAATCTTGTCTGCCTAGACTTGTATGTCTAGTCTTGTCTGTCTAACATGTGTAGTCTGTCTACTCTGTCTTGTCTGTGTTGTCTGTGTTGTCTGTCTTGTCTGTCTTGTCTGTCTTGTCTGTCTTGTCTGTCTTGTCTGACTTGTCTGACTTGTCTGTCTTGTCTGTCTTGTCTGTCTTGTCTGTCTTGTCTGTCTTGTCTGTCTTGTCTGTCTTGTCTGTCTTGTCTGTCTTGTCTGTCTTGTCTGTCTTGTCTGTCTTGTCTGTCTTGTCTGTCTTGTCTGTCTTGTCTGTCTTGTCTGTCTTGTCTGTCTTGTCTGTCTTGTCTGTCTTGTCTGTCTTGTCTGTCTTGTCTGTCTTGTCTGTCTTGTCTGTCTTGTCTGTCTTGTCTGTCTTGTCTGTCTTGTCTGTCTTGTCTGTCTTGTCTGTCTTGTCTGTCTTGTCTGTCTTGTCTGTCTTGTCTGTCTTGTCTGTCTTGTCTGTCTTGTCTGTCTTGTCTGTCTTGTCTGTCTTGTCTGTCTTGTCTGTCTTGTCTGTCTTGTCTGTCTTGTCTGTCTTGTCTGTCTTGTCTGTCTTGTCTGTCTTGTCTGTCTTGTCTGTCTTGTCTGTCTTGTCTGTCTTGTCTGTCTTGTCTGTCTTGTCTATCTTGTCTATCTTGTCTGTCTTGTCTGTCTTGTCTGTCTTGTCTGTCTTGTCTGTCTTGTCTGTCTTGTCTGTCTTGTCTGTCTTGTCTGTCTTGTCTGTCTTGTCTGTCTAGTCTGTCTAGTCGGTCTAATCCGTCTAGTCTGTCTAGTCTATCTTGTCTGTATAGTCCGTCTAGTCTGTCTATTATGTGTCTGTCTAGTCTGGTTTAGTTTTATTTGTTTAGTCTTATGTGTTTAGTCTTGCCTGTCTAGACCTAGTCGAACACGACTTGATCTATGGTTATCTAGATTATGACTTGATCTATGGCTATCTACATTACGACTTGATCTATGACTATATAGATTACGACTTGATCTTTGGTTATCTAGATTGCGACTTCATCTATGGCTATCTAGATTACGACTTTATCTAAGGCCATATATATTACGACTTGAACTATGGCCATCTAGATTACGACTTGATCTATGGCTATCTAGATTACGACCTGATCTATGGTTATTTAGATTACCAATAGATCTAAGGCTATCTAGACTACGACTTGATCTATGGCAATCTAGATTACCATTTGATCTAGGGCTATCTAGATTACGACTGGATCTATGACTATCTAGATTACGACTGGATCTATGGCTAACTAGATTACGATTTGATCTATGGCTATCTAGATTACGACTTGATCTATGGCTATCTAGATTACGACCTGATATCTAGATTACCATTTGATCTAAGGCTATCTAGATTACGACTGGATCTATGGCTATCTAGATTACGACTGGATCTATGGCTAACTAGATTACGACTTGATCTATGGCTATCTAGATTATGACTGGATCTATGGCTATCTAGATTACGACCTGATCTGTGGCTCTCTAGATTACGACTTGATCTATGGCTATCTAGATTACGACTTGATCTATGGCTATCTAGATTACGACTTGATCTATGGCTATCTAGATTACGACTTGATCTATAGGTATCTAGATTACGACTTGATCTATGGCTATCTAGTTTACGACTTGATCTATGGCTATCTAGATTACGACCTGATCTATGGTTATTTAGATTACGAATAGATCTAAGGCTATCTAGACTACGACTTGATCTATGGCAATCTAGATTACCATTTGATCTAGGGCTATCTAGATTACGACTGGATCTATGACTATCTAGATTACGACTGGATATATGGCTAACTAGATTACGATTTGATCTATGGCTATCTAGATTACGACTTGATCTATGGCTATCTAGATTACGACCTGATATCTAGATTACCATTTGATCTAAGGCTATCTAGATTACGACTGGATCTATGGCTATCTAGATTACGACTGGATCTATGGCTAACTAGATTACGATTTGATCTATGGCTATCTAGATTATGACTGGATCTATGGCTATCTAGATTACGACCTGATCTGTGGCTCTCTAGATTACGACTTGATCTATGGCTATCTAGATTACGACTTGATCTATGGCTATCTAGATTACGACTTGATCTATGGCTATCTAGATTACGACTTGATCTATAGGTATCTAGATTACGACTTGATCTATGGCTATCTAGTTTACGACTTGATCTATGGCTATCTAGATTACGACCTGATCTATGGTTATTTAGATTACGAATAGATCTAAGGCTATCTAGACTACGACTTGATCTATGGCAATCTAGATTACCATTTGATCTAGGGCTATCTAGATTACGACTGGAGCTATGACTATCTAGATTACGACTGGATCTATGGCTAACTAGATTACGATTTGATCTATGGCTATCTAAATTACGACTTGATCTATGGCTATCTAGATTACGACCTGATATCTAGATTACCATTTGATCTAAGGCTATCTAGATTACGACTGGATCTATGGCTATCTAGATTACGACTGGATCTATGGCTAACTAGATTACGACTTGATCTATGGCTATCTAGATTATGACTGGATCTATGGCTATCTAGATTACGACCTGATCTGTGGCTCTCTAGATTACGACTTGATCTATGGCTATCTAGATTACGACTTGATCTATGGCTATCTAGATTACGACTTGATCTATGGCTATCTAGATTACGACTTGATCTATAGGTATCTAGATTACGACTTGATCTATGGCTATCTAGTTTACGACTTGATCTATGGCTATCTAGATTACGACCTGATCTATGGTTATTTAGATTACGAATAGATCTAAGGCTATCTAGACTACGACTTGATCTATGGCAATCTAGATTACCATTTGATCTAGGGCTATCTAGATTACGACTGGATCTATGACTATCTAGATTACGACTGGATCTATGGCTAACTAGATTACGATTTGATTTATGGCTATCTAGATTACGACTTGATCTATGGCTATCTAGATTACGACCTGATATCTAGATTACCATTTGATCTATGGCTAACTAGATTACGACTTGATCTATGGCTATCTAGATTATGACTGGATCTATGGCTATCTAGATTACGACCTGATCTGTGGCTCTCTAGATTACGACTTGATCTATGGCTATCTAGATTACGACTTGATCTATGGCTATCTAGATTACGACTTGATCTATGGCTATCTAGATTACGACTTGATCTATAGGTATCTAGATTACGACTTGATCTATGGCTATCTAGTTTACGACTTGATCTATGGCTATCTAGATTACGACCTGATCTATGGTTATTTAGATTACGAATAGATCTAAGGCTATCTAGACTACGACTTGATCTATGGCTATCTAGGTTACCATTTGATCTAGGGCTATCTAGATTACGACTGGATCTATGACTATCTAGATAACGACTGGATCCATGGCTAACTAGATTACGACTTGATCTATGGCTATCTAGATTACGACTTGATCTATAGCTATCTAGATTACGACGTGATCTATAGCTATCTAGATTACGACTTGATCTATGGCTATCTAGATTACGACTAGATCTATGGCTATCTAGATTACGACTTGATTTATGGCTATCTAGATTTCGACTTGATCTATTCTACTTATCTAAGGATTATCTTACTTATCGACAGATCTAGATTACGACTTGACCTATTCTTCTTATTTATGATTATCTAGATAATGACTTGATCTATTATACTTATCTATGGTTATCTAGATTACGACTTGATCTATTCTACTTATCTATAGATTATCTTACTTTTCTACAGATCTAGATTACGAATTGATCTATTCTACTTATCTATGATTATCTAGATTATGACTTGACTCTTCTACTTATCTATAGATTATCTTACTTATCTACAGATCTAGATTACGACTTGATCTATTCTACTTATCTATAGTTATCTAGATTACGACTTGATCTATTCTACTTATCTATAGATTATCTTACTTATCTACTGATCTAGATTACTACTTGATCCATTTTACTTATCTATAGTTATCTAGATCATGACTTGATCTATTCTACTTATTTATGGTTATCTAGATTGATCTATAATGTTTGTGAATGTTTGTAGGTAATGATTGTGATGGGATAGATGGGGCTTGGATCGCGACGGAGTATTTCGGGCAGCCGGAACAAGGTCGGAGGTTCGTGCAGGAGGTGAGGCTGGTGCATCCGACGGAGAAGAAGATAGAGATGAAGTACAGTTCGACGCTGGAGGTTGGACGCAACTGCGTGTTCATATCGCGGAACATCCTGCGGCATTTCAAGCGGGCGGACAACTCGTTCGAGTTCGAGTTCAGAATCGTGCGGTTGAGGAGGCGGCCGTTTCCGCAGAGGAAGTATTGAGGGAGAGAGGGATGGAAGAGCTGGGGATTGCCCGGAGGATTAGCGAAATGAAGAAAATTTTTGGGTTTTGGGAAGAAAATTTAGGTTTTAGTTTTCTAGATTTTTTATTGTTTGAAGTTGAGTCGGTCCAGGAATTAAATGTTAAGTCTAGTTATATAAGTGTGAAGTTGTCGAATTTGAAGTTTCGATGCAGAAATCTTATGTCCACATACGTTCTAGAAGTATTATATTGAAGTTTGAGTTTGTGGTGGTTATCAAAATTGTTAATATTATCAAATTTGAAGCTTAATCTGTCAATTAAATGTCAAAGTAGATGTCAATTTAAAATTGAAACTCTAAATTTTTATCAAACTTGAAGTTCAATCTGTCAATCAAATGTCAAAGTAGAACTCAATTGGAACTCCGAATATTTTCAAATTTGAAGTTTAATCTGTCAATCAACTGTCAAAGTAGATGTCAGTTTTCAATTTGAATTTCAAATATTATGAAATTTGAAGTTTAATAAACCGTCAAATAAAATGTGGAAGGTTAGGTTTTAACTTAGGAAGGTCATTGAAGGTCATAAAGTGATGAAATATATTTGAAGTTTTAATTGTCAATTTTGACGTCAAAGTTGTCAGTTTGAAGCAATGAAGTTTCAAGTGTTAAACACAAAATTGTCGGTTTATTAAAATCTAAGAACTAAATTATTAAATTTGAAGTTTGATACGTCAATCAACTGTGAAAGAAGATGTCAGTCTTCAATTGGAACTCCAAATATTATGAAATTTGAAGTTTAATAAACTGTCAAATAAAATGTTGAAGGTGTCAATCAACTATCAAGGCAGATGTCAGTTTTTAATACGAACTT
Source organism: Phosphuga atrata (assembly GCA_944588485.1). NCBI lineage: Eukaryota > Metazoa > Arthropoda > Insecta > Coleoptera > Silphidae > Phosphuga > Phosphuga atrata. The sequence continues at coordinate 12,702,240 of OX155908.1, read as the reverse complement.
CAAATAATATCAAATCTGAAGTTTTAATGAAATGTGAAATGTGTCAAGCTAAAGCAAAGAAGTATAGTATTTGAAGTTTGAATTGACAATATGGACGTCAAAGTTGTCAGTTTGAAGCAATGAAGTTTCAAATTTGAAGACAAAATTGTCGGTTTATAAAAATCTGAGAACTAAATTATCAAATTTGAAGTTTCATGACTTCAATCTAATGTCAAAGAAGATGTCAGTCTCCAAATTGAACTCCAAATATTATCAAATTTGAAGTTTAATAAACCGTCAAATAAAATGAGAAAAGAGTCAATCTAATGTGATGATAATGTATATTTGATGTTTGAATTGTCAATTTGGACGTCAAAGTTGTCAGTTTGAAGCAATGAAGTTACAAATGTTAAAGACAAAATTGTCGGTTTATTAAAATCTAAGAACTAAATTATTAAATTTGAAGTTTGGTACGTCAATCAACTGTCAAAGCAGATGTCAGTTTTTAATACGAACTTCAAATAATATCAAATCTGAAGTTTAAATAAAATGTGAAATGTGTCAAACTAAAGCAACGACATATAATATTTGAAGTTTGAATTGTCAATTTGAAAGTCAAAGTTGTCAGTCTGATTCAATGAAGTTTATAAGTTTGAAGACAAAATTGGGCGTTTATTAAAATTTGAGACCTAAATTATCAAGTGTGAAGTTTAATACGTCAATCAACAGGTAAAGTAGGTGTCAGTCTTCAATTGGAACTGAAAAAATATTATCAAAATATATACCCGACTAGGAATTTCAGTTCGGTTTTTATTCGGAACGAATTAAGCAAGCCGAACTCCTTGTTCCTTTCAAATGAGGCAACCGCATTAGGGCCGTCATCACATTTGTAACGCACGTCCGGCTTCGTTCCCGATTAGAAAGCCTGATTCGGAAAACATTCGGAAGCCACACTTGCACCAAACGAGGAAATGCAGTTCGGTTTTTATTAGGAACGAATTAGGCATGACGGACTCCAAGTTCGACTCGAATGAGGCAATCGCTTAAGGCATTCATCACTTTTCTAACGCACATTCGGCTTTGTTCCTGATTAGGAAGCCTGATTCGGAAAACATTCTGAAGCCACACATGCACCAAACGAGGAAATTCAGTTCGGTTTTTATTAGGAATGAATTAGGCATGCTGAAATGCTTCTTTTTTGATTTTCCTATCTAAACGCATGTACGTAATGAAACTAGTGACACAGTTCGCTAACAGTTCGGAAGACCTCATTGGGTGGAAGTTCGGACTTCCAAAGATATAACGAAGTTAGGCCTTCCTAATTAGGACGGGACCAGGTTCGAATGAGGCTTGCCAAAGTTCGGTAACAGTTCGGAAGGCCTCATTAGGTGGAAGTTAGGACTTCCAAAGATATACCGAAGTTAGGCCTTCCTAATTAGGATGAGAAAAGGTTCGAATGTGGCGTGCCAAAGTTCAGTAACAGTTCGGAAGGCCTCATTAGGTAGAAGTTAGGACTTCCAAAAATATACCGAAGTTAGGCTTTCCTAATTAAGACGGGACGAGGTTCGGATGAGACTTGCCAAAGTTCGGAAGGCCTCATAAGGTGGAAGTTCGGACTTCCAAAGATTTCCCGAAGTTATGCCTTACTAATTAGGACGGGACCAGCTTCAGATGAGGTTTGCCAAAGTTCGCTAACAGTTCGGAAGGTCTCATTAGGTGGAAGTTAAGATTTTCAAAGATTTGCCTGACTTAGGCTTTTCTAATTAGGACGGGACAAGATTCAAATGAGGCTTGCCAAAGTTCGGTAACAGTTCGGAAGGCCTAATTAGGTGCAAGTTAGGATTTTCAAGGATTTGCCTGAGTCAGGCTTTCCTAATTAGGATGGGACAAGGTTCAAATGAGGCTTGCCAAAGTTCGGTAACAGTTCAGAAGGCTTCATTAGATGCAAGTTAAGATTTGCCTGATTTAGGCTTTACTAAGTAGGACGGGATAAGGTTCGAATAAGACTTGTGAAAGTTCGGTAACCGTTCGGAAGGCCTCATTAGGTAGAAGTTACGACTTCTAAAGATATTTCGAAGTTAGGCTTTTCTAATTAGGGTGGGACAAGGTTCAAATGAGGTTTGCCACAGTTCGGAAGGCCTTATTAGGTGGAAGTTAGGATTTTCGAAGATTTGCCTCAGTTAGGCTTTCCTAATTAGGACGGGACAAGGTTCGAATGAGGCTTGCCAATGTTCGGTAACAGTTCGGAAGGCCTCATTAGGTGGAACTTGGGATTTTCAAGGATTTGTCTGAGTCAGGCTTTCCTAATTAGGACGGAACAAGGTTCGAATGAGGCTTTCCAAAGTTTGGTAACAGTTCGGAAGGCCTCATTAGGTGGAAGTTAGAATGTTCAAGGATTTGTCTGAGTCAGGCTTTCCTAATTAGAACGGGACAAGGTTCGAATGAGGTTTACCAAAGTTCGGAAAGCCTCATTAGGTGGAAGTTATAATTTTCAAAGATTTGCCTGATTTAGGTTTTCCTAAGTAGGATAGGTCAAGGTTCGAATGAGGATTGCCACAGTTCGGAAGCTTTATTAGGCTCGAATAGATTTTTCGGCGTGCCTCGCTATTTTCCTAGTAGGGTAGATTATAACCTAGATATAGATTTTATAACACAAGTTTTATACGAATAAACGAGAGGTATTACCTATATTTTGTTTTATTTTGCACATTCTATTCTATATAGAACGGACTCATTATCTATAATATAACAAAATATTTATATATTTTGGCCTCCCGACAACATTATATCCAATATCTATATTTTTAGTACACATATTTTTAGACTCTATATAGATACACTTATACACTATATGCGTTTTCCGATTCATCAATCACAAGTATAATATTTATGTTTATTGTTACGCCTTTTGTACGTTTTAGATATCCCCTTTAATTAATCTCGAAGTCATAACAGCTTTTCATAATTAGTATGTTTTTGCAATAATTAAACCTCGCTTCTAAAATTGGTTTTCATTCGTTTTATCAATGGATACAATTATTGTCATTCGTGAAATACACCTGCTTGCAATGCAACGTGCTACACTATATTTAAATCGTGATGAATGTGTTGAAATTGTAACTTTGTCCATTGAAGGACTAACAAATCGCGAACTTGGTAGAAGATATGGAGTGTCTCATACAACGGTCGGTAGGGTTCTGCAGAGGTTTATAGAGAAGGAAGATCACGCTAGACGACCTGGTCAAGGCAGACCACGAGCTACTAATGTCGTGGAGGACCGATTTTTAATGCTTCGAACACTGAGGGAACGGTTCAGTACTGCACAAAGTCTCCAAATACTGCTGATGAGGTTCATGGCACTGCTGTTAGGCAAGATACCATAAAAAGAAGACTTCGTGCTTCAAATTTACGACCTCGGGTAGCAGCTGCTGGTCCCAGATTTGTCTGTAGACCACCGAAGACCAACAGAATAGCTTTTACAAGGAGGCATGTGAATTGGGAAATCCATGATTGAGAGCAGGTATTATTTACAGGTGAGTCAAGGTTTTGTAAGTTCAGATCGCCGCCCAAGAGTGTACAAATGGCCAAACGAAAGATATTCCGCTAGCAACATTCGAGAAACCACTTTATATGGAGGTGGCTTAGTGGTGGTATGGGGTGGAATATCTTTAACAGCTCGCACAGAGCTTTTGATTGTTGATGGTGGACGTCTGCATGCTGAACGATACATAACAGAGATTTTAGAACAGTTTGTGGTAACTTTAGCATCTTACATTGGGGATGGATTCGTTCTTATGCAGGAGAATGCTAAGCCAAATGCCGCACATATTGTTACTGAATATTTAAATTATGTTAATATTCAAGTCCTGGAGTCGCCAGCCTGCAGTCCAGACCTGAACCCAATAGAGCATCTTTGGGACCTAATGGGGCGCCGGTTTAGAAGTCAACATCCACCACCTAACAGCTTAGACGAGTTGCGACAAAGTCTTATCCGCGTATGGGAAGATATCCCTCAAGAAACGATTAGATATCTAATTGAAAGTATGCCACGGCGATGTCAGGCTGTAATAACATCTAGAGGTGGTAACTCTATTGATAAGCCAAAAATGTTTCAAAAGAAGCTGTGTATTCGTGTCTATAATAATAATTATCATTTTACATAATTTTGTTTAATAAGCCATATTTTTGGTTTTCGTTTTTTCTCTACAATTATTTAAGTCAAATTTATTATTATTATCGAAATAATTCTCTTTATGTGTTCCATTCTTAATATGTTTTTCAAAATGTATGATAATATTGACGACAATTAAAATAAATCGAAATGTGTATGTGGTGCGTTAATTTTGCGGTTAAGTGTATTATAGATGAACGAGACGTTTCTTATCACTAGCATCTAAATTAACCCTTTTCATCTTCATTATTTTCGTTACATATCTATTTTTTTTTTCATCAACTCAGGATCATATATATGTCCATCAACATAGGCCTATCCGCTTCTCCGTCTGTCGATCTTGTGCCTTCTGGTACCACCGGCTAACCCAACCTAACCTAAGCTTCTTTGCGGTCGGCCTCTACTTCTAGTTGTTGTTCTTGGACGCCACTGTGTAGTTTTTAGCGTCCATTTTTCATTATTCTGCCTTGCAACATGACCTACCTAGCTCCATTTTAATTTGGCTGCACGCTCTACTATGTCGGTTACTCTTGACCTCTCTCTCACTGTTTCGTTCCTGATTCTGCCCTTCAGTGATATTCCCAGAATAGCGCGTTCCATAGCTCTTTGTGTCATTCTTAGTCGGTTGGAACTGATTTTTGTTTCGAACCCGTACGCCGCTACAAGTAGAACGCACATGTTGTATACTTTGCTCTTGAGATTTATTGGTATGTTCTCGTTTTCTAAGATAAGGTAAGTCCGATTCGTCTGGTGACTTCGGCCGTGTGGTTCCCCTTCACATCATGGTGAGCCTAAGATAGGTATATTGTTGCACGCACTCGATGATATTGTTGTCTGGAAAATGTAGGGGTCGCAAGGGCTCAAAATCTTGGTCTTGCTTAGGTTCATTTTAAGCGAAATGCTTCTTGACGCCTGTTTGAGTTGTTGGAGCATTCCCTCTAGTTCATCAGGGTCGCTTGAGATGACTACGATATCGTTAGCAAAACGAAGGTGGCTAAGGTATATCCCATCGATCTTTATACCTTTCTCTTACATATCTATATAGATATTATTCCAACGATTATCAAATTTATTGGTCTCCCTTCTTGTAGAATCTATATAGATAACAAGATAATCTTCTCAAAGGTCAGATCTAGATTATCTATAGTGATTTTTGTAGATTCTCTCCTAGACTCCTTAAGAAATGTGATCTATTTCATCGTATCTATATAATTTTGACATGAGCCTATATAGATAACGTGTTTAGATTAGTCCGTCTAGTCTTAAATAATCTAGTCGTCCTAAATAATTGTGTCTGTCCAACCTTGTCTATCTAGTCTAGTTTGTGTAATCGTGTCTGTTTAACCACGTCTTACTGGCGTTCTCTGTATAGTCTTGTCTAATCTAGTCCAGTTTTGTCGCTTTAGTAATAATCGGAAGCAGAGACCGAAACAGCCTCGCTGCCAAGATCCCCTGGCTGGAAGTACCAAAAGACGAAATGGTATGCAAATACCACTTCGAGAAAAACTACACAGCATTGTGTAGTAGTAAAGCCGATTGGAGCGACGAATCCTCAGCATACCACATAGAGCAAAATGCCATCAAGTGGTATACAGATGGTTCGAAGACAAAGGAAGGCACTGGTGCAGGTGTGTTTGGACCTCGTACCAGAAACTTCGAATCCATGGGAACATCCCCAAGTATCTTCCAAGCAGAGGTACACGCAATCGAAAGATGTGCACAGTTTAACCTCGACAGGAATTACCGCAAAAAACGAATTGCTATCCTGTCAGATAGCCAAGCAGCCATCAAGGCCATTAGCTCATACACCATCAGATCCAAACTGGCATGGGACTATGTAGGGAAGCTGAACAAGCTTGACAGGGATAATAAAGTAACGCTATACTGGGTACCAGGACACACTGGTATAGACTGAAACTAAGAAGCCGATCACCTAGCAAACAAGGGATCCAGTAGCCCTTTTATAGGTACAGAACCCTTTTGCGGTATGAGCGTGAACACCATCCGCAAAAGTTTAGATGAAGAAATAAGAGGAAAATGGATGAAAACCTGGAAAGAACTTCCAGGGCTAAGGCAATCCAAAGTGATGCTGGGATCTTTTAACCAGAAGAGAACAAAGGCTTGCCTGATACTAAGCAGGAACAAGCTCAGAATTCTGACAGGAGCCCTGACGGGACACTGTAGACTTAGGAAACATCTCAAGGCCCTAGGCCTAGAGGAGGATGATGGATGCAGATTCTGTGGCTCAGCAGAGGAAACCCCCATACATCAAGAGACATATGTACCTTGGGGCTCACTGCTTGAACACAGAGGAGCTGCAGGCCTTGAATCCCACCCAGATCCTGAGATTCCTAAAGGAATCAGGATTAGAGGAGGCGCTCTAAATGGGTAAGTATACCAACGCTTGGTGGAGGAGGGTGGGGTACAATAGATCTATAAAGGTCGCAAGTCGTCACCACCATATCTACAATCTACAATTACCAGAGCTTGGTTATTACATGATGGTGAAGCAAGATGGTGTTAATAGCATGTTTGTAACATTCGTTTAACTGATTTGATGTATTAATATATCATTGTTAGTGCATGACAGCTCTGAGTGATTATTTTTCAAGCGAGTGTTTGTTCACATCTGCCGGATCTAATTTTTTAAAAGCAAGTATCTGATTTTAATAAGTAGATAAAGCCAGTAAGGAAGTTGATATTGTGTCTATGCATAACATATTTACTCTGCTTTACAATGACATAACCACTTTTTATGTTTCTACTGGACATCTATTCATTTTATAAAGAAATGTATTCTCGTGTTGGGAGGAATCAATATGGCCTACCTAGGCCAAATTTGGTACACTGACATATGTGATTTATTTCTCGTTTTTCACTAGTTGTTTTTTTTTCAGTAATGAGTTCAGTAGTTGTTAACAAGCGGAGCAAGTGGACCCAGGAAGGCCTTGGGAAAGCTTTAATCAGTTACTGTGAAAAAAAAATGTCCGATTATAAAGCAGCAAATGAATTTAGTATTCCCCATAAAACTTTTCGCCGATATGTCATATCAGCTTCCAATGTCAAGGCTAAGTTGGGACGAAAGTTTACGCTTTCTGAACAATAGAATTCTGAACTCTGTAGCACTGAAGCGAAGAAGAAGGTTATGTGTAGCAGAAGGTTATATGTATACAAATACTGCAAACAAAATTAAATAAAACATGAGTATTCGGATATGAAGCAAATTACAAGCCATAAATGGGAAAAGCAATGTTTAATGCAATATTTGTATTTCAAAACCTAAATCCCGATAGAGCCCAGAAATTAAACAAATTTATTGTTGAAAATCATTTTGTATAACTTAAACTTATTTCGAAGATAATGATATTTTTGGTAAACCTGAAACGCGTTTTAATATGGTGGAGAATGGCTGTAGACTGAATTTACTCAAAGAATCCAAAGTTCTAGCCAAATAGGTGAACGCAGAGTACATTTCATCGTCATATCATCGAAAATGAACACGGGGAAAACGTGACGGTCGTCTCCTGCGTAAAGTCGTGTGTCCAATGTTCCCTCTAATTTTTTCACTGACTGCGCGGCACAAAAGTATAATTGTGCAAAAACCTTCGAAAGGTTTTGGATGAGCAAAAAAGGGGGGGTTTTGGACAAATATTCCACAGTAAGTAATCGTCACTGCTATCTGAATTTTCGTGATTATCGTAACAAATCTCTTCTTCACTGCGATATGACTCACTTAGAACTCTCTCATTTTTCTTTTCATTATTAAAAGAAAATAGAACAGAGATTTTATGTTATACCACTCGGTACTCAGCAAAGATTCATGCAGAGTATCAAGGTGATAAGTGAGGATCGTAATAAAGTACCGAAAGAAAGATATGAACATAAGGCAACATCACGCTTCCTATAGCGGCACGGATGGCCTGACGGAGATTTCATTGTAAACACACGTTGCAGTCAACGTGTTAATGAATTCAATGTTACCGAATTTCGATCCATAACAGCAGCCAATTCTTCAAATTTTCAATATTTAATTCCTAAGTTATTGAACATGTAAAGTGTAAACTGTCCTAAGAAATGTCCCAACATTTTGCATAAGAGATACATGTTTCCATGCATCATCCAAACCCAAATCTTCTCGGTGTGCAACGCAATGTTGTACAGTAAGATGAGGTATTTCCTTCTTGAGAAGTGCCGCTACTTAATTTTTCCGTCTTAGCATAACACTTGCTCCGTCCGATGTAAACATAACCATTTTTTGAAAGTCTAGGTTAAACCTCTTCTAAAAATAATGAATTTTTGCCAGAATAGAAGCACTGTCTATGTGTGTTACCTTCAAAATACCTCAAAATTCTGTTTTGTACGTTACACAGAGTAGGTGTAGGTGTTTTGTGGTGGGTGATGTTTTTGTACGGGTAATTTTGCCCCCAAACCACGTCGAAACGCAGGCGACGTTTTGTCGACACCCGTCGTCTACTGAAGTATACGAGCTCTTAAGTCGTTCCTCGCACATAACGTGTTAACATAAAGCAAACCTAGCAAACGCTCGATGGCGTATTTGATGTAAACAAAAGAGATTTCATTTGACGCACGAACGTCCAATTTCAAAAATTTGTTTGGTCCTCTGCCCAAAAGTCCATTGTGCGCGGAGTACAAAAACGGCTGCGCAACTTTCGAAAAATTAATGCGCGGCCGCGCACCCGCACAGTTTAGAGGGAACTTTGGTCGTGTCCAGTCTTATCCAGTCTTGCCGTCTTGTCCATTCTTTTCTAATCTTGCCTGTTTTGTCGTATCTGTTTAGTCTTGTTTGTCTAGTCTTGCTGGTCTATTCTTCTTCTTATTTTATCGAATAGGCCTACTTTGGACCACGCTTGTTCAACTGTTGGGCTTTCATCTTTGCCCAGTGTTGTCACATCTTCTGCCGTTGTAACTCCATTCTATCTTCTGTCCAGGGGGTACCTTTCCTTCGGGGTTTTTCCTAAAATCCACGGACTTCCTTCAGGGTGCGTCTCACAGACTGTCTGTTTTGGAGATCTGTTATTCCGAGTTCTTTAATATCCTTCTCGGTTTCTATCAACCAAGTGGTGCGAACCTTCTAGTTTCGCCAGCAAGGTGAACAGACGGTTGGTTAGTCGGTTTGGAGGCAATCTTGCAACGTGGCCATAGAAAGCTACCCTTCTTTTCCTTGCACAGTCAGAGAGCCCCTCAGAGTTATGTCGCCTTCAGAATTCCCCATCTTCCTTTACCGGGCCTAGGATCTTCCTGAGGATTCTCCACTCTCTGATTTCCAATTTCTCCACCAGACCTCTTCGGTTCAAGGAAAGACAATCCATGGCATACAGGGCTTCTGGTCGTAAGACTGATGTGTAGTGCTTAAGTTTTAGGTTGCGTGACAGGCATTTCTTGTTGTAAGTGTTCTTAGTCAGTCGATAGCCTAGTTCTAACTTTTTGATTCTCATGGATAATGATGCTCTTTCTGATAAGTTGGTTTCAATCCATTCGCCGAGATACTTAAATTTATCAGTCCTCTTGATGTTTCGCTGCTCTAGTAACATCTCTCTGTTTGCTTCTTTGATGTTGGTGAAGAATTCTGTTTTCTCCAGCGACACTTGAAGACCCACTTTAGCAGCTTGTTTTCTGAGGCAATTTACCTGCATTGTTGCCATCTCAAGAGAATCAGCAATCAGTGCCATGTCATCTGCGAAGGCCAAGCAATCTACAACCAGTCCATCGTTCTTACGTCCCAGGTAGATACCACTCTGAACACCCAAGTTGATCAGTTCCTTGCGGCATTCTCTCATAACCTTTTCAGTTGAAGAAAAGTGTTTCTCTGATGTTCTTTAGTAAGTAGTAGTTTTGTCTAAATAATTTTCTGTCTATCTGGCCTTGTTTATCTAGTTTTGTCTGTATAGTCTAGTCTAATCTGTTTAACCTCGTCTCAATAGCCTTATCTGTATAGTCCTGTCTAGTCTTGTCCAATTTTGCCCAGTTTTGTCGTCTTGTACAACCTTGTCCAATCTTGTTTAGTCTTGTCCAATCTAATCAAGTCTAGTCGAGTCCTGTTTGGTCTTGTCCAGTCTTGGGCAGTGTTGTTCAGTACTGTCCAGTCCTGTCCACTCTTTTCCAGTCTTGTCCAGGCTTGTCACGTCTTTTTTTATAGGAAAGTTTGGTTTTATTTGCAAATAAAGACAAATTACAAAAAAAACCATTCCTTTCGCGTCGCACTTTACACTGGAATCCGCTCTCGCATTTCTTCAGTGTAAGGGCTGTCCGTTCAACTTCCTGTTGTCTTTCTCCTTGGTTTCAATAATCTTCCGAACGACGGTATATAATTCTTTCCATGACTTCTCCGATCCTATTAGCCCTTCCATCATGTTGTAAGCATTAAACGTCCTTCCAGTGGTATGCACGAAGTTCGTTCTGTCTTCTGTCCAGTTCGAGTAATCAAAAAGCGTATGGTTTACATCGTCTACTTCCCCGCAGTAATTACATTCGTCCGTCTCTGCTCTCCTGCGATCATACAGGTATTTCTTGAAACAGCAGTGGCCTGACAAGACTTGAGTTAAATAATGGTCTGTTTCAGCGTAGTTCCTCCTTGTCCATTTTCTATATCTGGAATTAAGAACCAAGTCCAGCGTCCATAAGTTGCATTATTCCATTTTTCTTGCCAATTCCTCATCAAATTTTCTCTGGCTTTTACCTTTTCGATCCCGTTATACTTTTCCTGTCTTTCTTTGATTTGGAGTTCTACCGGAGGAATTCCCACTATAACTCCCACCCCTTCTGCTGATATTGTCCTGTATGCGCAGCATGCTCTGATACACAACAAACGCACGATTCTAGTAAGGCTCAGAATTCTTGTTTTAGTTTCTGTAATCATATGCCAGGCTGGTGCTCCATACAATAATTAATAACAAATACACATAAGACTAGCGAGAGCATTTGCCGTTTTTTTCGCCTTCTGGGTAATTTTGTTTACGTGATGCACAAAGGATAACTTGGTGGCCAGCCATACTCCCAGATATTTTACTGCTGTAGTAGGGGTTACCGTAAAACCTTTGGCATTAAAAGTGATCGGGGATGTCGTTCGTTTGGGTGTTAAAAGTACTGCTTTCGTCTTCTCTGGCGACAGTGTTACTTGCCATACTATTCAAGCCAGTTTTGCACTCTTTGTAGCCCCGTATTACCTGTGTCCCTTCGGATGGATTCTTTTTTGCGGTTACCACCATCGCCACGTCGTCGGCGGATCCAATTAAGGTTATCCCCTCGGCATTCCGTTTTCAGCAGGTCAGTAGGGAAAGATGATTCGTTCTAAATCCACCTCCACCTCTGACATGCGCATGCGCGATGACCTTTAACCCCTAACCTAACCTTGACCTTGACCCCTAACCTTGACCTTTAACTTCCGGTTTCGACTTCCGGTTTCGACTTCGGGTTTCGACTTCCGGTTTCCGGTTTCGACTTCCGGTTTCGACTTCCTGTTTCCGGTTTCGACTTCCGGTCGCCATTTTCGGAATTTCCAGATGCGCGGGAAAATTCAAAATATAGACGCTTGGCGGGTAAATTCAAAATTAGACCCTGTTGAGACAAATGAGGTGTGAAGTTGGTTGCATACATTAACGGGACTAAATACATGAGACTAGACAGACGAGGCTAGAGCCATGGGGCTAAATACATGAGACTAGATAGACGAGGCTAGATACATGAGACTAGATACATGAAACTAGATACATGGAGCCAAACAGATGAAGCTAAATACATGAGACTAGACAGACGGGGCTAGATACATGAGACTAGATAGACGGGGCTAGATACATGAGGCTAGACTAGACGGACTAGACTAAACCATTTTAAACCATTTGATGAGAAAAATGAAATCTGGTGTCAGAACGGCTCTAGCATGTGCCTTAAGCGAGATACCGCCCGACCGCCTACCCCACAGTTGATGACGTCACCCGCCGCGGCAGATATTGCTAAACTAATTACCTCGATGCTGATTGGATGATTAACGAATAAATAATTACAGTTGACCTTTTCCCTCAATTTATATGTAATGGACAAGACTGGACAGACAAGACTAGACAGACAAGACTAGACGAGACTAGTTAGATGAAGCTAGACAGATGGGGGCTAAATACATGAGATTAGACAGACCAAGCTAAATACATGGAACTAGATTAGACTGAACTAAAATATATAAGGGATTGTTTAATTCAACTAAAATATATTTTCGATTGTTTTTCTTATAATTGTTAATAATGTTTATATTATTACTTTCATTTTGTTATCTACGTTTTATTTTGATTTACGGCTTGTTGATTAGACGCAACCGGATGTTTGTCAGTCATAACACCAGGCAAGAATAGAGGGACTAGACTAGACAGACTAGATTAGACAGACAGACAAGCGGAGAAAATTCAAAATGAGTTGCGGATGGGTAGCGGACAATCCTGTATGCATGCATAATTGATTGCAAACATATTACGGATTGATTCAAATGAGATTATTGGTTTTAGGCCGGACAAGATCGGACAATACCGAACAAGGTCTAACAAGAACGGACAAGACTATACAGACCTTATATTTATCCGAATAATTTCCTATGAGTAAGCGAAATTTCTTATACTTGTCTGTGAACCAGATCGTATTAATGTTTTCATTTATATAATAAATACCAAAGAGTTCAATTCTGGCATCCACTTTTCATCTACTTGCATCCACTTTTCATTTACTTGCATCCACTTTTCATCTACTTGCATCCACTTTTCATCACGCCAAACAGGGTGTGAGGTCTATGTGACCCCACGCTAAACAGGGTGTGAGGTCTATGTAACCCCACGCTAAACTCCGTCCACTTTCCGTCCACCGCATCCACTTTCCGTCCCCTTTTCATTCTTTCAGCTTTAATCTCATTGGGTTAGTTGGGTTAGCATTGGGTTTGGTTAGCATTAGGTTAGGTTACGAGATATTAGGAATGAAGCGCACTTCATTGCCAACCTCCCGTAACCTAACCTAATGCTAACCTAACCCAATGCTAACCCAACTACCCCAATGAGATTAAAGCTGAAAGAATGAAAAGGGGACGGAAAGTGGATGCGGTGGACGGAAAGTGGACGGAGTTTAGCGTGGGGTTACATAGACCTCACACCCTGTTTAGCGTGGGGTCACATAGACCTCACACCCTGTTTGGCGTGGGGTCACATAGACCTCACACCCTGTTTGGCGTGGGGTCACATAGCCCTTACACCCTGTTTGGCGTGGGGTCACATAGACCTCACACCCTGTTTAGCGTGGGGTCACATAGACCTCACACCCTGTTTAGCGTGGGGTCACATAGACCTCACACCCTGTTTAGCGTGGGGTCACATAGACCTCACACCCTGTTTGGCGTGATGAAAAGTGTATGCAAGTAGATGAAAAGTGGATGCAAGTAAATGAAAAGTGGATGCAAGTAGATGAAAAGTGGATGCCAGAATTGAACTCTTTGGTATTTATTATATAAATGAAAAACATTAATACGATCTGGTTCACAAACAAGTATAAGAAATTTCGCTTACTCATAGGAAATTATTCGGATAAATATAAGGTCTGTATAGTCTTGTCCGTTCTTGTTAGACCTTGTTCGGTATTGTCCGATCTTGTCCGGCCTAAAACCAATAATCTCATTTGAATCAATCCGTAATATGTTTGCAATCAATTATGCATGCATACAGGATTGTCCGCTACCCATCCGCAACTCATTTTGAATTTTCTCCGCTTGTCTGTCTGTCTAATCTAGTCTGTCTAGTCTAGTCCCTCTATTCTTGCCTGGTGTTATGACTGACAAACATCCGGTTGCGTCTAATCAACAAGCCGTAAATCAAAATAAAACGTAGATAACAAAATGAAAGTAATAATATAAACATTATTAACAATTATAAGAAAAACAATCGAAAATATATTTTATTTAAATTAAACAATCCCTTATATATTTTAGTTCAGTCTAATCTAGTTCCATGTATTTAGCTTGGTCTGTCTAATCTCATGTATTTAGCCCCCATCTGTCTAGCTTCATCTAACTAGTCTCGTCTAGTCTTGTCTGTCTAGTCTTGTCTGTCCAGTCTTGTCCATTACATATAAATTGAGGGAAAAGGTCAACTGTAATTATTTATTCGTTAATCAGCCAATCAGCATCGAGGTAATTAGTTTAGCAATATCTGCCGCGGCGGATGACGTCATCAACTGTGGGGTAGGCGGTCGGGCGGTATCTCGCTTAAGGCACATGCTAGAGCCGTTCTGACACCAGATTTCATTTTTCTCATCAAATGGTTTAAAATGGTTTAGTCTAGTCCGTCTAGTCTAGCCTCATGTATCTAGCCCCGTCTATCTAGTCTCATGTATCTAGCCCCGTCTGTCTAGTCTCATGTATTTAGCTTCATCTGTTTGGCTCCATGTATCTAGTTTCATGTATCTAGTCTCATGTATCTAGCCTCGTCTATCTAGTCTCATGTATTTAGCCCCATGGCTCTAGCCTCGTCTGTCTAGTCTCATGTATTTAGTCCCGTTAATGTATGCAACCAACTTCACACCTCATTTGTCTCAACAGGGTCTAATTTTGAATTTACCCGCCAAGCGTCTATATTTTGAAGTTTCCCGCGCATCTGGAAATTCCGAAAATGGCGGCCGGAAGTCGAAACCGGAAACAGGAAGTCGAAACCGGAAGTCGAAACCGGAAACCGGAAGTCGAAACCGGAAGTTAAAAGGTCAAGGTTAGGGGTCAAGGTCAAGGTTAGGTTAGGGGTTAAAGGTCATCGCGCATGCGCATGTCAGAGGTGGAGGTGGATTTAGAACGAATCATCTTTCCCTACTCAGGTCGTCATAGAGTATGTTCCACAGGGTGGGGGCCAAGACTGATCCCTGTGGTACACCACTGTTTATCCTTATTTCTTTAATTTTTCCTTCTGCCTCTAGGATAGCTCTCTTTTCGATAGATATGCCACTAAAATATTAATAAGGCTATCTTATAACTTCCTCTTTCTCAATTCATTTAATATTTATAGTTTTTCAATTTTTGGCAGGCTATCTGCAGTTCATCCGATGTGAAGTCCACAAAACTAGCGTCTTTATTACAAATAAAATTTACTTCCTCGTGTTCTGGGAAAAGGTGATCAACTACTTTTTCTACTGTTTCCATAGTCAGTTTCAATGAAGGTATGTTCCCTGTCAGCCTTTTCTTGATCGTTT
The DNA here is from genome assembly GCA_944588485.1 of Phosphuga atrata. NCBI lineage: Eukaryota > Metazoa > Arthropoda > Insecta > Coleoptera > Silphidae > Phosphuga > Phosphuga atrata. The sequence goes on along the minus strand of OX155908.1, from coordinate 12,686,870 downwards.
TGTAGCCATCCCCGCAGACATCATTTCTATATTCTTACAGAGAATTTTCCAGTGTTTTATTTTCGATGCTTTAATAGCGTTTCTCAACATTTTCTTGCTCTTTGTATATTCGTCCCATAAGAGCCGGTCCTTCTTCTTCGAACACGTTCTTTGCGCAGATATATCCTCCGTCCTCCAGTATACCGGTACTCTTCTGATCTGGGTACTACGTTTTGCCATAGATTTTGCGCATATTTTTGCAAGGGTATTTGAAAAGCCTCTTGTAGATGTTGTGTCTTCATTTTGTTCTATCCCGTCTATGCATGTTGCAGTTTTTGTTGATCCATCTTGCTGACTTGCCATCGCTTACTTGAATTTCTAATTGAATTATGTGTCTGTTTCTTGGCTGAGATACCAAAAACAATAAAGTTCTAATCAATTAGACATTTTTTTTCACTCACTTCCCATCCGTTAATACTTGTTCTAACGTCTTCTTTAGACTAGTCTTGTCTAGTCTAGTCTTATCTGTGTAATCTTATCTGTCTAGTCTTGTCGGTCTAATCTTGTTTGCAAATCAACACATATCAAATAGTTCGTGTAGCGTTTGACTCATCCGTGTGTAAGTTTGGTAAACTTATTGATTTATGGTACGAGTAAACACCAAGAGTTCATTTATTTTTTGTTTGTTTTTACGCGAGTAATCTTCGTGCTCTTATCTTGAATCGATAAGTTTCCGCTGCGGAGCGAATAAATATTTGCGCGGTTTGGAATTGTTTCGAAGAATTTATCGCATATTTATAAATCTTGTCAACCAAATATTGCCTAAAAAACAAAACTAGTAAATGTTGTCTAAAAAACAAGATTCGTTTCACTAATGGTTTACCTGAAACTGTGCGAGTTTAGTAAATAAAATATGTTTCACGATTTGCTCTCAATTTTAAACAATATTTCGCACAAGTCAGACAATATTTAGAAATACAAGTTAAATATGTCGATACTAATTGAACCATTTGATTACAAGTGTTTAAATCAGAATATCCAAGACATATTTTCTACGAATTTCTAAAAAGACAGAGCAAAATAATTTTGTAAATTCGCACAAAATTTGTCAAATATTGTTGGTTTTGTGAAGCCAATTTGTCTAAGTTTGTTGCAAATTTATTCAACCTTTACGACCAAATCTTGTCTAAAACACAAACACAGTAAGTTACAAACCCGCGGATTTTGTCTAAATTTGTATATAAAGCTTGACAACCAAATCCTGTTCAAGAAACAAACGCGTTTAAGTTACAAACACGCGGATTTTGTCTAAATTAGTTGCAAATTTATAAAACTTAACAAACAAATCCTGTCCAAGAAATAAACGCGTTTAAGTTACAAACAAGCGAATTTTGTCTAAATTTGTAGCAAATTTATAAAGCTTGACAACCAAATCCTGTCCAAAAAACTAACGCGTTTAAGTTACAAACACGCAGATTTTGTCTAAATTAGTTGCAAATTTATAAAACTTGACAAACAAATCCTGCCCAAGAAACAAACACGTGTAAGTTACAAACAAGCGAATTTTGTCTAAATTAGTTGCAAATTTATCAAGCTTGACAACCAAATCCCGTCCAAAAACAAACGCGTGTAAGTCTCAAACTCGGGTATTTTGTTTACATTCGTCTTTCGCGTATTAAGACTTTTAATAAAAAAATCTAAAAAATCTAAAATCTAAATTTTTTTTAAATCTAAAAAACAAAATATTCGTTTCGTAAACAGTTTGTCTAAAACTGTGCAAATTTCCAAAAACTTGTCTGAATACTCCTAAAAAAAACTCCCAACTTCAAACAATATTTCATACAACTCGGACGAATATCAAATCACAAAACTGCATGATACAATCGGCGCCGCGTTGTAATAAACCGGTCGACTATGTAGTTTGTAGCGTGCGTATTTAGCCTACAGCTGATTCGTCCCTTTCCAACTCAAATTCTCTTTGTCTGTCTTTCTTAGCAAACTAACCGCGGCTCACCTTTACCTGAGACCCAATTCCTACAAACTAACAACAAGTAAACAACTCAAAGTTACTAAAACTTAAATAACAAGAATTCATTCATTATACTAGACAAAAGTAGACGGACAAGACTAGATAGAGAAGGCTAGAAAGACAAGACTAGACAGACAAGATTAGACAGACAAGATTAGACAGACAAGACTAGAGAAACAAGACTAGACAGACTAGATAGACAAGATTAGATAGAGAAGACTAGACAGACAAGACTAGGCAGACAAGACTAGACAGACAGACAAGACTAGACAGATAAGACTAGAGAGACAAGACTGGACATAAAAGGCTAGACAAGACTAGACACACTAAACAGACTAGACAGACTAAACAGACTAAACTAAACAGACTTTTAGACCAGACAGACCAGACAGGTCCTCCTCGGTGGTGTAGTTGACAACATACCCGCCTTTCAATGCGGGAGACCCGGGTTCGAATCCTGGTCGGGGAGACAACAACTAGGGTGGTTTTTCAGTAAACCGTCCGGGCTGCCCACCCTGAATGAATGCAGAATATGCGATACCAGGGTGGCGTATACTAAAAGCCAAGGTGGAATAGGCGGTTTTGTGAGAGCTTCCCCGAACCACTTTATAAAGAAGAAAAAAAAAGACAGACCAGACAGACCAGATAGACCAGACAGACCAGACAGACCAGACAGACCAGACAGACCCGACAGACCAGACAGACCCGACAGACCGGACAGACCAGACAGATTAGACAGACTAGACGTATCTGTCCAGTCTTGTCTGTCTAGTTTTGTCTGTCTAGTCTTGTCTGTCTAGTTTTGTCTGTCTAGTCTTATCTGTCTAGTCTTGTCTGTCCAGTCTTGTCTGTCTAGTCTTGCCTGTCTAGTCTGGTCTGTCTAGTCTTGTCTATGTAGCCTTGTCTGTCTAGTCTCGTCTGTCTAGTCTTGTATGTCTAGTCTCGTCTGTCTAGTCTCGTCTGTCTAGTCTTGTCTGTCTAGTCTTGTCTGTCTAGTCTTGTCTGTCTAGTCTTGTCTGTCTAGTCTTGTCTGTCTAGTCTTGTCTGTCTAGTCTTGTCTGTCTAGTCTTGTCTGTCTAGTCTTGTCTGTCTAGTCTTGTCTGTCTAGTCTTGTCTGTCTAGTCTTGTCTGTCTAGTCTTGTCTGTCTAGTCTTGTCTGTCTAGTCTTGTCTGTCTAGTCTTGTCTGTCTAGTCTTGTCTGTCTAGTCTTGTCTGTCTAGTCTTGTCTGTCTAGTCTTGTCTGTCTAGTCTTGTCTGTCTAGTCTTGTCTGTCTAGTCTTGTCTGTCTAGTCTTGTCTGTCTAGTCTTGTCTGTCTAGTCTTGTCTGTCTAGTCTTGTCTGTCTAGTCTTGTCTGTCTAGTCTTGTCTGTCTAGTCTTGTCTGTCTAGTCTTGTCTGTCTAGTCTTGTCTGTCTAGTCTTGTCTGTCTAGTCTTGTCTGTCTAGTCTTGTCTGTCTAGTCTTGTCTGTCTAGTCTTGTCTGTCTAGTCTTGTCTGTCTAGTCTTGTCTGTCTAGTCTTGTCTGTCTAGTCTTGTCTGTCTAGTCTTGTCTGTCTAGTCTTGTCTGTCTAGTCTTGTCTGTCTAGTCTTGTCTGTCTAGTCTTGTCTGTCTAGTCTTGTCTGTCTAGTCTTGTCTGTCTAGTCTTGTCTGTCTAGTCTTGTCTGTCTAGTCTTGTCTGTCTAGTCTTGTCTTGTCTGTCTAGTCTTGTCTGTCTAGTCTTGTCTGTCTAGTCTTGTCTGTCTAGTCTTGTCTGTCTAGTCTTGTCTGTCTAGTCTTGTCTGTCTAGTCTTGTCTGTCTCTAGTCTTGTCTGTCTAGTCTTGTCTGTCTAGTCTTGTCTGTCTAGTCTTGTCTGTCTAGTCTTGTCTGTCTAGTCTTGTCTGTCTAGTCTTGTCTGTCTAGTCTTGTCTGTCTAGTCTTGTCTGTCTAGTCTTGTCTTGTCTGTCTAGTCTTGTCTGTCTAGTCTTGTCTGTCTAGTCTTGTCTGTCTAGTCTTGTCTGTCTAGTCTTGTCTGTCTAGTCTTGTCTGTCTAGTCTTGTCTGTCTAGTCTTGTCTGTCTAGTCTTGTCTGTCTAGTCTTGTCTGTCTAGTCTTGTCTGTCTAGTCTTGTCTGTCTAGTCTTGTCTGTCTAGTCTTGTCTGTCTAGTCTTGTCTGTCTAGTCTTGTCTGTCTAGTCTTGTCTGTCTAGTCTTGTCTGTCTAGTCTTGTCTGTCTAGTCTTGTCTGTCTAGTCTTGTCTGTCTAGTCTTGTCTGTCTAGTCTTGTCTGTCTAGTCTTGTCTGTCTAGTCTTGTCTGTCTAGTCTTGTCTGTCTAGTCTTGTCTGTCTAGTCTTGTCTGTCTAGTCTTGTCTGTCTAGTCTTGTCTGTCTAGTCTTGTCTGTCTAGTCTTGTCTGTCTAGTCTTGTCTGTCTAGTCTTGTCTGTCTAGTCTTGTCTGTCTAGTCTTGTCTGTCTAGTCTTGTCTGTCTAGTCTTGTCTGTCTAGTCTTGTCTGTCTAGTCTTGTCTGTCTAGTCTTGTCTGTCTAGTCTTGTCTGTCTAGTCTTGTCTGTCTAGTCTTGTCTGTCTAGTCTTGTCTGTCTAGTCTTGTCTGTCTAGTCTTGTCTGTCTAGTCTTGTCTGTCTAGTCTTGTCTGTCTAGTCTTGTCTGTCTAGTCTTGTCTGTCTAGTCTTGTCTGTCTAGTCTTGTCTGTCTAGTCTTGTCTGTCTAGTCTTGTCTGTCTAGTCTTGTCTGTCTAGTCTTGTCTGTCTAGTCTTGTCTGTCTAGTCTTGTCTGTCTAGTCTTGTCTGTCTAGTCTTGTCTGTCTAGTCTTGTCTGTCTAGTCTTGTCTGTCTAGTCTTGTCTGTCTAGTCTTGTCTGTCTAGTCTTGTCTGTCTAGTCTTGTCTGTCTAGTCTTGTCTGTCTAGTCTTGTCTGTCTAGTCTTGTCTGTCTAGTCTTGTCTGTCTAGTCTTGTCTGTCTAGTCTTGTCTGTCTAGTCTTGTCTGTCTAGTCTTGTCTGTCTAGTCTTGTCTGTCTAGTCTTGTCTGTCTAGTCTTGTCTGTCTAGTCTTGTCTGTCTAGTCTTGTCTGTCTAGTCTTGTCTGTCTAGTCTTGTCTGTCTAGTCTTGTCTGTCTAGTCTTGTCTGTCTAGTCTTGTCTGTCTAGTCTTGTCTGTCTAGTCTTGTCTGTCTAGTCTTGTCTGTCTAGTCTTGTCTGTCTAGTCTTGTCTGTCTAGTCTTGTCTGTCTAGTCTTGTCTGTCTAGTCTTGTCTGTCTAGTCTTGTCTGTCTAGTCTTGTCTGTCTAGTCTTGTCTGTCTAGTCTTGTCTGTCTAGTCTTGTCTGTCTAGTCTTGTCTGTCTAGTCTTGTCTGTCTAGTCTTGTCTGTCTAGTCTTGTCTGTCTAGTCTTGTCTGTCTAGTCTTGTCTGTCTAGTCTTGTCTGTCTAGTCTTGTCTGTCTAGTCTTGTCTGTCTAGTCTTGTCTGTCTAGTCTTGTCTGTCTAGTCTTGTCTGTCTAGTCTTGTCTGTCTAGTCTTGTCTGTCTAGTCTTGTCTGTCTAGTCTTGTCTGTCTAGTCTTGTCTGTCTAGTCTTGTCTGTCTAGTCTTGTCTGTCTAGTCTTGTCTGTCTAGTCTTGTCTGTCTAGTCTTGTCTGTCTAGTCTTGTCTGTCTAGTCTTGTCTGTCTAGTCTTGTCTGTCTAGTCTTGTCTGTCTAGTCTTGTCTGTCTAGTCTTGTCTGTCTAGTCTTGTCTGTCTAGTCTTGTCTGTCTAGTCTTGTCTGTCTAGTCTTGTCTGTCTAGTCTTGTCTGTCTAGTCTTGTCTGTCTAGTCTTGTCTGTCTAGTCTTGTCTGTCTAGTCTTGTCTGTCTAGTCTTGTCTGTCTAGTCTTGTCTGTCTAGTCTTGTCTGTCTAGTCTTGTCTGTCTAGTCTTGTCTGTCTAGTCTTGTCTGTCTAGTCTTGTCTGTCTAGTCTTGTCTGTCTAGTCTTGTCTGTCTAGTCTTGTCTGTCTAGTCTTGTCTGTCTAGTCTTGTCTGTCTAGTCTTGTCTGTCTAGTCTTGTCTGTCTAGTCTTGTCTGTCTAGTCTTGTCTGTCTAGTCTTGTCTGTCTAGTCTTGTCTGTCTAGTCTTGTCTGTCTAGTCTTGTCTGTCTAGTCTTGTCTGTCTAGTCTTGTCTGTCTAGTCTTGTCTGTCTAGTCTTGTCTGTCTAGTCTTGTCTGTCTAGTCTTGTCTGTCTAGTCTTGTCTGTCTAGTCTTGTCTGTCTAGTCTTGTCTGTCTAGTCTTGTCTGTCTAGTCTTGTCTGTCTAGTCTTGTCTGTCTAGTCTTGTCTGTCTAGTCTTGTCTGTCTAGTCTTGTCTGTCTAGTCTTGTCTGTCTAGTCTTGTCTGTCTAGTCTTGTCTGTCTAGTCTTGTCTGTCTAGTCTTGTCTGTCTAGTCTTGTCTGTCTAGTCTTGTCTGTCTAGTCTTGTCTGTCTAGTCTTGTCTGTCTAGTCTTGTCTGTCTAGTCTTGTCTGTCTAGTCTTGTCTGTCTAGTCTTGTCTGTCTAGTCTTGTCTGTCTAGTCTTGTCTGTCTAGTCTTGTCTGTCTAGTCTTGTCTGTCTAGTCTTGTCTGTCTAGTCTTGTCTGTCTAGTCTTGTCTGTCTAGTCTTGTCTGTCTAGTCTTGTCTGTCTAGTCTTGTCTGTCTAGTCTTGTCTGTCTAGTCTTGTCTGTCTAGTCTTGTCTGTCTAGTCTTGTCTGTCTAGTCTTGTCTGTCTAGTCTTGTCTGTCTAGTCTTGTCTGTCTAGTCTTGTCTGTCTAGTCTTGTCTGTCTAGTCTTGTCTGTCTAGTCTTGTCTGTCTAGTCTTGTCTGTCTAGTCTTGTCTGTCTAGTCTTGTCTGTCTAGTCTTGTCTGTCTAGTCTTGTCTGTCTAGTCTTGTCTGTCTAGTCTTGTCTGTCTAGTCTTGTCTGTCTAGTCTTGTCTGTCTAGTCTTGTCTGTCTAGTCTTGTCTGTCTAGTCTTGTCTGTCTAGTCTTGTCTGTCTAGTCTTGTCTGTCTAGTCTTGTCTGTCTAGTCTTGTCTGTCTAGTCTTGTCTGTCTAGTCTTGTCTGTCTAGTCTTGTCTGTCTAGTCTTGTCTGTCTAGTCTTGTCTGTCTAGTCTTGTCTGTCTAGTCTTGTCTGTCTAGTCTTGTCTGTCTAGTCTTGTCTGTCTAGTCTTGTCTGTCTAGTCTTGTCTGTCTAGTCTTGTCTGTCTAGTCTTGTCTGTCTAGTCTTGTCTGTCTAGTCTTGTCTGTCTAGTCTTGTCTGTCTAGTCTTGTCTGTCTAGTCTTGTCTGTCTAGTCTTGTCTGTCTAGTCTTGTCTGTCTAGTCTTGTCTGTCTAGTCTTGTCTGTCTAGTCTTGTCTGTCTAGTCTTGTCTGTCTAGTCTTGTCTGTCTAGTCTTGTCTGTCTAGTCTTGTCTGTCTAGTCTTGTCTGTCTAGTCTTGTCTGTCTAGTCTTGTCTGTCTAGTCTTGTCTGTCTAGTCTTGTCTGTCTAGTCTTGTCTGTCTAGTCTTGTCTGTCTAGTCTTGTCTGTCTAGTCTTGTCTGTCTAGTCTTGTCTGTCTAGTCTTGTCTGTCTAGTCTTGTCTGTCTAGTCTTGTCTGTCTAGTCTTGTCTGTCTAGTCTTGTCTGTCTAGTCTTGTCTGTCTAGTCTTGTCTGTCTAGTCTTGTCTGTCTAGTCTTGTCTGTCTAGTCTTGTCTGTCTAGTCTTGTCTGTCTAGTCTTGTCTGTCTAGTCTTGTCTGTCTAGTCTTGTCTGTCTAGTCTTGTCTGTCTAGTCTTGTCTGTCTAGTCTTGTCTGTCTAGTCTTGTCTGTCTAGTCTTGTCTGTCTAGTCTTGTCTGTCTAGTCTTGTCTGTCTAGTCTTGTCTGTCTAGTCTTGTCTGTCTAGTCTTGTCTGTCTAGTCTTGTCTGTCTAGTCTTGTCTGTCTAGTCTTGTCTGTCTAGTCTTGTCTGTCTAGTCTTGTCTGTCTAGTCTTGTCTGTCTAGTCTTGTCTGTCTAGTCTTGTCTGTCTAGTCTTGTCTGTCTAGTCTTGTCTGTCTAGTCTTGTCTGTCTAGTCTTGTCTGTCTAGTCTTGTCTGTCTAGTCTTGTCTGTCTAGTCTTGTCTGTCTAGTCTTGTCTGTCTAGTCTTGTCTGTCTAGTCTTGTCTGTCTAGTCTTGTCTGTCTAGTCTTGTCTGTCTAGTCTTGTCTGTCTAGTCTTGTCTGTCTAGTCTTGTCTGTCTAGTCTTGTCTGTCTAGTCTTGTCTGTCTAGTCTTGTCTGTCTAGTCTTGTCTGTCTAGTCTTGTCTGTCTAGTCTTGTCTGTCTAGTCTTGTCTGTCTAGTCTTGTCTGTCTAGTCTTGTCTGTCTAGTCTTGTCTGTCTAGTCTTGTCTGTCTAGTCTTGTCTGTCTAGTCTTGTCTGTCTAGTCTTGTCTGTCTAGTCTTGTCTGTCTAGTCTTGTCTGTCTAGTCTTGTCTGTCTAGTCTTGTCTGTCTAGTCTTGTCTGTCTAGTCTTGTCTGTCTAGTCTTGTATGTCTAGTCTTGTCTGTCTAATCTTGTCTGTCTAGTCTTGTCTGTCTAGTCTTGTCTGTCTAGTCTTGTCTGTCTAGTCTTGTCTGTCCAGTCTTGTCTGTCCAGTCTTGTCTGTCTAGTCTTGTCTGTCTAGTCTTGTCTGTCTAGTCTTGTCTGTCTAGTCTTGTCTGTCTAGTCTTGTCTGTCTAGTCTTGTCTGTCTAGTCTTGTCTGTCTAGTCTTGTCTGTCTAGTCTTGTCTGTCTAGTCTTGTCTGTCTAGTCTTGTCTGTCTAGTCATGTCTGTCTAGTCTTGTCTGTCTAGTCTTGTCTGTCTAGTCTTGTCTGTCTAGTCTTGTCTGTCTAGTCTTGTCTGTCTAGTCTTGTCTGTCTAGTCTTGTCTGTCTAGTCTTTTCTGTCTAGTCTTGTCTGTCTAATCCTGGTCGGGGAGACAACTAGGGCGGTTTTCACTAACCGTCCGGGCTGCCCACCCTGAATGAAAGCAAAATATGCGATACCGGGGTGGCGCATATTAAAAAGCCAAGGTGGAATAGGGGGTTTAGTGAGAGTCTTGTCTGTCTAGTCTTGTCTGTCTAGACTTGTCTTTCTAGTCTTGTCTGTCTAATATTGTCTGTCTTGTCGTGTTTGTCAGTCTTGTCTAACTAATCACAACAAAGCAGTTTGAATTAAAGCTAAACATTGGACGAGTTAATCCCAAGCGGGAGTCCATAAACAAAACACTCTGAAAGTAAATTAAACTTTAATCGAGAACCAATTCCGTCCGTGCGTCGGCGCACAGGATCCGAACCGAGTCGTGGGCGTCGTCTCCTTCTCGCACGCGTCTGTTTACAACCTGCCGGGACCGAGGGTCGCATGCTCTCTCACTCGCATTCGCAATTAAAAAATGGGAACTTTAATTAAAGTCTTATCTAACGCACGCAGGCTAACAGGCAATGTGGTCTGTGCACTAGATTGCTAGTTTTCTGGCTTTGCTTCGCACAATACACAAAGAAATTCATTTTTAGATCTAGTATTAGTTGCTTCAAGGGTGTCACAATTAAGGGTGTCATACGGGAGTCACATTAAGCACACAAGACTTGGCAGACTAATTCTCGATTTCAGATGTCGGTAACTTGAAAACAAAACTAGATATAGCTACGTAACGTTGAGCCATCACTATCCAGTCTAAATAGCTCTGGTAATGTCATATTCGACTTATCTATTCTAACTAATTAACTACGGACGCTACTGCGACAACCTAGCAATAGTAATTCAAAATTTCACGCGTCTATAACTAGATAACTAGACTAGATATCACAATCTAACTTCAAGTACTTCCTAGACAATCTAACTAGATTTATTGTTGAAAATATGATTGCTGTACCTAGTTTAACTATGTAGTTATTGAACGAAAACTGAAATAATACCTGTGGTAAAGTAACTAGAGCTAATCTCAATATCAAACTTTTATAACTAAGCAGACTAGACAAGTTACAGAAATATAATTTGATTTACTAGCTACGCAGTCAAATTAAATTTTGTTTTCTCAAATGTAAATATTCCACCTAGTCTAACTATGGAGTTACTGAGGAAAAACGGAGGTACTATCTGTGACAAACTGTCTAAACTAAATGTAAGTTTCAAATATCTATAACTAGGAAAGTGGACTAGCTACTAAAATCCAACTTATCGCAATAACTAAATAAGCTAAGTAGTTTTCGCTGTCTCATATATGACTGTTCCACATAGTCTAACTAATTGGTTATTGAGGAAAAACTGAGATATTACTTGTGGTAAAGTAACCAGACTAAATCTCAATTACAAACGTCTATAACTAGAAAACTAGACTAGGTATAATAATCTAATTTACAGCACAAGCTATATAATCTAACTAGATTTCGCTGTCTCAAATATGACTGCTCCACCTAGTCTAATTAATTAGTTATTGAAGAAAAACTGAGATAGTACCGGTGGCAAAGTAACTAGACTAAATCTCAATTTCAAACGTCTATAACTCGAAAACTAGACTATGTATAATAATCTAATTTATACCACCAGCTATATAATCTAACTAGATTTCGCTGTCTCAAATATGACTGTTCCATCTTGTCTAACTAATTAGTTATTGAGTAAAAACGGGGTATTACCGGTGGTAAAGCAACCAGACTAAATCTCAATTTCAAACGCATATAACTAGAAAACTAGACTAATTTCAAACGCATATAACTAGAAAACTAGACTAGGTATAATAATGTAATTTACAGCATCAGCTATATAATCTAACTAGATTTCGCTATCTCTAATATGACAAATCAACCTAGTCTAACTAATTAATTATTTATGAAAAACTGAGATACTAGCGGTGGTAACCTAACTAGACTAAATCTCAATTTCAAACGTCTATAACTAGGAAACTAGACTAGTTATAACAATCTTATTTACAGCAGTAACTATATAATCTAACTAGATTTCGCTGTCTCAAATATGACTGTTCCATCTAGTTAAACTATTTAGTTATTGAGAAAACAAACGTACCTAGTCTAAATCTCAATTTCAAACGTAAGGAGGGTAAATAACTAGGAAACTGGACTAGATACAATGCTCTAATTTACAGCACTAACTACCCAAACTAACTATCTTTCACTGTCAAATATGGCAAGGCTAATCTAACTAATTAGTTATTACAGAAGATATGACGAGCTTCCATTACGTCATTGATTTGAGTTACAAATTTGTCCTAATTTCGACACCTGTCCCGATTTCCAAATCTGTGATTGGAAAACCGAAGCTATTTACATTGAGATTACACGTCGCCTTGGCTAGAAAACGGCGCTTTTTGCTCACTAATCAGTTGTAACTGGATCGAGGAACGAAACACGAAATAGGTGTCGAGATAAAATCACGTCTGTCTGTCTAATCTGTTTGGTTTTATCACAACGAACAAACAAACTCGTTTTCAGTCTCGCTGTAAACAATGAGAATTCGTTTCAATCCGGAGAAAGTTTTGAGTTGATTGAGTTTGTCTGCAAACGGAACCTGACTGAATACTTAAATGTAAGCTCGTCTGTCTATGCTTAACTAACTCTTACACGCAGTAAGCTTGCCTGCATGCAAACGGGAACTTGCTGACTAAATAACGTGAGTCCCAAAAGTCTTGGAATCCACTCTCGCCATGAATTTGAAGAAGTAGGTCATTTCTTAATTCCACACTTAAAATGAAACAAATTATCAAATGTCGTTTTTAAGTAGCTGTCAGTGGTCTTGAGGTTATGTCGCATAGTTTTTAGTGTTAGTGTTAATAATTCATTAGTTAGAAATAAAACGCCTTCTCATAAATTTAACACTGATTTATTTTATAGTGTTGTGAATTTTAAAATTAACAAAGAAGACCAAAACTCTGCCTGTGGTAATGTTGGGTGGATTGAGTAGCTCAGCAGTCACCGCAGCCGGTCCCAAGCCCGGATAAAATAGGAGGGTTTAGGTATGAGGTTAGCAGCCTGTACCTTGTAAAAAGAACCTATGCTCAAAGAAACGCACTAAACGCCTCGGAAAACCGGAACACTGATGACAACATCGCAAGGAAACGGACTAGATTATGGAAAAATTACATGAAGAGGAGTGGAGTCAGAATTGCATGCTGGAACGTAACGTCATTGAGCAGCAAGGATAACGAAATTATATCTGAATTAAAAAGACACAAAATAGATATTTGTGGACTCTTCTTCTTCTTTAATCCATAGCCGGCGCATGGAGAGGTGGTCGACCTCGTAGCCAGTACGCTGCTGTTGGTGCCGCTAGATTCCGTGCTCCATTCACTATACGCTTCCATGCTAATCGATCAGTTGCAACGGTTCTTGCCTCAGCTGTTGTTATTCGCTGGTTTTTTAAATCGTTCTCTACGTGTTTCAACCATGTGGTCTTCGGTGCTTGTTTTTGTGTTCTCCAATCAAGAGGTCGTTTTTTCCATAGGAGTTTGTGCGGTACTCGATTGTCGCCCATCCTACAGATGTGGCCGGACCATCGTAATCGGCGCTTTTGAATTTCCTCAACAATCGGTGTCTGTTGGTCGCACCTTTCTCTGATTGTCTCATTTCGGAGGTGGTTGAGGAGTGAGACGCAGAGAATCTGTCTCAGGCATCGCATTTGGAAGGCCTCGAGCTTGTTAAGGTCTAGTTTGAGTAATGTCCATGTTTCCGATCCATAAAGAAGAATTGGGAGGATCAGCGTCCGGTATAGGCGTATTTTGGTTTTGATGGTAATATTCGTCCGCTTCCATATGCACCACTTGAGTGAAGCAAACGTTGCTGTTGCCTGGCCTATCCGGCTGTGAACTTCGGCTGTCGAAGCTACTTTCTTCTCCACAACCAGTGATCCCAAATATTTGAACTGTGGTACCTGCTCGATTGTGGTTCCATCGAGGTAAACTCTGGCTTCAGATCCATCCGTTGTAAGCACTTTGGTCTTATCCGCATTGATTCTCAGTCCGTATGACTGGGCAATGCGGGAAATGTCATACAAGGTGTCTGTTGCTTCGGCATCTGTGTTGGTGAAAACCGCACTGTCATCGGCGAACATCAGATCGGTTAGGAAGTTTTTGTCATCATATCGAATTCCGCGTCGCCCATCAAACGCTTTTCGCATAATCGTGTCGATCACAATGTTAAAAAGGAGCGGCGAGACCACGTCTCCTTGCCGGACTCCGGTTCGAATCGGGAATTCCTCAGACATGTCGTTTCGGATACGAACATTGCTGGTTGAGCCGTCGTACGATGCTTGAAGGAGTTGAATGATTTTCAGTGGCACGTGTTCGATCTTCAGGGCTTCCCACAAGCTTGTCCAATCGATGCAATCAAAAGCAGATTTGAAATCGATGAAGACGATGACAGTTCGTTTGCCACATCGAATTCTTTCTTCCATTAGCTGACGGAGAGCAAATATCTGATCGATGCATCCTCGATGTGGTCGAAATCCAGCTTGTTCTTCCCGGCTTGTTTGCTCTCGATGTTTCTGTAGTCTTGATTGTATGATTTTCATAAATACTTTGCCGACGATCGAGAGGAGGCTAATACCACGGTAATTCTTGCATTCCCGACTGTCGCCTTTTTTCAAAATAGGCACAACAATCGCTTTCTTCCACACGGATGGAACACAATCTGAATGCCATATATGCACTGTGAGAACGTGAAGTTGATGTAATAAGACGTCTTCCCCGGCTTTGATCATTTCGGCAGTTACTTGATCTCCTCCCGGCGCTTTACCATTTTTCAGGGATTTTATTGCCGTCTTCACCTCATTGATTGTTGGTTCACCTCATTGATTGTTCAAACTGATTTATCGGCTGCTCAATAATCGGCAGTTCGGGTGCTGGACCTACTGGCGGATTGTGGTTGTACAGCTGATGAAAGAATTCTCTCCACCGCTGTAGACGTTCCTGAGGAGAGGTCACGAAAGTTCCATCCAATTTTTTTATATTGTCATTTGTTGATGTTGTTTTGCCACTTAACCGTCGGATTGTCTGGTACAGCGTCCGGTACTCATGCCTTGACGCTGCTTCTTCCATGTCAGCCGCGATGTTATTCCAGTAAGCTTCCCGTTCCAATTTCATTTTCTGTCGAACTTCTTTGTTCAATCGTCGGTATTGTTTGAAATCGACGTGTTTCATTTGCTTCCGCTGGTCGACTAGATTGAGACAGTCGTCCGAGATCCATTGCTGCGTCCGTCGACGGATGGGCGGACACAGCTCCGTTGCACACCCCACAATAGACTCAGAAAGTTGTTTTTCTTCTATGTTGATATCGACTGGTATCGTGAGTGCTGCAAATTTGTTGGATAATGCGATTTGAAATTTTCGGCTGGTTTCAGGGTCTCGCAGACAGGCCCAGTTCCTCTTGGCTGATGGTGGTGCCTTTTTCTTTGCTCTTTGTAATTTCAATTGTAGTTTCACTCGGACAAGATAATGGTCTGATCCACAGTCGGGTCCACGCATCGCACGTATCGCCGAATCGTTGCCGGATGGATTTCGTCACGTGAGTTGATGTTTGAGGGGGTGACGAAAGATGCTGTTGCCGATGATCAAGTTGTTTGACGCTGCAAATGATAAGAGGCGTAATCCGTTGTCATTTATTTCCCCGTATCCGAATTTTCCCATCGTTTCTTCCCAACCGGTTCGATCTGCACCCGTATGTGCATTAAAGTCGCCCATAAGTACGATTAATTCGGTTTGGGGTATTGTATCCAGTGTGTGTTGAAACTGGGCATAAAATTCATCCTTGTTTGTGTCCGGGCTGGTCTCAGTTGGGGCGTAGACGGATACGATATGGGTCTTAATCGTTCCATCAATAGTGATAACCGCCAGACGCTCGGATATCGGTTGGAATGCGATAACACTGGCAGAGGCCCGTCGATCAACCATAAAGCCAACGCCCGCTTCTCGTTTGTCGCCACCAGAATAGAATAGCGTCATCGTCTCGTCGATTGATGGTGGGTCAACCTTCATTGTCCCAGATCCTGTGAGCCGCAGTTCTGATAATGCACAGATCGATATTTTGCATTTCAATAATTCCTTGGCGATAATTTCCTTTTGACCAACGTGATGTCCCGTTCGCACATTCCATGCGGCGATTCGTATTTCTGATTTCGGTGTGATTAACCTGAGTCTTTGGCCAGTAGTCCACTTCTCACCAGCATCCCTGGTTCCCAAGGCTGGCGCATCGGCTGCCCCGGATGCGGTAGCATTAATTCGTAAGTGGTTAAGTCGTGTATCCATGCGGTATCTTGTCTAGTTTCTTCGGTTTCCCGATTCTGGTCGGCGCGGCAGGCCGACCACCCTCCTCCTTTCACACCCTGGGCTTGGGACCAGACGACGGCGGAGACGACGGTGTATTAGGTCGAAAAAGGAGGGAGAGCAAAAAAATACGTTTATGTCACTTTGACATAAACGTATTTGTGGACTAGTTGAAACAAAGAAAAAGGGCAAAGGTAACGTGGAAATCGATGATTATCTACTCTGTTTTAGTGGCAAGAACATCATGAGAGGGCAACTTCTGGCGTTGGAGTTCTGGTACACAAACGATATGTTTCGAATATCGAAGCAATACACTACATAAACCATGGTATAATTCAGGTCATTCTGTCAAGTTTAACAACGACACGATACACATAATAAGCGTATATGCCCCTGATATAACCAAACCGAGAGAAGATCGAGAGGAATTCTTCGACAAACTCGAAGAAGTCATTACTAACATCAGCAGACATGAGAAAATATTCATAATTGGCGATACTAACGCAAGGATAGGGAACACCCCGATACCAGGAGTAATGCAACACTGGAATGAGGAAACAATTAATGAAAACGGTGAAATACTAATAAACATGTGCGCATAACCAGAAATAAGAATTAATAACGCCTTCTTTCAACACAAACCACAGCACAAATATACGTTCGAAAATATAAGAGCCCAAAGATCCGTAATAGACTTTATAATAACGAATAGACTGGTTCACCCAAGCAAGATCCTAGATGTGAGAGCACTCACATCAGCTAATGCAGGCACAGAACACAGCCTACTGTTATGCAAATACAGATACAAAGCTATGCGGAACCCAAAGCAGACTCGACCAGGCACATATAAATACAACGTGGAATCATTAACAACGGAGAGCGCCAAAGTACTATTTGAACGAAGACTGCAAGCCAAACTACAAGAAAACAAAATCAAAGATGACGACAACGCTGACGATGCATAGGTAAAAATACAACATAACATCCAAAAAAGCGCAGAAGAAGCATTAGGAATCAGGAAGTGCAGCGCACAACATAGCTCAAACTATAAACCATGGTTTAATAATGAACTTAAAAACTTGACAAATGAAAAACAGCAAGCATTCAAGAAATACCGCAACAATAGAACAGCAGAAGAGATGGCGGAGTATAGAAGCGTAAGAAACAGAATCAACACCAAAGTAAGAGCAATCAAATCAGAATACTGGGAAACGTTCTCGTCTGAGATGGAACACGACCTATATGATGCTCAGCGCAAAGTCTGGGAACTATTAAGAAAGTACAAAAAACCTGTCGATGAAGCCGTACAGACTACAAACATAACATCCGAAAGCTGGACAACGTACTTAAAAGCACTATACGAAACCAACAATACTCAACAAGAAGAAACAGAGGGAATACCACTCAACCACACCACAAATGAAGACTGCATAATTACTCAAGAAGACGTCACGTTAAACATCAACAAACTGAAAAATAGAAAAGCACGGGGCCCTGACAATATATCAAATGAGATGATAAAGAGCAGAGGAAATAAACTAATATATAACCTAACTACATTATTCAAAAAAATAGTAGACACTGCGAAAATACCGGAGAACTGGAAGCACACTATCACCATTCCATTACACAAAAAAGGCTCTAGGAAGGATCCAAACAACAATAGGGGCATCTCGCTCATAAACTCGGTCGCAAAATTATTCACAAAAATAATATCCAATAAAATTACTACTAACGTCAACATTAACGAAGAACAACAAGGCTTTCGCGCCAACAGATCGACAATAGACGCCATCTTTATATTAAGGCAAATGGTAGAAAAATCAATTGAATATGCCAAACCGCTTTTCATGTGCTTCGTAGATCTAAGCAAGGCCTTCGATATGATCAGAATCCGAGATGTCATGCTCACGCTGCAAAGAAGAGGAATTTCACACAAAATTAGCCAAGCACTTGGTACAACACGCAACATACCCGTAGCCGATGGAATCCGCCAAGGCGATAGCCTAAGCCCGACATTATTCAACTTAGTCATGGACGAAATTATTCAAACCATCAACATCGGCTATAGCATGGGCGGCAGAACTGCAAACATCATCTGTTACGCCGATGACGCAGTGCTCTTAGCGGACAACGAGGACGATCTCCAGCGTCTACTATATAAGTTCTCCCGATCAACAGCAAAGTATAACTTGCAGATTTCAGCCGAAAAAACCAAATGCATGGTCATCAGCAAAACACCAATAAGATGCAAGCTGCAGTCCGCGAACAACATTATAGAACAAGTAAACACATTTAAGTATCTTGGGGTAGACATAACGGACAGCAAAAGACTTAAAGAGGAAGTCAGAAGATCAACAACCAAAGCAGCACAAATATCCGGAGGACTACACAACATCATTTGGAAGAACAAATATATGTCCTCACACAGCAAAGTCAGAATTTACAAAACATGTGTTCGTCCCATTCTAACATACGCGGCCGAAACGAGGGCAGAAACCAACCCAACTAAAAAATGTGAAGAGCAACAAACAAACAAAGAGCAACAAATGCGCAAAACCGAAATGAAGATACTACGTGCAATATCAGGCGTGACTCTGATTCAACGAAAAAGAAGTAAAGAAATCAGGGAAAATCTGAACGTACAGGACGTGGTGCGATGGACCAGAGCCAGACGAAGAGAGTGGGACAGACACGTCGACCCGATGGGCCCAGAACGACTGGCAAAATGGGCCAAAGTAGCAAAACCCAACATAAAACGACCCATGGGAAGACCACCGAAGCGATGGAACGTCATAGAGCTCAAGGTCGCAAGAGACGAGAGATGCGTAAAGAAACAGGACAATGTCCTAAAAAGAAGTAGGAGGGGAATAAGGAAAGAAGAACAAACATTACAACAGATGTTGAATGTGTCCATTTTCACAAATACACAAATTAATTCGCCGGTTTATGTTATCGAACACATTTAGTAATACTGCGTTGTCTATCTCTTCACATTTTCGTATTACATTCTTCTACTGTAGATTGTAGATACTGTAGATTGATATTGTAGACTGCAGATCTTCTACTGTATGCACTGGACTGCTGAATACTGATTTTTTTTAAATATGGAAAAAAAATATGATCACAAGAACGTGGTGGCAATCGGTATTTGCTTATTACCCTGTCGTCGAAGAATTCATGAAAATAATTTTATGTTTCACGGGCAATGCGCAGTCTAGTTCTGCTAGAATCTTGTTGGAAGAAGCCATTTTGGAGTTCATCACCATTTTGAAGTTCTTTAATAAATTGTTGCAAAATAGTGGCTCTATAAGTGGCAGCATTTAAATTACCATCGAAAAATATTGGACCGATAATTCTGTACCTTGGCATTGCTAACCACACACCAACTTTGATTCCATGCAATGGGGTTTAAAAAAAATGGGCAAAAAAATGTGGGTTGTCAACACTCCACATGCGCATGTTTTGGGAATTAATGTATCCGTTTGGATGAAACCAGGCTTCATTAGTGAAAAATGTTAAATTTAACACTTCGTCGTTCATATTTACATTGAACCACCGACAGTAGGCCATAGGTCTTTTATTATAATCGAGTGGTAAAAGTTCCTTGTACATTTGCAACTTATATGGTTTCATGTGAAGATCTTGACGAATAATTCTGTGAGTGGTAGTACGACTTAAATTCACCTGTTGACCTAGTCTCCTAATTGAAGTGGTAGGTTCGTCTTGGACTGAATTTCTGATGTTGTTTATAATATTCTCATTATCAACACGAGGCGTCCACTTCTTGATTTGTTGTTAATGTTAGCAGTACTTCGAAAGCAAACAACTGATCGTAATACCTGCCTTCTAAACTGATTCCTATTAAATACAGCCATAGGAAAACGTTGCATAAATTCTTCAATGCACGGGTCAATACTGTATTCCCATTCGCTATTTTCCAGGCGTCTACCATTACGAAAATAACTTTCGACAATAAAAGTTTTCTGCTCTCTTGTAAACATTTTTAAATCAAATAAATTAAGTACGACCGGTAGAAATAACATAAAACGGCGAATTAATTTGTGTATTCGTGAAAATGGACAACACATTCAACATCTGTCGTAATGTTTGTTCTTCTTTGTTAATTTTATAATTCACAACACTATAAAATTATTCAGTGTTAAATTTATGAGTAGGCGTTTAATTTATAGCTAATGAAATTGTTGAACTTAACACTAAAAACAATGCGACATAACCTCAAGACCACTAACAGCCACATAAAAACACATTTGATAATTTGTTTAATGTTGTGTGTCTGAATGAAGATACCTACTTCTTCAAATTCATAGCAAGAGTGGATTCCAAGACTTTTGGGAATCACGTTACTTAAATGTAAGCTCGTCTATCTATGCTTCACCTTTATCAGAGGAATATTACATATATGTAACATATAAAAAACGTTACTTAATATGTAAAATACGTTTACTATCGATCAGAAAATCAGTACGATACAGAAACGATAAAAAACCTAACCTAACCTAACTCTTACACGCATTAAGCTTGTCTGGATGCAAACGAGAACTTGCGGACTAAATACTTAAATGTAAGCTGGTCTGTCTATGCTTAACTTTTAAACGCCGTTAGTTTGTCTGAATGCTAACGGGAACTTGCTGATTAAATACCTAAATGTAAGTCTGTCTGTGTTTAACTAACTCTTAAACGCAGTGTTGTAAGTCTGTGTGTGAGTTGATCAAATTCCGGCAATCTCAATTCCACTTGCAATGCTTATATAAATCGAGGTGTGTCATGAATACTTGTGCTCCCCTGTGGCCTTCAGGGGTGAATCGGACAATAAAAGTGGAACATCTGCTCCCTCGCCAGCCCTCGTGACGTCACATGTTACGTAAGCTGGCAGATCTGGTTTTGCCTTGTCTAAACATTTAGACATTTTATTTAAGTATTAGACATACTTTTTTTGTCATTTTATTTGTCTAAATGTCTAGACGGTTTCGATTTGCTCTCATTTGTTACCAAATTTGTGCTATGGTCTAATTAGATTTGTTTTGTCTACAGACTTCATTTGTTTCCATATTACGGTTCATTTGTCTAAGCAGATTGTCAACTGTCTAAACGGATTTGTTTATGTCAATATAGTTTCATTTCTTTCCAAAGGATTAAATTGTCTAAAGATATCTTCATTTGTCTAAAGTCTAACCTGATGGTTTTGTTAACACAGAGTTCTTTTGTTTTTAAATTGATGTTCATTTGTCTAAACAGATATCACATTTGTCTAAATAGATTCTGGATTTGTCGAAACTAACTTTGCCGGCAGACAAGACTAGACAGATAAGAATAGACAGACAAGACTAGACAGACAAGACTAGACAGACAAGACTAGACAGACAAGACTAGACAGACAAGACTAGACAGACAAGACTAGACAGACAAGACTAGACAGACAAGACTAGACAGACAAGACTAGACAGACAAGACTAGACAGACAAGACTAGACAGACAAGACTAGACAGACAAGACTAGACAGACAAGACTAGACAGACAAGACTAGACAGACAAGACTAGACAGACAAGACTAGACAGACAAGACTAGACAGACAAGACTAGACAGACAAGACTAGACTGACAAGACTAGACTGACAAGACTAGACAGACAAGACTGGACAGACAAGACTGGACAGACAAGACTAGACAGACAAGACTAGACAGACAAGACTAGACAGACAAGACTAGACAGACAAGACTAGACAGACAAGACTAGACAGACAAGACTAGACAGACAAGACTAGACAGACAAGACTAGACAGACAAGACTAGACAGACAAGACTAGACAGACAAGACTAGACAGACAAGACTAGACAGACAAGACTAGACAGACAAGACTAGACAGACAAGACTAGACAGACAAGACTAGACAGACAAGACTAGACAGACAAGACTAGACAGACAAGACTAGACAGACAAGACTAGACAGACAAGACTAGACAGACAAGACTAGACAGACAAGACTAGACAGACAAGACTAGACAGACAAGACTAGACAGACAAGACTAGACAGACAAGACTAGACAGACAAGACTAGACAGACAAGACTAGACAGACAAGACTAGACAGACAAGACTAGACAGACAAGACTAGACTGACAAGACTAGACAGACAAGACTGGACAGACAAGACTGGACAGACAAGACTGGACAGACAAGACTAGACAGACAAGACTAGACAGACAAGACTAGACAGACAAGACTAGACAGACAAGACTAGACAGACAAGACTAGACAGACAAGACTAGACAGACAAGACTAGACAGACAAGACTAGACAGACAAGACTAGACAGACAAGACTAGACAGACAAGACTAGACAGACAAGACTAGACAGACAAGACTAGACAGACAAGACTAGACAGACAAGACTAGACAGACAAGACTAGACAGACAAGACTAGACAGACAAGACTAGACAGACAAGACTAGACAGACAAGACTAGACAGACAAGACTAGACAGACAAGACTAGACAGACAAGACTAGACAGACAAGACTAGACAGACAAGACTAGACAGACAAGACTAGACAGACAAGACTAGACAGACAAGACTAGACAGACAAGACTAGACAGACAAGACTAGACAGACAAGACTAGACAGACAAGACTAGACAGACAAGACTAGACAGACAAGACTAGACAGACAAGACTAGACAGACAAGACTAGACAGACAAGACTAGACAGACAAGACTAGACAGACAAGACTAGACAGACAAGACTAGACAGACAAGACTAGACAGACAAGACTAGACAGACAAGACTAGACAGACAAGACTAGACAGACAAGACTAGACAGACAAGACTAGACAGACAAGACTAGACAGACAAGACTAGACAGACAAGACTAGACAGACAAGACTAGACAGACAAGACTAGACAGACAAGACTAGACAGACAAGACTAGACAGACAAGACTAGACAGACAAGACTAGACAGACAAGAC
The DNA here is from genome assembly GCA_944588485.1 of Phosphuga atrata. NCBI lineage: Eukaryota > Metazoa > Arthropoda > Insecta > Coleoptera > Silphidae > Phosphuga > Phosphuga atrata. Next base: position 12,664,626 of record OX155908.1, on the reverse strand, counting down.
TAGACAGACAAGACTAGACAGACAAGACTAGACAGACAAGACTAGACAGACAAGACTAGACAGACAAGACTAGACAGACAAGACTAGACAGACAAGACTAGACAGACAAGACTAGACAGACAAGACTAGACAGACAAGACTAGACAGACAAGACTAGACAGACAAGACTAGACAGACAAGACTAGACAGACAAGACTAGACAGACAAGACTAGACAGACAAGACTAGACAGACAAGACTAGACAGACAAGACTAGACAGACAAGACTAGACAGACAAGACTAGACAGACAAGACTAGACAGACAAGACTAGACAGACAAGACTAGACAGACAAGACTAGACAGACAAGACTAGACAGACAAGACTAGACAGACAAGACTAGACAGACAAGACTAGACAGACAAGACTAGACAGACAAGACTAGACAGACAAGACTAGACAGACAAGACTAGACAGACAAGACTAGACAGACAAGACTAGACAGACAAGACTAGACAGACAAGACTAGACAGACAAGACTAGACAGACAAGACTAGACAGACAAGACTAGACAGACAAGACTAGACAGACAAGACTAGACAGACAAGACTAGACAGACAAGACTAGACAGACAAGACTAGACAGACAAGACTAGACAGACAAGACTAGACAGACAAGACTAGACAGACAAGACTAGACAGACAAGACTAGACAGACAAGACTAGACAGACAAGACTAGACAGACAAGACTAGACAGACAAGACTAGACAGACAAGACTAGACAGACAAGACTAGACAGACAAGACTAGACAGACAAGACTAGACAGACAAGACTAGACAGACAAGACTAGACAGACAAGACTAGACAGACAAGACTAGACAGACAAGACTAGACAGACAAGACTAGACAGACAAGACTAGACAGACAAGACTAGACAGACAAGACTAGACAGACAAGACTAGACAGTCAAGACTAGACAGACAAGACTAGACAGACAAGACTAGACAGACAAGACTAGACAGACAAGACTAGACAGACAAGACTAGACAGACAAGACTAGACAGACAAGACTAGACAGACAAGACTAGACAGACAAGACTAGACAGACAAGACTAGACAGACAAGACTAGACTGACAAGACTAGACTGACAAGACTAGACAGACAAGACTAGACAGACAAGACTAGACAGACAAGACTAGACAGACAAGACTAGACAGACAAGACTAGACCGACAAGACTAGACCGACAAGACTAGACAGACAAGACTAGACAGACAAGACTAGACAGACAAGACTAGACAGACAAGACTAGACAGACAAGACTAGACAGACAAGACTAGACAGACAAGACTAGACAGACAAGACTAGACAGACAAGACTAGACAGACAAGACTAGACAGACAAGACTAGACAGACAAGACTAGAAGGACAAGACTAGACAGACAAGACTAGACAGACAAGACTAGACAGACAAGACTAGACAGACAAGACTAGACAGACAAGACTAGACAGACAAGACTAGACAGACAAGACTAGACAGACAAGACTAGACAGACAAGACTAGACAGACTAGACACACAAGACTAGACAGACAAGGCTAGACAGACAAGACTAGACAGACAAGACTAGACAAACAAGACTAGACAGACAAGACTAGACAGACAAGACTAGACAGGCAAGACTAGACAGACAACACTAGACAGCTAAGTCCAGACAGACAAGACTATTGATTGTTTACCACTGGCTTGGTTATATTACCAGGTAATTGATAAGTTACTAAATCGGTCTAGTTTATCTAAATTAATTTGTTAAGTGACCATTCTAGTTTATTAACCTGCGAAAAGCTTTTTGCAAAGTCTGTTTATCTGGCTGTAATTGGCCAAAAAACTAGACATGCCTTTAAAAAGCTGGTCTTAGTTTGACTGTCTACAATTGGCTAATTAGACTAAATCGGTCTAGTTTATCTAAACTAGTTTGTTAAGTGTCCATTCTAGTTCATTAATCTGCGAAAAGTTTTTTGCAAAGTCTGCTCGTCTCTCTGTAATTGGCAAAAAACTAGACAGGCAAGTGTAAAAAACTAGTCTAAGTTTGTTTGTCTACAACTGGCTAGTTAGACTAAACCGGTCTAGTTTATCTAAACTAGTTTGTTAAGTGTCTATTCTAGTTTATTAATATGCGAAAAGTTTTTTGCAAAGTCTGTTCGTCTGTCTATAATTGGCAAAAACTAGACACGCATGTGTAGAGAGCTAGTTTAAGTCTGATTTTTTAGAACTGGCTAGTTAGACTAAATCGGACTAGTTTATCTAAACTGGTTTGTTATGTATCCATTCTAGTTTATTAATCTGCGTGAAGTTTTTTGCAACGTCTGTTCATCTGTTTGTAATTGGCAAAAAAAGTAAACAGGCAGGTGTAAAAATTTAGTCTAAGTTTGACTGTCTACAACTGGCTAATTAGACAAAATCTGTCTAATTTATCTAAATTAGTTTGTTAAGTGTCCATTCTAGTTTATCAATCTGCGAAACGTTTTCTCCAAAGGCTGTTAGTCTGTCTGTAATTGACAAAAAACTAGACAGGCAGTAGTAAATGGTTAGTCTAAGACGAGTCTAGAAAGACAAGTGTAGACAGACAAGGCTAGACACAGTAAAATACAACCAGACGAACCTATGTTTAGTTACATAATTCATATTACATAGTTACACAATATTAAATCACTTTTGCATCAATTTGCAAGTTATGAAATTATAAAACGGAATGTAGTTTAATCTCTCTATTATTCCACGTTTTGATCGGGCTTTTAATAAATTACGTCCGCACGTCGATCCACCCCAAAAAATATTCGCAATTCCATTGTGATCTCGCCCCTAATTTCGAGAACGTTCCCCTGAGCCACTTTCGCCTTTCGTCGAGGAAAATGACTCACCAGCAATTGTTTAATTTAGACATTTCTGGAATAGACTAATAGCTACGACAAAATAAGTCTAAATATTGTATGGATTGTGCATAATATATTGTGCGAAATAAACAAAAATTAGAAGAAGAATTTAAAGAAATTAGAAATTCAGATTATTTTTGGAATAAATTTCATTTAGAAAATTTACACACGTTTTAGATAAACGAATTTTGTCTATGGACGATATTAAATCTGCAAGGTTTATAAGTTTGCAACTAACTTAGACAAACTTCGAAAACCGCGTTAGTAATTTAGACAAACTTGTCTAACAAAACAAACTAAATTATCACGAAAATTCGTGCGAGAGTGTTGCTATCGGACTGAAACAAAGACGAACATTAAAACGAAATAACGTGTCGGTTAAAGTTTGTAACTAATTTAGACAAAACCGCGTTAATAATAATTTAGACAAATTTGTCTTACAAAACAAACTGCATTCTTCCAAACCTTGTGAGAATTTTAGTCTCGGACTGAAACAAAGGCGAACCTTAAAACGAAATAATGAGTCGGGTAAACGGAACGATGACCCGCGGTATGCTCAAGCACCACCTGGTGCTTTCCCAGGTGCTTGCGCAAGCTCACAACATTTTTCTCTTTTGTTTTGCCTCCACACACCACACACTCGAGATGCTCGCGATCGTTAATTCCACTCGCTCCGTGTGTTTATTGTTTTGCTCCAACTTGTTCCACACTCATTTTATTTCACTCACTACTTCCATCTAAATCATCTACTCCTCTCTCACTAGTTCATTTCCAGCCTATTTAGTTCTTCAAATCTTGTCGAACTAGTCTGTCTAGTCTTGTCTATCTAGTTTTGTCTGTCTAGTCTTGTCTATTTAGTATTGTCTGTCTAGTCTTGTTTGCCAAGTCTAGTCTGTCTAGTCTTGCTTAGACTAGCTTTCACATCTTCCTGTTTTGTTTAGACTAGTTTTTTGCTAATTACAGAGAGACGAACAGACTTTGCAAAAAAACATTTCGCAGATTATTAAACTAGAATGGACACTTAACAAACTAGTTTAGATAAACTAGACCGATTTAGTCTAACCAGCCAGTTGTAGAAAGTCAAACTAAGACTAGCTTTTTACAAATGCATGTCTAGTTTTTTGCCAATTACAGACCGATGAACAGCCTTTGCAAAAAACATTTCGCAGATTATTAAACTAGAATGGACACTTAACAAACTAGTTTAGATAAACTAGACCGATTTAGTCTAACCAGCCAGTTGTAGAAAGTCAAACTAAGACTAGCTTTTTAAACCTGCATGTCTAGTTTTTTTCCAATTACATACAGACGAACAGACTTTGCAAAAAACTTTTCGAAGATTAATAAACTAGAATGGACACTTAACAAACTAGTTTAGATAAATTAGACCGATTTAGTCTAACTAGCCAGTTGTAGACAATCAAACTAAGACCAGCTTTTTACACCTGCCTGTCTAGTTTTTTGCCAATTACAGACAGACGAATAGACTTGGCAAGAAACTTTTCGCAGATTAATAAACTGGAATGGACACTTAACAAACTAGTTTAGTTAAACTAGACCGATTTAGTCGAACTAGCCAGTTGTAGACATTCACACTTATACAAATAAAAAATATAAAAAGCATCCTCATATAAATAAAATCAATACATAATTAAAATAAGTTAATTAGAAAGGATTCTAAAGCCTTTAATTTGAAACATCTAAGTTTCACTAACAATAAGATGTCACACTCAGAGCTGATAGTTATAGATCGAGCAAATGTTAAATAGGGGTGGCACCAACATGAGGGGGCCACAAGATGATGGGTTATAAAAGGAACCAGTTTGTCTACTAGCAGCTCTAGGAACATGGAAATTCAATAGACGGAAGAGTCAACGACGCCGTGAGCGGCTTTATGCAAAAAGACTAGACCGGCCAGAGAGCGACGAGAGCTCAACGATTGGTACCCCAACTCATTCAGGAACGATGAGTGATCGATGTGAAGAGGAGGAGGACCTCCAAAATTCTTAAACCAGAGGTATTTTAGGAATCTCCTCTGAACAACCTCCAAAGCCAAGATGTGCTTTTTATAGTGCGGCTCCCAAATAATGGAGCCATTCTCGAGGATGGATCTCACGAAGCTATGATAGAGGTCTCCTAGTGCGAAGTTGTTATTAAAACCGCGAGCATTACGGATTATGAAACCAAGTGCTCTCGCGGCTTTGGAGACTGAAGATAATATGTGTTAAGCAAACGTGAGATTACATTACATAGTAACTACAATCAAAATCGGCAGATTACGATGGACAGGCCATGTGAACAGATATGATGATCATAATCCTGCAAAAAAGATCGTTAAAGGAGAACCCATAGCCACAAGAGGGCGAGGAAGGCCAAAGCTGCACTGGAAAGATGGTGTAAGCGAAGACGCAAAGATAGGTGCGCCGAAATGGACGATGCAGATCAGAGACAGCAATGAATGGCGAAAGAAGCTGGAGAAGGTCGAGACCCTACTAAAGGATTGTATGGCCATTGGTGATGATGAAAAGTGAGATTACTGTCAAATAAAATGACAAGGTCTTAGAATGTGTCACAGCGCTACAAGTAAAATTTTTTGAAGGTATACCTACACTCGATCGGGTGTTGAAGCCGAATAAATGTGACAATCTTGCATTTGTTAAGGTTGAGAACCAGCTTGTTGACATCGCACTATCTTTCCAATATATCGAGGTTCTCTTGTAAGAGTGCACAGTCATTAGACTGCTTAATTGATATGAAGACTTTAAGGTCGTCTGCAAAAAATAAATGTGGCACGGAGAAAGACGCACTCAGGTCGTTAAGGAAAATGTTAAATAACAAGGGCCCAAGGTTAGATCCCTGAGGAACCCCGGAGGTAGCAACAAATTGAGCTGATGCATAACCGAAGTGAGAAACGTACTGCATTCTATCAGCAACTGAGGTACGAGTACAATTAGGCTATTAAGTTGTCAGCCAAGCCAAAAGAATGAAGCTTTTGATAATTAATGCATGATCAATGCTGTCAAAGGCTTTCGAGAAGTCAGTATAAATGCAATCAGCATGGTGTGCTATGCGGATGATGCGGTAATCCTGGCAGAAACAGAAAGTTCTATCAGACTAGTGAAAAATACAACATGTCAATGACCTTCACCAAAGAACCAGCAAGGTGTAAAGTCGTAATAGACAATAAATCAATAGAACAGGTAATGAGCTTCCGTTACCTAGGTGCGGACACATCAAGCAGCAACAACCCGATAAACGACATGAAATCACCGGTCAACAAAGCCGCAACAATCTCAGTATGCCTGGGAGATATCATCTGGAAAAACAACCGCATGCGGGTTGATAGTAAAGTGCGGATATATAAATCCTGTGTTAGACCGGTGCTAACCTATGGTATTGAAACGAGAGCTGACACGAATAAGACAAAAAGCATCCTCAGAACAGCGGATATGAAAACATTAAGAACCATCACAGGGAAGACACTTAGAGATAGGGTGAGAAACAACGACATAAGAGCGGCATGGAGGACATAGTGAGATGGGGGAGGGAAAGGAAAAGATATGCCCGTGACCACATAGACAGAATGAACCAAGAGAGACTAACATACATCGCTGGAGATGGAAAATCAGGTGGCCGACGCTCGCCACGGAGACCACCTAAGAGATGGAACGATAGTTGGAGCTCCGCCTCACAGGATAACCAACCGAATTGAGCCTTGGCAATAAACAGACCTCAACGTCTTCTCGAAGTATATGAAGAAAAAGAAGAAGTATAAATGCAGTCAACCTGGCCCCTGTTTCCAACAACTGATGAAGAAAATTGCGTGAAAGCTATTAAGTTGGGCACCGTGGAGCTTAATGATATTAATACTTAAGGATAATGAATTCATGTTGTTTTGGGGAGAACAGATGCTTCATGCGAGGAAAGATGAAGTTGTATACGATTGATTCAAAGATTTTAGAAAAGCTGGAGAGAATCGATATTGGGGTATAGTTCCTAATATCCGATTGAGAGCCAGACTTTTAGTAGATTTCCAAATCGCTGGAAACTTGCCATCCTGGAGAATAAGCGTGTATAAACCTAACCTAACCTAACCTATCCTGGAGAATAAGCGTGTATAGTTTCGTAAGATGAGGAGCAAAGATGTGCGCAAAATCACGAAGTAAGAATGCCAGGACTAAGTCGGCACCGCTGGTCAAGTTACATTTTGAATTTTTGAGGATAGCTAACACTTCATCTTAGGAAATGTTAGCAAGCCCAATCAAAGGGAGATTCAAACCCGTAATATCCGACTTACAGGTGCTTATAGACGAAGGAATTAGACTCCCTTGAAGTAGTTCGCAAAGCAGTTAACAATGGATTGAGGAGTGTCAAAAGAGAGATGCTCACGAAACAGTTGACCAGGTATACGGCTTTGGCGCTTCTTTGATTGAATAACAGACCAGAAACACTTTAACTCAGCAGAAATGTTATTGGCTGCCGCCTTGCTAAAGTTCGAATTTATCTGCAACTTCAATTTGGAACTGATGGATTTAAATCTCGAATAGTCGAGGGCCGATTAAGATCTATTATACGCAAGATGAAAAGAGCGTTTCTTACGAAGTCCTGCAATAATTGATGGGGAATACCACGAAGAATACGTGGAGCGAGAAGAGGAACGATGCGGCACAAACTTATCAAAGGTGGAATACACAACAGCGTAAAATGAGACTAAGAGATCACTAGATGACCGGATGGGATCGTCTAAAAAAGTAAAGTAAAGAGAATTTAGAGTCCGATATAGTGCTGGAAGTTCGGCACGACGGATTTGGAAGTAGGGAGCGTCTGATAATTGCTCATAAACTTAGGAAGGTTTTTTCACCCACTGGCGTGGATTGTAAACCATGCCGAGAGTGCAGGGTGATAGGCATCTTCGGGGACGAGAGGACAAATCTCTTTAGATATGCTGGCGTTGAAGTCGCTAAGCACTAGATGAAGCATATTGTTGGTCGTGTTGGATATGGTATTCCACTGCCTGAGGCCACAAAGGGAGTTAAACTTGTCGATCGCAGATGATTTTCTGGGTATGAATTACTGGTCGAAATGTTGAAGTCCCCGACCATAATAGAGAACATGATAACAGGAAGATTTCGAGTTGCTCGAGAAAGGATTCAAAAACCGAAATCGTGGTGCTGGGCGGAATGTAAAGACAGCCAATAAGGCAGTTGGATAAACCAAACGTAGAAGAACGACAACATCAATAGCATCGAACACGTTGGAGACAGCTGAGATGTTCACAGGATTAGAAACCAAGCGATTATTATTTGAGGCTATAAGAACTCCCTCTTGACAGTCCCAATTGCTGAAGTCACGACCACTTCTAAAAATCGTGTAAGTAGGAGGCATAAATTCGCTGTTCCGCACATTTTCGTGTAGCCAAGTTTCAGCGAGGCAAACGAGGTCAAAATCGAGGTCACACATTGCCGGATATAACCCATCAAACTTGGTATTTAAGCCGCGCACGTTTTGGTAATAAAGCCGGAGGTGACCCGTCCACAAAGTTGAAAAAGTAGGCACTTTTATAAAAAAGGGGACTTATTGCATGTGGTATCAATTGAAGAAGCAGTAGCAGTGTCAGTAAGTGGCAAATTCTGAGTAACGACAGAATTGCGCTCCTTCAGGTACCTGGTTGATTTTGTAAAAACAAAGTTCCTGATAGTGATAGATATGTTGACTGGCCACATCGCAGGCTCAAGAAATTTGCAGGTATCCTTCGCATTAATACCAACCTTAAATGTACAAAATCGATCAATTTATAGGAGAAAATTACACTCGCAGTCCAATAAATTAAAGGTGGAGTGAATGTACGACAGCACCTGGGATTCATTGGTTCCATGCACGAAGTAGCTCAGATGAAAGCACGTACGCTTAATCGGAGTAGCAGCACGCAGTATGTTTGAGGATCCTGTTCCCAGGAGTACAGATTCATATAGAGACGCTCGAGAAACTTGTCTGGAGTAACCTGCAGAACTACGTTTTGGCTTGGAACTGGGCTGGTGGGTGCCGACATTAATGGGATTATTAGTATTACAATCAGGTGATGGAGCTGGTGGAACACCGGGGGGCATGACGCAAGAAGAAGCTGGGGGTGCGTCGGGAGATGAATTGAAACTAAGCGGATGGGTGAAGATTACCAACCAGAGCTGGAGCAGGAAGGTTTTTTTTGAGGGTTGGAACAGCAGTTCGAGAAGAACGAGCAGTTTGGGGGGCTGGTTTACTCCCAATTACTGGAGATGATGAGTCGACAGCATAATCGCCAGGAGCCGCTCCAGAACACCTGCTTGAGACGAGATTCATGAGCGCTTAAAGTTCATCAAATATAGCATCGAAGCTCGTGGTCAACAAGAATTTAAGGACATCTATCTTGCTATCAACACCAACATTGCAGTTAGATGGTAATGAAGACTTAAGTTCGTCAATACTTTGCTTCAGCGTATTAACTTCCCATTTCAGACCTTGAATTTCAACCATTAAATCAGGGGGAGGGGAGGAATTCAATAAAATAGGATTGGAAATGCTGGTGACATCATTGGCAATCTTGTGTTTGCCACATATGACTGAGTCATTGTCTAATGAGGTAAAGTTCTTGGTTTTGGAGCAGAATCTATGGAACACCAGCTGGCACTCCGTGCAGTTAACAGTGGACGGCGATGCTGTTTTCTTGCATTTAGCACATTTGACAGATTGCGAAGCAATAACAGGACAAGCAGTTAAATTCATTTCAAGTTTTGAAAAATAGTAATACGTGAAATCAGATGAAGTTGTCTGTGTCCAGTATTTTGTCTGTCTTGTCTTGTCTGTCTTGTCTTATCTGTCTTGTCTTGTCTTGTCTGTCTTGTCTTGTCTGTCTTGTTTGTTTTGTCTGTCTTGTCTGTCTTGTCTGTCTTGTCTGTCTTGTCTGTCTTGTCTGTCTTGTCTGTCTTGTCTGTCTTGTCTGTCTTGTCTGTCTTGTCTGTCTTGTCTGTCTTGTCTTGTCTGTCTTGTCTGTCTTGTCTTGTCTGTCTTGTCTTGTCTTGTCTGTCTTGTCTGTCTTGTCTGTCTTGTCTGTCTTGTCTGTCTTGTCTGTCTTGTCTGTCTTGTCTGTCTTGTCTGTCTTGTCTGTCTTGTCTGTCTTGTCTGTCTTGTCTGTCTTGTCTGTCTTGTCTGTCTTGTCTGTCTTGTCTGTCTTGTCTGTCTTGTCAGTCTTGTCTGTCTTGTCTGTCTTGTCTGTCTTGTCTGTCCTGTCTGTCCTGTCTGTCCTGTCTGTCCTGTCTGTCCTGTCTAGTCTTGTCTGTCTAGTCTTGTCTGTCTAGTCTTGTCTGTCTAGTCTTGTCTGTCTAGTCTTGTCTGTCTAGTCTTGTCTGTCTAGTCTTGTCTGTCTAGTCTTGTCTGTCTAGTCTTGTCTGTCTAGTCTTGTCTGTCTAGTCTTGTCTGTCTAGTCTTGTCTGTCTAGTCTTGTCTGTCTAGTCTTGTCTGTCTAGTCTTGTCTGTCTAGTCTTGTCTGTCTAGTCTTGTCTGTCTAGTCTTGTCTGTCTAGTCTTGTCTGTCTAGTCTTGTCTGTCTAGTCTTGTCTGTCTAGTCTTGTCTGTCTAGTCTTGTCTGTCTAGTCTTGTCTGTCTAGTCTTGTCTGTCTAGTCTTGTCTGTCTAGTCTTGTCTGTCTAGTCTTGTCTGTCTAGTCTTGTCTGTCTAGTCTTGTCTGTCTAGTCTTGTCTGTCTAGTCTTGTCTGTCTAGTCTTGTCTGTCTAGTCTTGTCTGTCTAGTCTTGTCTGTCTAGTCTTGTCTGTCTAGTCTTGTCTGTCTAGTCTTGTCTGTCTAGTCTTGTCTGTCTAGTCTTGTCTGTCTAGTCTTGTCTGTCTAGTCTTGTCTGTCTAGTCTTGTCTGTCTAGTCTTGTCTGTCTAGTCTTGTCTGTCTAGTCTGTCTAGTCTTGTCTGTCTAGTCTTGTCTGTCTAGTCTTGTCTGTCTAGTCTTGTCTGTCTAGTCTTGTCTGTCTAGTCTTGTCTGTCTAGTCTTGTCTGTCTAGTCTTGTCTGTCTAGTCTTGTCTGTCTAGTCTTGTCTGTCTAGTCTTGTCTGTCTAGTCTTGTCTGTCTAGTCTTGTCTGTCTAGTCTTGTCTGTCTAGTCTTGTCTGTCTAGTCTTGTCTGTCTAGTCTTGTCTGTCTAGTCTTGTCTGTCTAGTCTTGTCTGTCTACCCGCCTTTCAATGCGGGAGACCCGGGTTCGAATCCTGGTCGGGGAGACAACATCTAGGGCGGTTTTCACTAACCGTCCTGGCTGCCCACCCTGAATGAATGCAAAATATGCGATACCGGGGAGGCGCATACTAAAAGCCAAGGTGGAATAGAGGGTTTAGTGAGAGCTTCCCCTGAACCACTTTTAGTTAGTTAGTCTTGTCTGTCGGTCACAATTTGTCTAACTTAGTTTGTTTTAAATCAATTTAATCGACATAACAGAATCAATAAAATTAAGTTTTCCATGTAAAAAAGCTCAACAGGTAGATGTGCATTAGATCGCATGAAAAAGTAGTACCGAAATTTCCCCAAAAAATCTGTAAAAATAAATTAAATTCTAACGAAATTACCACATACCTTAGAAAATCGCCTTCAAGACGCGAAATATGACTAAATCTCGGCACAATCCCGCGAAGTTTCGGCACAATTTCCACAAAATTGTCAATAAAATTAGTAAACATCTGATCAAGACGAAAATCTAACAAACAATGTTGCATTAATTCGCGACGTCCAAGCCCGTGCGACTGAGATAAAGCTAGCAGCTGCGAATAAGTCAAAGTGAGAGCGAAGCAATTCAAATAATGACAACAAAGCATTTTGTGCGTTTGTTTATCATGGCAATCTTAATTTTTGGTTAAAATCAATAAAACCGGTGCGATTTCAAGACGGTGCGACAAAGAGAAAGATAGTGGCGACGAGTAAGTCAAAGTGAGATCGAAACAATTCAACCAAAGACAGCAAAGCATTTTGTGTTTGTTTATCATTGCAATCTTAATTTTTGTTGGAATCAATAAAACCGGTGCGATATCAAGACGGTGTGATAAAAAGAACGATAGTGGCGACGAGTAAATTAAAGTGAAATCGAATCAATTTAAGCAATGACAACAAAGTATTTTTGAGTGTTTGTCATTGCAAACTTAATTTTTGTCAAAATCAATAAAACCGGTGCGATTTCAAGACGGTGCGACAAAGAGAAAGATAGTCGCGACGAGTAAGTCAAAGTGAGATCGATTCAATTCAATCAATAACAACAAAGCATTTTGTGTTTGTTTATCATTGCAAACTTAATGTTTGTTGAAATCAATAAAACCGGTGCGATTTCAAGACGGTGCGACAAAGAGAAACATAGTCGCGACGAGTAATTCAAAGTGAGATCGATTCAATTCAATCAATAACAACAAAGCATTTTGTGTTTGTTTATCATTGCAAACTTAATGTTTGTTGAAATCAATAAAACCGGTGCGATTTCAAGACGGTGCGACAAAGAGAAAGATAGTCGCGACGAGTAATTCAAAGTGAGATCGATTCAATTCAATCAATAACAACAAAGCATTTTGTGTTTGTTTGTCATTGCAATCTTAATTTTTGTTGAAATCAATCAAACCGTCGTGATTTCAAGATGGCGCGACAACAAGAAAAATGTCACAACAAGAAGAAAATGTCACAACAAGTAAGTCTGTTTATTTATTCGAGTTTTTTCAATTTTATTTTGTTAAGTTCAATATAATTATAATGTCCTAATACACTTCATCCTAAGGATGATAGTATTAAAAGTTCTGTAGATCCTTTCTATTAACTAATTTTTGTATGAATAGGATGGTTGCGACAGTTACTACGTGGTAACCCATACTTACATTGAATTGAAAAATTCACTTTGTTTTTTACCACACTTATATTATGTAAAAATGTTATATAACTTATTATTCACAGTTATATAAATTTATACACATATCACGACTCGAGTTTCGACGTTTGACGGTCATTTTCAAGTGACTTAACAAATTGATGAGGTTGAATATATACCCTTATAGTTTTGGTGGGGTGGGGGGCGGTGTTTATCCGAAGATGAGGACTTATCTGTTTGAGATTGGGTGAGATTAAAAAGTTGGGAAAAGATTAGGTCAGTTTGCTCGTTTAGGAGATTAACTGACGGATTACGGTTTTTTTTTGAAAATTTCTAATGACTAGGAGATTTAGTTTCGGGCCTTTGTTGCAATTATGCAAGATTTTTAGATTATCTATTTCTGGGAATTTATGATTGCATTCGAGACAATGGTTTGAAAAAGAACTAGTGTCTTTTTTCAGACGAAAAGCGCGAGAATGTTCTGAAAACCGTGTTGAAAAACTTCGTCCTGTCTGCCCTATGTACACGCTATTGCATTCGGAACAATGAATTTCGTATACGCCGGATTTTTTAATGGGATCGATTTTGTCTTTGGCATTAAACAATATGTTGGACAAGAGGAGGGTTTAAATGCTACTTGAAGATTTTGATTTCGAAGGACATTTGCGATGAGTTCCCTTGTTTTGCCAAAATATGTCAGGGAGATGAAAGTTTTGTCTGAATTTGAGGTTTTCGGATAAATTTGGGCCATTGCGAATTGGGTTCGTTTATTATTGATAATGTTTTGGATGAGTTTTGTTAGGAAACCATTCTCTGTAGCGATTGAAATGATGGTACTTAATTCTTTGATTCTCTTTTTCCGTGGAAAGGGGGATTGAAAAGGCTCGATGTATCATTGAATGATAGGCCGCTAATTTGTGTGTTATCGGGTGAAATGATGAATACGGGATTGTAGAGTTAACATTGGTGGGTTTTCTGTATATATCAAATTCTATTTTGTTGTTTTTGTGAATCAGAGTAAGGTCTAAGAAGTTTATTTTGTTGTCTGTTTCTATCTCGATGGTGAATTTAATTTTGGGATGAACGTTGTTTATTAGGTTGAGAAATTGGTCTAATTGACGTGTTGTACCACTAAAACACGCTTTTACGTCATCGACATATCTATACCAAAATGAAATATGTTTTTTGGAGAGATCTAGTTTGAAGATTTTTTCTTCGATAGTTGACATGAATAGATCGGCTAAAAGGGGACTTAATGGCGATCCCATTGCTAGACCTGATGTTTGCTGATAAGTGTTTGAAATTTGAAGTAATTTTGGTTAACACATGTTTCCAGGGCTTCAAAAAGTTCAGATTTTATAAGATGATGACAATTAGCTTTATCAATTAAATTTTGTATGATTTCGAGACACTCTTTAGTAGGTATATTAGAAAACATACTACTAACGTCAAAAGATACGAGTTTGGAGTTTATTGGGGTTGTTATTGGTTTGAGGAGTTCCGAAAGGGCGAGTGAATTTTTTACAGAATATTTTGGGGTAAATTTGGTGTATTTTTTGAAAAGAGTATTCAGTTTAATTGCCAAAACTCTTAATTGCAACACTGTTAATATAGGAGACAACTGGTCTAATGGGAGAATCGGGTTTGTGAGTTTTAATGAAACCATAGAGCCTGGGAGCTGTGGGATTCTGATTTATGATTTTAAATTTCTCAAATTCGGAGAACAAAGTTGTAATATTTTTTAAGAGACTTCTAATTTGAAATTGGAATTTTTGTGTAGGATCCTTTTTCAAGGGAGTTAGTTTTTATGTTGAAAGAGTTCATTTTATTAATGTACTGTTCTCTTTCCAGGACGACTATCGAATTGGATTTATCGGCTTTTGTAAGGACTAAAGAGTTGGACTCAATTTTTGTTTTTATCGATTTGATCACTGCGGAGTATGTGGTAGAATTACGGGCGTACGATTTTATATGATCGGCTATTTTGGCTCGGGGTATAAGAGGTTCTTGCACTTTTTTTAGCGCGATTTCTGACTCTACAATTATTTGTGGATTTATCGGATTTGTTATTGATGAATGGGGTGTAGTTGGGGTTTTGGGAAAGAAAAGATTGTTCAATAGGACTGAAGATAACTTTTGAGAAGTTGATAAATTTAGACACTAGATTCGGTTTGGACATTATTTTTTGAGGTTCGGACTTTTTGTTCTTTATGAGAACGGATAGTTTCTTTTTTAAATTTAAATATTTTAGGTGGTTACCTTATCACGAACAAAGTCATCAAAGATAGTGAATTCTACTGGATGTAATTTAAATGTCAACTCTGAATGCAATAACTTGAGATAATGTTGAATAACATCTCTCCTCCGATGAAGATTTTTTATTTCGGATCTAATCCAACTGTTTTGGGCACATTTTATGGCTGCTATTGCGGCCGAAGACGTGGAGCGGGTTTTAATATTTACATAGTTGGGTACCACTTTGGACCGAAGGCATTCTGAATTGAACCAGATATCCTGTGAAACGAGACGGTATTTTTTCATCAATTTGTTGTACAATTTTGTCTGGGTTGCCGTACAGGCTGATTTTATGAATAGGATGGTTGCGACAGTTACTACGTGGTAATCCATACTTACATTGAATTAAAAAAATCACTTTGTTTTTTACCACACTTATATTATGTAAAAATGTTATATAACTTATTATTACTCTCAGTTATATAAATTTCTACACATATCACGACTCGAGTTTCGACGTTTGACGGTCATTTTCAAGTGACAACAAATTAATGAGGTTGAATATATACCCTTATAGTTTTGGTGGGGAGGGGGGGCGCTGTTTGTCCGAAGATGAGGACTTATCTGTTTGAGATTGGGAGAGATTAAAAAGTTGGGAAAAGATTAGGTCAGTTTGCTCGTTTAGGAGATTAACTGAGGGATTACGGGTTTTTTTGAAAATTTCTAATGACTCTAGGAGATTTAGTTTCGGGCCTTTGTTGCAATTATGCAAGATTTTTAGATTATCTATTTCTGGGAATTTATGATTGCATTCGAGACAATGGTTTGAAAAAGAACTAGTGTCTTTTTTCAGACGAAAAGCGCGAAAATGTTCTGAAAACCGTGTTGAAAAACTTCGTCCTGTCTGCCCTACACGCTATTGCATTCGGAACAATGAATTTCGTATACGCCGGATTTTTTAATGGGACCGATTTTGTCTTTGGCATTAAACAATATGTTGGACAACTTAGAGGAGGGTTTAAATGCTACTTGAAGATTTTGATTTCGAAGGACATTTGCGATGTGTTCGCTTGTTTTGCCAAAATATGTCAGGGAGATGAAAGTTTTGTCTGAATTTGAGGTTTTCTGATCAATTTGGGCCATTGCGAATTGGGTTCGTTTATTATTGATAATGTTTTGTATGAGTTTTGTTGGGAAACCATTCTCTGTAGCGATAGAAATGATGGTACTTAATCAAAATCTAGTGTTAATCAAAATTACTTCAAATTTAATAACTCTGACTATCAGCAAACATCAGGTCTAGCAATAGGATCGCCATTAAGTCCCCTTTTAGCCGATCTATTCATGTCAACTATCGAAGAAAAAATCTTCAAACTAGATCTCTCCAAAAAACATATTTCATTTTGGTATAGATATGTCGATGACGTAATAGCGTGTTTTACTGGTACAACACGTCAATTAGACCAATTTCTCAACCTAATAAACAACGTTCATCCCAAAATTAAATTCACCATCGAGGTAGAAACAGACAACAAAATAAACTTCTTAGACCTTACTCTGATTCCCAAAAACAACAAAATAGAATTTGATATATACAGAATAACAAATTACAGAATAACATTTCACCCGATAACAAATTAGCGGCCTATCATTCAATGATACATCGAGCCTTTTCAATCCCCCTTTCCACAGAAAAGAGAATCAAAGAATTAAGTACCATCATTTCAATCGCTACAGAGAATGGTTTCCCAACAAAACTCATCCAAAACATTATCAATAATAAACGAACCCAATTCGCAATGGCCCAAATTTATCCGAAAACCTCAAATTCAGACAAAACTTTCATCTCCCTGACATATTTTGGCAAAACAAGGGAACACATCGCAAATGTCCTTCGAAATCAAAATCTTCTAGTAGCATTTAAACCCTCCTCTAAGTTGTCCAACATATTGTTTAATGCCAAAGACAAAATCGATCCCATTAAAAAATCCGGCGTATACGAAATTCATTGTTTCGAATGCAATAGCGTGTACATAGGGCAGACAGGACGAAGTTTTTCAACACGGTTTTCAGAACATTCTCGCGCTTTTCGTCTGAAAAAAGACACTAGTTCTTTTTCAAACCATTGTCTCGAATGCAATCATAAATTCCCAGAAATAAATAATCCAAAAATCTTGCATAATTGCAACAAAGGCCCGAAACTAAATCTCCTAGTCATTAGAAATTTTCAAAAAAAAACCGTAATCCCTCAGTTAATCTCCAAAACGAGCAAACTGACCTAATCTTTTCCCAACTTTTTAATCTCACCCAATCTCAAACAGATAAGTCCTCATCTTCGGACAAACACCGCCCCCCCACCCCACCAAAACTATAAGGGTATATATTCAACCTCATCAATTTGTTAAGTCACTTGAAAATGACCGTCAAACGTCGAAACTCGAGTCGTGATATGTGTAGAAATTTATATAACTGAATAATAAGTTATATAACATTTTTACATAATATAAGTGTGGTAAAAAACAAAGTGAATTTTTCAATTCAATGTAATTTTTGTATATTTAATGAAATTCAATACATTACAATATTCAAGGCAATTAATTTAATAAAAATAAACACAAATGTTATTGAGATTTTTGTGAGTGAATTGATGCACAGATTTGTTTTGACCAGGTTCGTAATTTGAGGTCTTTAGTTTTAAACAATTTTCAAGACTATCGTCGTTGAGCTGAGCTTATAATAGGTTTTTCAATAAGGACATAACAATTTTGTGTTTAAATAGAACACAAAATAATTGAGATATCGGGCTGAAATTTATTCCAGGTGTTACTTACTATACATATACAATTATATATGCAATTCGACGTCGTTCATATGACCACCACGAGCACGACGGCCATCGATTCTTTGGATCCAATTTTCAATCATTCTTTTACACATATACATACATACATGTGTTACATTTCATATACATTTCTAATTCTTACATTTAATCTTTACAATACATTATATTCACACATTTCTGACGCTATATATGAACTTTTTGCACTCCATTTTTCCTTTTGCCACAATTGATGCTTGAACCATTGCTTGGACCATTCTCTGTCCTCTATTATTTTCTCTATGTTTTGATTCCATGTTCTCTTTGGTCTTCCTCTACTTTTATTTTTTTGACCTTTAGCTTCCCATACTCTCTTGACTGGTCTTTTGTCCTCCATTCGCTTGAGGTGTCCATACCATCTCAGTTAGCAGTTATCGATTCGCTTTGCTAATGGTTGCACCTTTAACTGTACTCTGATGGTGTCATTTCTTATGCGATCTCGTCTTGTGACTCCTAACTTCTTAGGTATTTCATCTCTATACTTCTTGCTCTTTAATCTCTTCGTTAACACCCAGCTTTCGCACCCAAATGTTAGTATAGATAGGTACGAATACAGCTCTGTATATACTCATTTTTGCTTTTAGTGAAACTTCTTTTTTTCCAGGCAACTATTTGTGAGGCTGTGGTACACCCTTGTTGAACTCTCTATTCTGTCATTAATTTATATTTCATGGTTTCCCTTGCTATCTAGACGTACTCCCAGGTATTTAAAGGTGTCAACTTGTTCTATTGCCTTTCCATTTAGCTCAATGTTTACTTTTGTATCTGGTTTCCCACTAACCATGATTTTTGTTTTCTCTTCGTTTATCTTCAGGTTCTTCTCTGCTAATTTCTCATTCCATATCTCCAAGTTTCTCCTCAGTTCAACTTTACTTCTCGCGAATATAACAAGGTCGTCGGCGAACGTACATTCACTTATACGGATTGGTTTTAGGTTTCTATACCCCACACTAAATGAAGACGTTCTTTTACTTGTTTCTTTCATTACTTCGTCCATAACTAAACTTGAATAAAGTTGGACTCAAAACACCTCCTTGCCGTACACCCTCGTTTACCGTAAACTAGCGTGATGCATGTTGTCTGTTCTTACAATATTTCTACTATTTTTGTACATGCCCATTATTGCTCTTATTAGTTTTATGTTAATTTTCCTTTTGATCTGGGTTTCTTCTATAATTGGATATTCTGTCGAATGCCTTGTCCGGGTCAAGTAAGGCTTGATATATTTCATCGTCTGTATTGCTTAATCTTTCCATCATCTGTTTAATCGTAAATATATGATCCTGTATACTCTTGCCTTTCCTGAAACCACTTTGTGACTGTTCGTGCTGTGGTTCTAGTTCCCGACTCAGTTTTGTTTCTAATATTTTCTCATACGCTTTCGATACTATGCTTAGCAGGGTGATTCCTCGATAGTTGTTACAGTTTCTTCTGTCTCCTTTTTTGTATATTGGCACATTGACCCATATCTCCCAGTCTTTTGGTACTCTGCTTTCCTACCAAGCCATATTGCATATTTTTGATAAAAACTGGACTCCTTTTTCGCCTCAGCATTTCTCCTGTTATATAATCATGCCCAGCAGCCTTTCCTCTTTTTAGTCTATTTATGGCATTCTTAACCTCTTCTATGTGCTCTCTTTGTTGTTGTGTTTCTTCTATGTTGTAGGTTCGTTCAGTTCTGTCCACAATACTTTCTTTGTTCAGCAGATTTTCAAAGTAACTTCTCCATATTTCTATTATGTCTTCCTCCTCCGTTAATATTGCTTTATGTTCATCCTTAATTTGCTTAGTTACTTCATTTTTCTTCCCAGATCTTTTTTCAAAGTTTTGTAAAATTGTTTTTGGTTTGTATGAAAATCATCTTCGATTTTTCTTCCAAACTCCTCCCAGGTTTCTGTTTTTGCTTGTAATAGATTTCTCTTTGACTCTGTCTCTTTTTTTTATAATCTTGGTATGTGGTATTATCTTCTTTACGTAGATATATTTTCCATTTTTCTGTCTTTAGTTTAACTTCCTTTTTAACATTGTCGTTCTACCTGGCCGTTTGCTTTTTGTTTCTATTTATTTTCGTGGTTCCACATGTTTCTTTTCCTGCGCAAATTAGGGTGTTTCTGAATGTTTCCCATGCTTCCTCCACATTACAATATTTATTAGTTCTTGTCTCATCTATCATTTCCTCAAATTTCTTTGTATACTTGTCCGCTACTTCTCTTATCATTAGTCTGTAATACTAATATTAGTCTGTAATAGTCTGCCTTTCTTCATCTTCACACCATTTCCATTCTTGATCATCAATAAATACTTTCTGGTACCCTATTTTAGTTTTCTTCCCCTTCTTCTTGGGCTGCTTTCCTAATTTTTCCTTGTATCTATCTTTCTTTTCTTGACACATCATCATTAATCTATACTTTTCCTTCTTCATAGTTTAGTAATTTATTTATGTTTTTCATGACTTTAATTTTTTCATTTGCATCTTTACACATATCAGCCGAAATGTTGGCAATTTCGCGTTCTATATTGTTCCTGAGCTCCTCCAACGTTGTTGGGTTTTTACATAAACCTTCGCCTTAAGGTAAAGTGACCACATGTTCATTGAGTCAAAGCGGGACAAATGGGATGAAATTAAAATTATAATTTAGTTATGACAGCAGACCAATAATTCAAAAAAATATGTATTTTAATTACTCCCACACCAAAATGAACATATAAATACATTATTGTATGTGAAGGATGACATTATTATAATAGTGTGTAAAAGTATCCAAATCATGCGTAAAAGTCCATTGGAAATCAGATGGAGTTTTATTTTTAAACGATTTCTGTTTGTTGTTACTATGGCAACAACTTGCGTCATTAAACAAAAAAACGTAGACGTAGTGAAAATCAATTTTCTGACGTGCACTCGTAACGTAGTATGTATCTTTTTACCAATAACGCCTCATCAAAAAAGATCATTTTCACAAATATTATTGCGGAAAATGGTTACTAATATATTCAAAAGATTTTTCCAAATTTTCCCATAAAATTGTTCTGACAGATCGACATTTGAATCGACATATTCACTATGGAATGTCCCGGTGCCAGTGAGATGACGCACCGTTAGAAGTACAGAAAATATTGCAGCATATCCTTTTTCAATGTCACCCAATATAAATTTCAGAGCAAGGTGCCATTAAACGACCGGATTTTCTGAAAGAAGTCAAAAATTTGTATAATAACTGCTTGGAATATCTTGAAGAATAGACGGTTCAACTCGAGGATATTAAAAAAATTCATTGGGTGACACTAAAAAAATGAGATTTTATGGGAATATGTGGAGAATTCTTATTTTATATATTACAATACATTTAAAATAAAAAATGCAGATATTTTATAAAAAGCGGGACATTTTAAAAAATCGGCGGGACGCGGACAGTCCTTTGGCGGAGCAGTATCGCTTTTTGGAGGACTGTCCGCGTCGTGTGGTCACTTTAGCTTAAGGTAACCCCATAAAAAATATCCAACAGCGTCAAATCGCATGAGCGAAGTGACCATTTCTCGAGATTAAACGATTAACAAATTTTCCTTTCAAGAAATCAATTGTTTGACCAGATGTGCGGCTTTGGTACCATCTTGTTGGAACCACATATCTCTGATGTCAACTCCATCCAATTCTGGCCTAAAGTAGACTTCCATGGCACGACATCGAACTCCATTCACCATAACATGGCTATTATTTTCATCGACGAATAAATTAGGGCCATTTAGGGCGATTTTTCACACCTCAGGCATGAAATCCACACCACACGCTCACTTTGTGTGGATGCAATGTAGTCTCATGAAGCACATGTTGGATTGTTGCTGTCTAATGAATTAGGTTACTTGCTATAGATAATTTTTCAAAGAAATTCAGGATTTTCTCCAAATTTTTGCAGAACAAAATCGGATAAGTTTCGGCGCTTTAAATGATCCAGAGGTTTCAGTTCTTGGGTTAATTTGATCTTGTAAGGGTGTAGCTGGAGATCTTTACGTAAAATTCGCCATAATGTGAACTGGGAAATTCCCAATTCTTGTGAACGGCGTGGAATGGACTTGTTTGGTTCATTTTGAACTGAAGCTCTTACGGCTGCAATATTTTCTGTACTTCTAACAGTGCGTTATCTCACTGGCACCGGAACATTCCATAGTGAATATGTCGATTCAAATTTCGATCTGGTGCGACGATTATTGTGACCAAAAATTGGAGTAAGCACTCAGTAAGCAAGATTTTCGCAAAAATTGATACTCGGATTTTGGACCTCATTTGAAATTGTACACATTGGATTACAAGGAAAATTCTTAAAATCATCTTGACTTTTTGAAAAACTACAGCCAGCATTTTGTACCGAGCCTTGCAGAACTAAAGATTTTTTCCGAAAAATTTTGCATTGCGCGAAACCAAAACTATCGGATTTTAGATTTGACTCTTGCTTCTGTCAGGATTTTTTCGCAAACCCTTAAAAAAAATCCCCGGAAAGACACAAGAAAGACCCTCGGAAAAACTTTAATTCTAAAAATTTGACAAAACTAGCTCAAATTGTATTTTGAACCAGAAAACTTGCAAATTTGCAGATTTTCCACCTTTGTTAACACGCGGCCTGTATAGTGTTAAGAGTTTGTATAATACACGTTAAGCATTACAAACACATATCTAGGCAAACTATTTATCTTAGTAATCCATTATCTAGGCTGCCTTACATTTATAGCAAGATATTACTTGGAATATCTAGTTTGAAACCTAACTAGCAAGTTGCATTGAGAGTTCATATTTGGTGCAATTCAGTCTAATCAAGTTTACTCTAGTTCCAAATCCTTTCTACTTCAGATGAGACATTTCAACTAAATGATTTATTGTCTAACCACAGAATTAGTAGACTTGGAATTACACGCAATTACAATTATATTATTTAGTCTAGCTAGAGCAAGTCATGGTATCTGGTTGTATCTTGTCTTGCCAGTTTTGTCTAGCCTTGTCCTTTCTAGTCTAGTTTTGTCCAGTCTAGTCTCGTCTTGTCTGACCTTGTCTGGTCCTGTCAGGTTTGTTTGATTCTGTTAGGTCTTGTCTGTTCCTTTCTGATCTTGTCTGGTCCTGTCTGGTCTTGTCTAGTCTTGTCAAACCTTGTCTGATTTTGTTTGATACTGTCCGGTCTTGTCTGGCCCTGTCTTGTCTGGTCCTGTCTGGTCTTGTCTGATCTTGTCGGGCCTTGTCTAGTCTTCTCTGACCTTGTCTGATCCTGTCTGGTCTTGCCTGGTATTGTCTGATCTTGTCTGGTCTTATCAGACCTTGTCTAATCTTGTCTGGTCCTGTCTGGTCTTGACAGATCTTGTTTGGTCTTGTCTTGTCTGTTCTTATCTGATTTTGTCTGGTCCTGTCTGATCTTGTCTGGGCTGGTCTTGTCTGATCTTGTCTGGTCTTGTAAGGTATTGCCTGATCTTGTCTGATCTCGTCTGGCCTTGTCTGGTACTGTCTGGTCTTATCTGGTCCTATCTGGTCTTGTCAGATCTTGTTTGGTCTTGTCTTGTTTGGTCTTATCTGATTTTGTCTGGTGCTGTCAGGTCTTGTCTGGTCCTGTTAGGTCTTGTCTAGTCTTGTCTGCTCCTTTCTAATCTTGTCTGGTCCTGTCTGGTCTTGTCTAGCCTTGTCAAACCTTGTCTGATTTTGTCTGGTCCTGCCAGGTCTTGTCTAGTCTTGTCTGCTCCTTTCTGATCTTGTCTGGTCCTGTCTGGTATTGTCTGGGCCTCTAGTCTTATCTGGTCTTGTCTGGTCTAGTATAGTCTTGTCTGGTATTTTTCGGTCTTGTCTGATTTTGTCTGGTCTTCACTGGCCTTGTCTAGTCTTGTCTGATAATGTTTGGTCTTGTATACTTTGTCTGGTCTTGTCTGGCCTTGTCTGCTCTTGCCTGGCCTTGTTTGGTCTTGTCTGGTCCTGTCTGGGCTTGACTGCTCTTGTCTGGTCTTGTCTGGCTTTGTCTGATCTTGCCTGGTCTTGTATTGTCGCAAAGTGACAGAGTAACCTTTGCCTCGTACAAACAATTAAGCGTTGCCAAACAAACGAAACGTCAAAAACCTTGGCAACCAAGCAAACAGACGCGAACCTGGTTAAAGTTAGTGAAATCAATTGTTACCTTTTGTGCCTTGCACATGGTGGAGATGGCCTGGACCTCGTGCGAGTTGTGCCTGCCGTCCATCAAACAAACCTCACACGCGCCGACCTTGCACACCACACAGAACACCGTGACACCCTCGTCCGCGTGGTCCGCGCACCGGCCCTCCCTGCCGCCGTTGGGGCAGCGCTTCGCCTCCACCAGCACGTGCTTGCCGAGGGGGCCGCGCATGGGGTGGCAGCTCTCGCGGCAGCCGTCGCAGTAGAAGATCTCGCACTGCTCGCAGAGGAGAGTAGCGTCTTTTTCCGGCTGGCCCTCGCACATCTGGCACTTGATGGAGAGGTTGCGGAACTCGCTGTACTTGTCCACGACGTTCTGCATCACCCGGTACTTGGGCAGGTTGTGGGCGCCGTTCTCGTCGAAGTAGACGGTCTTGGCGCAGACGGGACAGGATAGGCTGAGGGCGGTTATGAAGCCGTTCGGCGTGCCGACGTAGCTGTTGGGACGGGAGGACGTGGTGCAGACGACGCCGCTGTCGGTTTCGGAGAGGATGGAGAGCTTGTCGCTTTCTTGGTAGTCGCCGCTGGCGATGCTCTCGGCCGGGTCCGGCGGCTGCGGCGTCGCGGTCGTCGCCGGCTGCTGGAGGTGGACGGCGCAGTGGAGGCAGAGCGCGTGGTGGCACGGCAGCAGGACGGGGTTCGAGAAGAGCTGCTTGCACGCCGAGCATTTCAGTTCCTCTTCCATCGCGAACAACACAATACCGCTTCAACGCTCTGGATTTCTGGGGCTTGACGACCGGACCGACATCGACGAGCGCTGCGGTCGAACTGCTGGAGTTCCTGCCCCGTACGCCGGAATCGGCCGCGCTCGGGTGAGTTCGCCACCACGCCGTCTCTACTGTTATGTCAATGATTCATCACTCCTCTCACTCTCACGCGCCACCTCTCCTCATACAACAATACATCCTGTCTCACTCCCACATCCAGCTTTCCCTCTTTTCATCACGTTTCCTCTTCCATCAAGCTTTCTTTGTCGCATACATGTTATTTAAAGCTTTCCTCGTCTTCCATGGTATTTTCGATTCTCCTCCATCTAGCTTTCCTCGTCTTCTTCCTCGTTGCACCAATGATGCTATCTCGCTTTTTCTTTTTATTCTTCCTCATTTTATACTGGATCTCTTTCGAGTAGCTATCTCTGTCTGCTCTGTGCTCTCTTCTATCGAGCTTTCTCCGTCTTCCATTTTCCCCTTTGTTTGTTTGTTCTTTTGTTATTCAAGTTATTTAATTCTCTTCCATCTAGCTTTCCTTGTCTTCCACATGGTGTTTTCAACAATCTATCTCCTTCTTTCGCGTGTTCTTCTCTCTCGTTTAAGAAGTTTTCTCCGTCTTCCACATGTAATTTGTCCCTGTGTTTCATAAAGCTTTCGCTGTCATTCACATGCCATTTTCCTCGCTGTTTCATAACGCTTTCTCTGTCTTTCACATGCTATTACATTCGTCAATTTAACAAGTTTTCTCTGTTTTTCACATATAATTTTTCTTGGCTGCCTAGTCTTGTCTGTCTAGTCTTGTCTGTCTAGTCTTGTCTGTCTAGTCTTGTCTGTCTAGTCTTGTCTGTCTAGTCTTGTCTGTCTAGTCTTGTCTGTCTAGTCTTGTCTGTCTAGTCTTGTCTGTCTAGTCTTGTCTGTCTAGTCTTGTCTGTCTAGTCTTGTCTGTCTAGTCTTGTCTGTCTAGTCTTGTCTGTCTAGTCTTGTCTGTCTAGTCTTGTCTGTCTAGTCTTGTCTGTCTAGTCTTGTCTGTCTAGTCTTGTCTGTCTAGTCTTGTCTGTCTAGTCTTGTCTGTCTAGTCTTGTCTGTCTAGTCTTGTCTGTCTAGTCTTGTCTGTCTAGTCTTGTCTGTCTAGTCTTGTCTGTCTAGTCTTGTCTGTCTAGTCTTGTCTGTCTAGTCTTGTCTGTCTAGTCTTGTCTGTCTAGTCTTGTCTGTCTAGTCTTGTCTGTCTAGTCTTGTCTGTCTAGTCTTGTCTGTCTAGTCTTGTCTGTCTAGTCTTGTCTGTCTAGTCTTGTCTGTCTAGTCTTGTCTGTCTAGTCTTGTCTGTCTAGTCTTGTCTGTCTAGTCTTGTCTGTCTAGTCTTGTCTGTCTAGTCTTGTCTGTCTAGTCTTGTCTGTCTAGTCTTGTCTGTCTAGTCTTGTCTGTCTAGTCTTGTCTGTCTAGTCTTGTCTGTCTAGTCTTGTCTGTCTAGTCTTGTCTGTCTAGTCTTGTCTGTCTAGTCTTGTCTGTCTAGTCTTGTCCGCCTAGTCTTGTCTGTCTAGTCTTGTCTGTCTAGTCTTGCCTGTCTAGTCTTGTCTGTCTAGTCTTGTCTGTCTAGTCTTGTCTGTCTAGTCTTGTCTGTCTAGTCTTGTCTGTCTAGTCTTGTCTGTCTAGTCTTGTCTGTCTAGTCTTGTCTGTCTAGTCTTGTCTGTCTAGTCTTGTCTGTCTAGTCTTGTCTGTCTAGTCTTGTCTGTCTAGTCTTGTCTGTCTAGTCTTGTCTGTCTAGTCTTGTCTGTCTAGTCTTGTCTGTCTAGTCTTGTCTGTCTAGTCTTGTCTGTCTAGTCTTGTCTGTCTAGTCTTGTCTGTCTAGTCTTGTCTGTCTAGTCTTGTCTGTCTAGTCTTGTCTGTCTAGTCTTGTCTGTCTAGTCTTGTCTGTCTAGTCTTGTCTGTCTAGTCTTGTCTGTCTAGTCTTGTCTGTCTAGTCTTGTCTGTCTAGTCTTGTCTGTCTAGTCTTGTCTGTCTAGTCTTGTCTGTCTAGTCTTGTCTGTCTAGTCTTGTCTGTCTAGTCTTGTCTGTCTAGTCTTGTCTGTCTAGTCTTGTCTGTCTAGTCTTGTCTGTCTAGTCTTGTCTGTCTAGTCTTGTCTGTCTAGTCTTGTCTGTCTAGTCTTGTCTGTCTAGTCTTGTCTGTCTAGTCTTGTCTGTCTAGTCTTGTCTGTCTAGTCCTTGTCTGTCTAGTCTTGTCTGTCTAGTCTTGTCTGTCTAGTCTTGTCTGTCTAGTCTTGTCTGTCTAGTCTTGTCTGTCTAGTCTTGTCTGTCTAGTCTTGTCTGTCTAGTCTTGTCTGTCTAGTCTTGTCTGTCTAGTCTTGTCTGTCTAGTCTTGTCTGTCTAGTCTTGTCTGTCTAGTCTTGTCTGTCTAGTCTTGTCTGTCTAGTCTTGTCTGTCTAGTCTTGTCTGTCTAGTCTTGTCTGTCTAGTCTTGTCTGTCTAGTCTTGTCTGTCTAGTCTTGTCTGTCTAGTCTTGTCTGTCTAGTCTTGTCTGTCTAGTCTTGTCTGTCTAGTCTTGTCTGTCTAGTCTTGTCTGTCTAGTCTTGTCTGTCTAGTCTTGTCTGTCTAGTCTTGTCTGTCTAGTCTTGTCTGTCTAGTCTTGTCTGTCTAGTCTTGTCTGTCTAGTCTTGTCTGTCTAGTCTTGTCTGTCTAGTCTTGTCTGTCTAGTCTTGTCTGTCTAGTCTTGTCTGTCTAGTCTTGTCTGTCTAGTCTTGTCTGTCTAGTCTTGTCTGTCTAGTCTTGTCTGTCTAGTCTTGTCTGTCTAGTCTTGTCTGTCTAGTCTTGTCTGTCTAGTCTTGTCTGTCTAGTCTTGTCTGTCTAGTCTTGTCTGTCTAGTCTTGTCTGTCTAGTCTTGTCTGTCTAGTCTTGTCTGTCTAGTCTTGTCTGTCTAGTCTTGTCTGTCTAGTCTTGTCTGTCTAGTCTTGTCTGTCTAGTCTTGTCTGTCTAGTCTTGTCTGTCTAGTCTTGTCTGTCTAGTCTTGTCTGTCTAGTCTTGTCTGTCTAGTCTTGTCTGTCTAGTCTTGTCTGTCTAGTCTTGTCTGTCTAGTCTTGTCTGTCTAGTCTTGTCTGTCTAGTCTTGTCTGTCTAGTCTTGTCTGTCTAGTCTTGTCTGTCTAGTCTTGTCTGTCTAGTCTTGTCTGTCTAGTCTTGTCTGTCTAGTCTTGTCTGTCTAGTCTTGTCTGTCTAGTCTTGTCTGTCTAGTCTTGTCTGTCTAGTCTTGTCTGTCTAGTCTTGTCTGTCTAGTCTTGTCTGTCTAGTCTTGTCTGTCTAGTCTTGTCTGTCTAGTCTTGTCTGTCTAGTCTTGTCTGTCTAGTCTTGTCTGTCTAGTCTTGTCTGTCTAGTCTTGTCTGTCTAGTCTTGTCTGTCTAGTCTTGTCTGTCTAGTCTTGTCTGTCTAGTCTTGTCTGTCTAGTCTTGTCTGTCTAGTCTTGTCTGTCTAGTCTTGTCTGTCTAGTCTTGTCTGTCTAGTCTTGTCTGTCTAGTCTTGTCTGTCTAGTCTTGTCTGTCTAGTCTTGTCTGTCTAGTCTTGTCTGTCTAGTCTTGTCTGTCTAGTCTTGTCTGTCTAGTCTTGTCTGTCTAGTCTTGTCTGTCTAGTCTTGTCTGTCTAGTCTTGTCTGTCTAGTCTTGTCTGTCTAGTCTTGTCTGTCTAGTCTTGTCTGTCTAGTCTTGTCTGTCTAGTCTTGTCTGTCTAGTCTTGTCTGTCTAGTCTTGTCTGTCTAGTCTTGTCTGTCTAGTCTTGTCTGTCTAGTCTTGTCTGTCTAGTCTTGTCTGTCTAGTCTTGTCTGTCTAGTCTTGTCTGTCTAGTCTTGTCTGTCTAGTCTTGTCTGTCTAGTCTTGTCTGTCTAGTCTTGTCTGTCTAGTCTTGTCTGTCTAGTCTTGTCTGTCTAGTCTTGTCTGTCTAGTCTTGTCTGTCTAGTCTTGTCTGTCTAGTCTTGTCTGTCTAGTCTTGTCTGTCTAGTCTTGTCTGTCTAGTCTTGTCTGTCTAGTCTTGTCTGTCTAGTCTTGTCTGTCTAGTCTTGTCTGTCTAGTCTTGTCTGTCTAGTCTTGTCTGTCTAGTCTTGTCTGTCTAGTCTTGTCTGTCTAGTCTTGTCTGTCTAGTCTTGTCTGTCTAGTCTTGTCTGTCTAGTCTTGTCTGTCTAGTCTTGTCTGTCTAGTCTTGTCTGTCTAGTCTTGTCTGTCTAGTCTTGTCTGTCTAGTCTTGTCTGTCTAGTCTTGTCTGTCTAGTCTTGTCTGTCTAGTCTTGTCTGTCTAGTCTTGTCTGTCTAGTCTTGTCTGTCTAGTCTTGTCTGTCTAGTCTTGTCTGTCTAGTCTTGTCTGTCTAGTCTTGTCTGTCTAGTCTTGTCTGTCTAGTCTTGTCTGTCTAGTCTTGTCTGTCTAGTCTTGTCTGTCTAGTCTTGTCTGTCTAGTCTTGTCTGTCTAGTCTTGTCTGTCTAGTCTTGTCTGTCTAGTCTTGTCTGTCTAGTCTTGTCTGTCTAGTCTTGTCTGTCTAGTCTTGTCTGTCTAGTCTTGTCTGTCTAGTCTTGTCTGTCTAGTCTTGTCTGTCTAGTCTTGTCTGTCTAGTCTTGTCTGTCTAGTCTTGTCTGTCTAGTCTTGTCTGTCTAGTCTTGTCTGTCTAGTCTTGTCTGTCTAGTCTTGTCTGTCTAGTCTTGTCTGTCTAGTCTTGTCTGTCTAGTCTTGTCTGTCTAGTCTTGTCTGTCTAGTCTTGTCTGTCTAGTCTTGTCTGTCTAGTCTTGTCTGTCTAGTCTTGTCTGTCTAGTCTTGTCTGTCTAGTCTTGTCTGTCTAGTCTTGTCTGTCTAGTCTTGTCTGTCTAGTCTTGTCTGTCTAGTCTTGTCTGTCTAGTCTTGTCTGTCTAGTCTTGTCTGTCTAGTCTTGTCTGTCTAGTCTTGTCTGTCTAGTCTTGTCTGTCTAGTCTTGTCTGTCTAGTCTTGTCTGTCTAGTCTTGTCTGTCTAGTCGTGTCTGTCTTTTCGTGTCTGTCTAGTCTTGTCTGTCTAGTCTTGTCTGTCTACTCTTGTCTGTCTACTCTTGTCTGTCTAGTCTTGTCTGTCTAGTCTTGTCTGTCTAGTCTTGTCTGTCTAGTCTTGTCTGTCTAGTCTTGTCTGTCTAGTCTTGTCTGTCTAGTCTTGTCCGTCTAGTCTTGTCTGTCTAGTCTTGTCTGTCTAGTCTTGTCTGTCTAGTCTTGTCTGTCTAGTCTTGTCTGTCTAGTCTTGTCTGTCTAGTCTTGTCTGTCTAGTCTTGTCTGCCTAGTCTTGTCTGTCTAGTCTTGTCTGTCTAGTCTTGTCTGTCTAGTCTTCCAGTGTTGTTAATTTTGTTATGTGCTTTTAGCAAATAAATGAAATATTTGTTAAATATTTGAGTGTAGATAAGTAAATCGAGCGATAGACGAACTCGTTGTTGATTGGTTCGATAAGCTATTGATTCAACAAACACAATCGAAACGAAAACGCTCTTTGTCCAATCTGCTTGCAAACGAAAAACAAAACGATTTACAATTAGTCTAAATACAGGGTGCGGCAACAGAACTTCCGTTTTTGTAAAAATAATAAAACTCATTTTATGAAACACATTTTTTTGTTCTTCTATAATGTAGGTACATATCTAAAGTTTTGTTTTACACAGTTTTGAAAATCATGTCAGGCCCCTCATTGTTCATACACTGAGTAAGTCGAGTTCTGGCGCTAGCCATGATCCTTTTCAGCGGTTATGTTGACAATTTCTGCCCGGATACTGGAGATCAGGTTTGTAGGGTCCTTGGACGGTTGACATAAACGCGGGTTTTCAAATAACTCAAAAGTACAAAAATAAAAAAAACTACAAAAATAAATCACCAGGGGGCAAATCGGGTGAACTGGCTGGCCACTCCAAATCCCCCCTTATTGAGATGAGGCGCTCCGGGAAGTGATACCTCAAAACTGCCATTGATGCCCTTGAAATTTGATCCGTTGCTCCGTCTTGTTGCAATCAAATGTCCCCTAAGTTTAATTTATCAAGTCGTGGGAAGAAAAGTTCCTCCAATATGTTCATCATCTTCTTCTTCTGGCGCTACAGCCCAATTTGAGCCTTACTCTCCCCTAGCTTCCTTCTCCATTTCTCTCTTTCCCGGGCCACTTCCTTCCATCTAGTTTAAGGATCGTCTGGCGTCTACTTAATCCTCCCATATTTTTCTTGGTCTTCCTATCGGCCTCTTCCCCTCCATTCGGCCGTTCAGGATTCTTTTGGGAATTCTACCATCTGGCATTCTTATAATGTGGCCTGCCCACCGGAGGCGCTGCAGTTTCACGTATATCGACAGTGGTTGGTCATTAAGGGCCTGATATACTTCCTTGTTGTATCGCCTTCTATAGTCTTCATTTTCCCCCAATATGTTCAAATACTGGCCCGAATTCCTTGTCGTTGGCCTCATTGTTTTTTTCAGTGATGAAGCCCATTTTCACTTAAATGGATACGTTAACACGCAGAACATGCGCTACGGGGCAGACACCAATCCCCTAGATTTGCATCCTTTTTCCATTCACCTAAAGTCTGGTGGTGGTGTGCAATTTCCTCAGCTGGGATTGTTGGTCCCTCGTGCTTCTCGTGCCCTCGTGCTCATGCTTCAAAGAACGAGGGATCAACAATCTCAGCTGAGGAAATTGCACATCACCACCAGACTTTAGGTGAATTTAAAGGATGCAAATCTAGGGGGATTGGTGTCGGCCCAGTAGCGCATGTTCTGCTTGTTAACGTATCCATTTAAGTGAAAATGGGCTTCATCACGGAAAAAAAACAATGGCACCCTTAGGAATGTTTTCGAGAAGAGCCTCACATGCGTTTCTTCTAGAATTGAAGTCTCGTTCTGCCAACTTGTAGGGATGGTAATGAATGTCATTGTGAAGAATTCGCCTCACTGAACGATCTGAAAGTGCAAGTGCAGACGCATGTTTGTGCGCAGAACGCCGTGGGGATTGCAAGATTGAAGCTCTCGCTGCCTCAATGTTCTGAGTTGATCTGATGGGCCGAGGGACTCTAGTTCTTCGTTTTGGCACACTCCCGGTTTGTCGGATCGTAGTAACCCATGTACCAATTGATTTCCAGTCTGGGACAAGACCCAACGGGACTATATTGAAACGATTTCGGAAGGCGCGCTGGGCTGCGATCACAGGACATCCGTTCGAAATGTATTTCACTTCCAACGCATGATGGCGACTGACCGGGTGTGCAACAAAATTTGAAAACTACGGCTTTTGAATACTCCCTCCGCTCCGACGCCTACAGCCTGAATGGCGGGCATTTCAAAATAGGAAATTATTTTTCCGCATCCTGTACTTGAATTAAACGTTTCTACTCTTGTCTGATCTTGTCTAGTTTTCTCTAGTCTTGTCTCGTCTTGTATGATCTGTCTAGTCTTGTCTGGTCTTGTCTAGTCTTGTTTGGTTTTGTCTCGTCTTGTCTGGTCTTGTCTCGTCTTATATGGTCTTGTCTGGTCTTCTCTGGTCTGGATTATTCTTGTCTGGTCTTGCCTGGTCTTATCTGGTCTTCTCTGGTCCTGTCTGGTCTTGTCTGGTCTTGTCTGGTCTTGTCTTGTCTCGTCTGGTCTAGTCTTGTCCAGTCTTGTGCAGTCTTGTCTAGTCTTGTCAAGTCTTGTCTAGTATTGTCTGAATCCGCTCCCTAGAATGTGCCTTATGCCTATGTTTCCTATCAACATAGTGTTTGAAAGTGCTTTCCCACAGAGTAGTCAGACTATGCAAGCTTTAGACGCTTTCTGAAAGCGCTTGCTTAATTTGAGTGCACTTTATAGGAGGCCCTAGACGCATATGTTTTGATCAAAAGCTTGAATAAAGCATGATTGACCGCCTAGGATGCTGGTTTACGCTTGAGCCAAACCTTGAGGGTGATCGATGGAAGGTTGGAAAGTTCCGCTTTTGGTTTTATCCCACTGACGGTAACCAACGTCCATGTTGAGGCGGTGGTGGCCTAGTAGTTTAGGTGTCAGACTACCAAGCCGTAGTCCCCGATTCGAATCCGGGGATAGAAATGTGGAAAAATAAGCCACCGTTCTCATATTCATGGCTTTGGCAAAGGGGCTCCCTATACTTGTGTAGAATCAAGGCACCAAAACACAAGTGTAGGTAGAGTGAGGCCCTATGTTAAAGGAAATCACATGATAACGTCAGTGCTTGGAAGGCCAATAAATCTTTTCATAGTTCAAATTTTTTTATGCGCATGTGTCAATTTCCGCCATGTTTTTCGGGCTCTTATGGACGTATAACCAGTGAAGACAACAAAATGTGCTCGAAACTTTCATATTCCCGTCTTGTAAACATGGCGGACGCGCATGCGCTTTACTAACCGTAAAAACGTCTATTGTTCAAAGCGCAACTTTCCGAGTAGAAAACTCAACTGTGACTGAGTTTTGATGAAAATATTGAAGGGATAACTGACGTTGATTGAAGCGCGCGAAAATCGATTTACTGCACCGTTTAATCAAACTGCCTGATCAAACTTTTCTTCCATACGAGCGACCTTCTACGGACATATTAAAAGAATGTACGAAACAAGATTGACGAAGAGAATATTCAACTACTTCAATAGAAACCCCAAAACACAGATGACATGGATCAAAGAGGTCAGGAAAGACATGGAAGAAAAGGAAAAAGATGGAGACGAGATAGAGGAAAGAAGATCAGAGGATTTCAGGGTTTTCAAGAAAAGGTAAAAAAGAAAACAGGAGCAAAATGGACGGAAGAGAGAAAGATACAGCATGGAGAAAAAATGAAAGAGTACTGGAAGGGAAGAAAGAAGAGAAAAGTTATTTCACGTGGTGCACAGTAAGCCAAAATGGAAGGAAGGAGAAGACTACTACAAAATATGTCGCACAGCTTGTCTCGAACGCTGTGTGGAACGAGTATCAACGGTGTGTACATATAAAACAGGCGGGAATAGTTACGAGATACTATAGATAGATAATAGTTATACTAGGAATAATTACGCGATCGACTAGTCGGGCAACGCTTTGGTTACTCCTGGTCTCTATTTCCTAGAGAAATCAGTTGTTTTCAGAAACAAAGCGGAATTTAGCCGATTTGTGCCATCTATTGTTACGTACTGACATTAAAAAATCTACGAACGCAGTTTACTAATTACTTGTTATGAAAACGTCACCTGATAGCGAAATAATCACAATAACAGAAAACAAGTTTTCGTTGCGTAATTAAAGTCGACGACAGTCGAACGCACGCACGTCAATGTCAATATTTCTTGGAGCAAGAATGCATTTTTCTTTTGAGATTTAGACAACAGTCTCTGAATATTTTTCAATAAAACGTCGGAATTTCGTACGGCAAAATTCATTTTGCAAACATTTGTCCTCTCCGTCCTTGCAATAAGGACCTTGATAACAGATTACGCGATGCCTAGATAAGACGCAAAGTTCTCAACGAACTCATTCCACTATAGCTATCCGTTCAACGTTGGTTTCGCACTAGTATAGACTTAACCTTGGTCGAGACGGAATGCTTTCCAGAACTAGTCTCCGAATATTCCACAGGCACAGTCAGCTCAGACTGTGTTCCACCAACAATAAGTAAGTCATTTAGTCTAGGCCAAGGTCACTAGACAGACAAGACTAGATAGACAAGACTAGTCTAGACTAGACGAGACTAGACGAGACGAGACTACACGAGACTAGACGAGACTAGAGGAGACTAGACAAGACTAGACAAGACCAGACAAGACTGGACACGACTAGACGGGTATAGACAAGACTAGACAAAACTAGACAAGACTAGACAAGACTAGACAAGACTAGACAAGACTAGACAAGACTAGACAAGACTAGACAAGACTAGACAAGACTAGACAAGACTAGACAAGACTAGACAAGACTAGACAAGACTAGACAAGACTAGACAAGACTAGACAAGACTAGACAAGACTAGACAAAACTAGACAAGACTAGACAAGACTAGACAAGACTAGACAAGACTAGATTTGACAAGACTAGACAAGACAAGACTAGACAAGACTAGACAAGACAAGACTAGACAAGACTAGACAAGACTAGACAAGACTAGACAAGACTAGATAAGACTAGACTTGACAAGACTAGACAAGACAAGACTAGACAAGACTAGACAAGACTAGACAAGACTAGACAAGACTAGACAAGACTAGACAAGACTAGACAAGACTAGACAAGACTAGACAAGACTAGACAAGACTAGACAAGACTAGACAAGACTAGACAAGACTAGACAAGACTAGACAAGACTAGACAAGACTAGACAAGACTAGACAAGACTAGACAAGACTAGACAAGACTAGACAAGACTAGACAAGACTAGGCAAGACTAGATAAGACTAGACTTGACAAGACTAGACAAGATAAGACTAGACTTGACAAGACTAGACAAGACAAGACAAGACAAGACTAGACAAGACTAGACAAGACTAGACAAGACTAGACAAGACTAGATTTGACAAGACTAGACAAGACAAGACTAGACAAGACTAGACAAGACAAGACTAGACAAGACTAGACAAGACTAGACAAGACTAGACAAGACTAGACAAGACTAGACAAGACTAGACAAGACTAGACAAGACTAGACAAGACTAGACAAGACTAGACAAGACTAGACAAGACTAGACAAGACTAGACAAGACTAGACAAGACTAGACAAGACTAGACAAGACTAGACAAGACTAGACAAGACTAGACAAGACTAGACAAGACTAGACAAGACTAGACAAGACTAGACAAGACTAGACAAAACTAGACAAGACTAGACAAGACTAGACAAGACTAGATAAGACTAGACTTGACAAGACAAGACTAGACAAGACAAGAGTAGACAAGACTAGACAAGACTAGACAAGACTAGACAAGACTAGACAAGACTAGACAAGACTAGACAAGACTAGACAAGACTAGACAAGACTAGACAAGACTAGACAAGACTAGACAAGACTAGATTTGACAAGACTAGACAAGACAAGACTAGACAAGACTAGACAAGACAAGACTAGACAAGACAAGACTAGACAAGACTAGACAAGACTAGACAAGACTAGACAAGACTAGACAAGACTAGACAAGACTAGACAAGACTAGACAAGACTAGACAAGACTAGACAAGACTAGACAAGACTAGATAAGACTAGACTTGACAAGACTAGACAAGACAAGACAAGACTAGACAAGACAAGACTAGACAAGACTAGACAAGACTAGACAAGACTAGACAAGACTAGACAAGACTAGACAAGACTAGACAAGACTAGACAAGACTAGATTTGACAAGACTAGACAAGACAAGACTAGACAAGACTAGACAAGACAAGACTAGACAAGACTAGACAAGACTAGACAAGACTAGACAAGACTAGACAAGACTAGACAAGACTAGACAAGACTAGACAAGACTAGACAAGACTAGACAAGACTAGACAAGACTAGACAAGACTAGACAAGACTAGACAAGACTAGACAAGACTAGACAAGACTAGACAAGACTAGACAAGACTAGACAAGACTAGACAAGACTAGATAAGAATAGACTTGACAAGACTAGACAAGACAAGACTAGACAAGACTAGACAAGACTAGATTTGACAAGACTAGACAAGACTAGACAAGACTAGACAAGACAAGACTAGACAAGACTAGACAAGACTAGACAAGACTAGACAAGACTAGACAAGACTAGACAAGACTAGACAAGACTAGACAAGACTAGACAAGACTAGACAAGACTAGACAAGACTAGACAAGACTAGACAAGACTAGACAAGACTAGACAAGACTAGACAAGACTAGATAAGACTAGACTTGACAAGACTAGACAAGACAAGACTAGACAAGACTAGACAAGACTAGACTAGACAAGACTAGACAAGACTAGACAAGACTAGACAAGACTAGACAAGACTAGACAAGACTAGACAAGACTAGACAAGACTAGATTTGACAAGACTAGACAAGACAAGACTAGACAAGACTAGACAAGACTAGACAAGACTAGACAAGACTAGACAAGACTAGACAAGACTAGACAAGACTAGACAAGACTAGACAAGACTAGACAAGACTAGACAAGACTAGACAAGACTAGATAAGACTAGACTTGACAAGACTAGACAAGACAAGACTAGACAAGACTAGACAAGACAAGACTAGACAAGGCTAGACAAGACTAGACAAGACTAGACAAGACTAGACAAGACTAGACAAGACTAGACAAGACAAGACTAGACAAGACAAGACTAGACAAGACTAGACAAGACTAGACAAGACTAGACAAGACTAGACAAGACTAGACAAGACTAGACAAGACTAGACAAGACTAGACAAGACTAGACAAGACTAGACAAGACTAGACAAGACTAGACAAGACTAGACAAGACTAGACAAGACTAGACAAGACTAGACAAGACTAGACAAGACTAGACAAGACTAGATTTGACAAGACTAGACAAGACAAGACTAGACAAGACTAGACAAGACTAGACAAGACTAGACAAGACTAGACAAGACTAGACAAGACTAGACAAGGCTAGACAAGACTAGATAAGACTAGACTTGACAAGACTAGACAAGACAAGACTAGACAAGACTAGACAAGACAAGACTAGACAAGACTAGACAAGACTAGACTAGACAAGACTAGACAAGACTAGACAAGACTAGACAAGACTAGACAAGACTAGACAAGACTAGACAAAACTAGACAAGACTAGACAAGACTAGACAAGACTAGTCTAGACTAGACAAGACTAGACAAGACTATACAAGACTAGACAAGACTAGACAAGACTAGACAAGACTATACAAGACTAGACAAGACTAGACAAGACTAGACAAGAGTGGACAACACTCGACAAAACTGGGGAAAACTGGACAAGACTGGACATTACTAGACAAGACTGGACAATAGTGGACAAAATTGGACAAGACTAGACAGGACTAATACGACTAGACAGGACTAGATAGGACTAGACATAACTAGATAGGACTAGACAGGACTAGGCAGTACTAGACATGACTTTATTTCATTTCTTTATTGGACAAGTCTGGAAAAAACTGGCCAATACTGATTGTGACTGCCCATGAGTGGCCAAGACTGTACAAGAGTAGACAGGGCTATACTGGACAAGATTGGACAAGACTGACCATGACTGGCCATGATTAGCTATTACTGGCCATGACTGGCCAACCCTGACCATATCTGACCATGACTGGCCAAGACTGGCCATGACTGGACAAGACGGGACAAGACTAGGCAGGACCAGACAGGAATAGACAGGACTAATCAGATAATACTGGACAGACATTTGACTATGCCATTTATGTTTGTTTGTTTTGTTTTAGGAATGAATATGATATTGTTGTGGTTGGCGGTGGGATTGTGGGAGTGGCGTCGGCCCGGGAGGTGTCCAAACGCCATCCAAGTCTGAGGATGGCCATCTTGGAGAAGGAGTCGAAATTGGCTGTTCATCAAACGGGGCACAACAGCGGCGTGGTACATGCAGGTGAACAAAAATAATTGGACAATTTGTCTAAATGTTGACAATTTAGTTCAATTTGAGTTAGGTGTCAGCGTGTCCAGATTTAGGCTAAGGAAGTCTAAATTCTATGAGTCTTAAAAAAACAATTCCAGATTTAGTTCAAATTTTCTTTTCTAATTTAGAATTTCACCTTCTTCTTTGCGTGCCTTATCCCTTCGAGATGTTGGCGATCAACATAGCAATTTCCGCTTTATCTACAGCCTGTCTAAAAAGTTGTGTGGAAGTGAGCGAGAACCACTGCCTCAGGTTTCCTAGCCACGAGTTTCTTCTTCTACCTGGTCCTCTGTGTCCATCTACTCTTCCTTGCAGAACCAGCTATATAGTAAGCGGTATTTCTGGTTTCTCATTATATGGCCAAGATAGCCAGTTTTTATCTTCTTGATTGTGCTCAGAACTTGCCTCTGCGTGCCAATTCTTTGCATTACCACCTCATTCTTAATGTGATCCCGCCAGGATATGTGGAGCAGCTTTCTATATACCCAGAGCTCGAACGCCTCTATCTTCCTTTCTGTTGCTTCCGTTAGCGTCCATGCTTCTGCGCCGTACAACAGAACAGAGGAAACGTAACACCTGACCATTCGGACCTTTAGTTGTAATGTCAGGTCGCTGCTGCATAGCATTGTTTTGAGTTTATTAAATGCCGCTCTAGCCTTCTCTATTCTGCAGTGCAACTCTACGGAGTGCTCCCAGTTGTCGTTGACAATAGTTCCCAGGTAAGGGTACTTCTCTACTCGTTCGATGATCTCTCCTTCTAACACCAATACGCTGGGATCTGAAGCATTTCGGATTATTAGCATGTGTTTTGCTTTGCTTTTGTTGAGCTTGAGGCCATATTCCGAGCTAGTGGTGTGAATCTTGGTCATTAGTTCTTGTAAGCCTTCCAAACTGCTAGCAAGTACGATGGTATCGTCGGTGTATCGGATGTTGTTTATAAGCTCCCCATTCATCTTGATGCCTTCGCTGGTGTCTTTCAGCGCTTCTTTGAAGATTTTCTCCGAATACAGGTTGAATAGAGTCGGAGATAATACGCATCCCTGTCGTACGCCTCTGCGGATGTTAATCTTTGCGGAGTTGTCATCTACTTTTACAGAATCTGTCTAATTCCAATACATGTTGGCTATTATTCTGATTTCTCTTGTATCTATGCCTGTTTCCTGTAATACCTCGATCATTTTATCGTGCTGTACATTATCGAAGGCTTTGGAGAAATCTATGAAACAGGCATGGACATCACGGCCCATATCTCTGCGTCTCTGAATCAGAACCTGGACTGTAAAAATAGCCTCTCTTGTTCCCAGTGTGTTCCTGAAGCCGAATTGGCTTTCAACTAGATATTCTTCGCATTTTTTATAGATTCTAGCATGTATGATTTTAAGAAAGGTTTTAACTATGTGGTTCATTAGGCTTATTAATCTGTGTTCGTCGCAGTTCTTTGCAGTTGGTTTCTTGGGTATCGTGACGAATATGGAGTGCAACCAGTCCTCTGGCATGTTTCCGGTGTTATAGATATTATTAAAGAGAGCAGTTAGGATGCCTAGATAATCGTTCCCGGTGTTCGCATTGCACATTACCTTTTACATTTCGGTGTTGACGTTGTCTGGACCTGCGGATTTATTATTCTTTGCTGGTTCTATGGCTTTCCTTACTTCGTCTTTCGTGATTTCTGCACCGCTTTCTGTCGTGTTGTTATTGTTATTGGGGTGCTTTGAGCGAGAAGTGTCGTTAAATAGGGTTTTAATGTATTCCTGCCATACCTCTAGTTTGTGCAAGGTTTCCGTGACCAGTTTACCGTTCTTATCAGCCAGACTCGTTGTTGTTGTTGTTTTTGTGTTATTTTTCGTTCCTACGATTTCCTTAATTTTCCGATGTACCTTGAAGTTATCGTGGATGCGGTTTAGCTATTTTGTCGAATTTGGCCGATAGCCAGCCTTCTCTGATTTCGGTCCTTATATCTTTGTTTATTTCACGGTAACTGGTATCGTCTGTTTGTTTCACTTTTCTTCTTTGTTCCATTAGGTTCAGAATATCTTGTGTCATCCACTATTGTTTGGCTATCTTTACTTGTTTTAGGTATCTTTGAGAGGCGTTGCAAATTAGTTTTTTTATTGCGTTCCATTTTCCTTCCGGTTCCGATATTTCTTTTATAGTATTTACGCCTTCATCGAAGCATTTCTGTAATCTTTCTTTAACTGTGTCATCATTTATTCTTCTCATGTCTAACCTTGGTGTACGTGTAATTTTGCATACTTTCTTTAGTTTTAGTTTAAGTTTACATATTAAAGGGTTGTGATCAGAATTTACGTCTGCTCCAGGATATGTTTTTATGGATTTAACGGAATTGCGGTATCTCTTTTTAATCGTGATGTAGTCGATTTGGTTCCTTACTATCTTGGTATGTGTGTCGGCTGGCGACTTCCATGTATATAGTCTCCTAGGGGGTAGTTTGTAGAAGGTGTTAGTAAGTATAAGATCATTTTCTTTGCAGAATTCTATAAGGCGGTCACCTTTCTCGTTCCTCGTTCCGAGTCCGTGCTGGCCCACGATGCGGTCCACTTTTCCTTGCCCGACCTTTGCGTTGAAATCACCTAGTACAATCGTCAGTTCGTTGTTTTTTGTGTACTTCATGACGGATGTAATTTGACCATAAGAGCCTTCGATTACTTCAACCTTCTTATCTGCTGTTGGGGCGTAGACCTGTATAATGTTTTCGTCTACTGGGCTTGCTTTTAGCTGTAGCAGCATGACTCTGTCTGGGTGAGGTACACAGTTCTTCACTGACATATTTACTTCCTTTGTTAGAATGATTCCAACACCGTTTCTGTGGTGTTTGCCGGTGTTGCCTGAATTATATATTGTATGGTCACCGAATCTACACTTCCCAGTTCCTATCCATCGCATCTCACTTATTCCTAAGATAGTTGCGTCCAGTCTAGTCATTTCTCGGACAACATTGTGTGTCTTCCCTGCTTCAAACATGCTTCTCACGTTCCATGTGCCTATCTTCATAGCTGACCTGGTGATTCTTAGCACCCTCTGCCCATTTAAGAGCTGCCGGTACTGAGGGCCATTGTTTGTTTTGTCAGCCATGTTGATTGTGCTAGGAATTTCTTTATGAGGTAGTTTTTCATTGCTTTCCTCATCGCAGTACTCTTGCCGCTTCGGCTATATGTGCCCCACGCCTTGAGCTCCTCAAGATGTAGCTGCACCGATCATTTTGATCTCCACCTTCATCTGGTAATGTCAGAGCTGCTGCCCTCTGCCATGTCTGTTGGTTCGCAGGAAGTATATTACTTCACTACTACCCTTCAGTTCTCTCACCGGTTGGTGAGATCTGCCGGTTCCCCTATCCACCAC
This sequence comes from Phosphuga atrata, assembly GCA_944588485.1. Taxonomy (NCBI): domain Eukaryota; kingdom Metazoa; phylum Arthropoda; class Insecta; order Coleoptera; family Silphidae; genus Phosphuga; species Phosphuga atrata. Next base: position 12,622,926 of record OX155908.1, on the reverse strand, counting down.
CTGAGGACGCGCTCCGTAGGGGTTTTTTACTCCCCATTTCTCGAAACCTTCGTTCTTCATAAAAAAAATTCAAATTGTCCTGAACCATCGCGATAAAAGTCAAAATTCCGCTGTTGACTCGACCTCATCGCACCGTAATCAATATAATGATCACCATGCACCATTTAGTGTTTGAACTTGAAATTTGAAATTTATACTGATTTTTTTTCGAATTGCTGAATAATTGATTCATTTTAAATCGAAATTTTGGAGCAGAAAAAATTTGACTTTCCAGTTTTTAAATACGTTACAGTATTTCACCAGATTATCAAAATTGTTTAAACCTTGCCTGACCGAGTCCAAAATGGTTTTTTCTTTCAACTCTTCAAATCTAGACCAAGAGATAAAAATAGTCCAAAATATTTTAAACTCTCTAAAGCTTGCCCAACAATTCCAAACATTCCTTGTCTGACCAAGTTTAAAACGATTCAATTCCTCCAAGCCTTAACCAACAAAGTTACAAATAGTCCAAACCTTTCCTGGCCATAGCTACAATGATTCAATTCCTCCAAACCTAAACGAACAAAGTTCCAATTAGTCCAAAACCTTGCGTGACCAAGTCTAAAATGATTCAATTCCTCCAAACCTAAATCAACAAAATATGAATTAGTCTTGCCTGACCATGTCTAAATGAATCAATGTCTCCAAACCTAAACCAACAAAGTTCCAAATACTGCGAGCCTTGCCTGACCAAATCTAAAATGATTTAATTCCTCCAAACCTAAACCAACAATTGCAAATAGTATAAAACATTGAAACCTTGCCTGACCAGATCTAAAAATATTCAAACTTTGTTTAGGAATCTATTATAAACCCGGTTCGCTGAAGGCGAAGCTTTGCGTCCAGGGACTGAAGCTCTCGTACAAGTACTTCGACGAGAAGGGCGTGCCTTACAAGAAGGTCGGGAAGCTGATCGTCGCGACGGACCCAGTGCAGCTGGACCAGCTGGCGCAGCTGCACGACCGCGGGATCAAGAACGACGTGCCGGACCTGAAGATGATCGACGCCGCCGGCATCAAGGAGATCGAGCCCCACTGCCACGGCATCAAGGCGCTCTGGTCGCCGCAGACCGGCATCGTCGACTGGGCCCTGGTCACCGAGTTCTACAGCAAGGATTTCGTCCAGGGCGGAGGCAAAATACATTTGGATTTCGAGGTAAAGAAGATGGATTGAAGTTTTTGCTAGGTTTGCCAAGATTAGGTTAGGTAGATAAAGTTGGACTAGATAAGCATCAAAATAAAGAAAATTGAGAGGGCAAGTCTAGGTTAAACAAGGTTGGGTAGGATTAAACCAGGTTATATTAGCCTAGGTAGACCAAGACTAGATTAGGATCAAAATAAGGCAAGATTTTGAGAGGGCAAGTCAAAGTTAAACAAGGTCGGGTGAGATTAGACCAGGTTAGGTTAGGTAGACTATAGCTGTTTGATTTCAGGCCAATCGGTTCGAAGAGAGCTCCAATCCTGAATTTCCGGTCAAAATCACTTCCAAATCCGGAAGTTCGGTCCTGGCCAAGTACGTCCTCACCTGTGGTGGACTGCAATCGGACAAAATAGCCGAACTTTCCGGTTGCTCCCGGGACCCAAGAATCATTCCATTCAGAGGTGAGTAATAGACTAGATTAGTCTGATCTTGTCTAGTCTAGTCGCGTCTAGTCGTGTATAGTCTTGTCTAATCTTGTCTAGTCGTGTCCAGTCTTCTCTACTCTTCTCTACTCTTGTCTAGTCTTGTCTAGTCTTGTCTAGTCTTGTCTAGTCTTGTCTAGTCTTGTCTAGTCTTGTCTAGTCTTGTCTAGTCTTGTCTAGTCTTGTCTAGTCTTGTCTAGTCTTGTCTAGTCTTGTCTAGTCTTGTCTAGTCTTGTCTAGTCTTGTCTAGTCTTGTCTAGTCTTGTCTAGTCTTGTCTAGTCTTGTCTAGTCTTGTCTAGTCTTGTCTAGTCTTGTCTAGTCTTGTCTAGTCTTGTCTAGTCTTGTCTAGTCTTGTCTAGTCTTGTCTAGTCTTGTCTAGTCTTGTCTAGTCTTGTCTAGTCTTGTCTAGTCTTGTCTAGTCTTGTCTAGTCTTGTCTAGTCTTGTCTAGTCTTGTCTAGTCTTGTCTAGTCTTGTCTAGTCTTGTCTAGTCTTGTCTAGTCTTGTCTAGTCTTGTCTAGTCTTGTCTAGTCTTGTCTAGTCTTGTCTAGTCTTGTCTAGTCTTGTCTAGTCTTGTCTAGTCTTGTCTAGTCTTGTCTCAGTCTTGTCTAGTCTTGTCTAGTCTTGTCTAGTCTTGTCTAGTCTTGTCTAGTCTTGTCTAGTCTTGTCTAGTCTTGTCTAGTCTTGTCTAGTCTTGTCTAGTCTTGTCTAGTCTTGTCTAGTCTTGTCTAGTCTTGTCTAGTCTTGTCTAGTCTTGTCTAGTCTTGTCTAGTCTTGTCTAGTCTTGTCTAGTCTTGTCTAGTCTTGTCTAGTCTTGTCTAGTCTTGTCTAGTCTTGTCTAGTCTTGTCTTGTCTAGTCTTGTCTTGTCTAGTCTTGTCTAGTCTTGTCTAGTCTTGTCTAGTCTTGTCTAGTCTTGTCTAGTCTTGTCTAGTCTTGTCTAGTCTTGTCTAGTCTTGTCTAGTCTTGTCTAGTCTTGTCTAGTCTTGTCTAGTCTTGTCTAGTCTTGTCTAGTCTTGTCTACTCTTGTCTAGTCTTGTCTAGTCTTGTCTAGTCTTGTTTTGTCCAGTCTTGTCTAGTCTCCACTAGTCTTGTCTAGTCTTGTCTAGTCTTGTCTAGTCTTGTCTAGTCTTGTCTAGTCTTGTCTAGTCTTGTCTAGTCTTGTCTAGTCTTGTCTAGTCTTGTCTAGTCTTGTCTAGTCTTGTCTAGTCTTGTCTAGTCTTGTATAGTCTTGTCTAGTCTTGTCTAGTCTTGTCTAGTCTTGTCTAGTCTTGTCTAGTCTTGTCTAGTCTTGTCTAGTCTTGTCTAGTCTTGTCTAGTCTTGTCTAGTCTTGTCTAGTCTTGTCTAGTCTTGTCTAGTCTTGTCTAGTCTTGTCTAGTCTTGTCTAGTCTTGTCTAGTCTTGTCTAGTCTTGTCTAGTCTTGTCTAGTCTTGTCTAGTCTTGTCTAGTCTTGTCTAGTCTTGTCTAGTCTTGTCTAGTCTTGTCTAGTCTTGTCTAGTCTTGTCTAGTCTTGTCTAGTCTTGTCTAGTCTTGTCTAGTCTTGTCTAGTCTTGTCTAGTCTTGTCTAGTCTTGTCTAGTCTTGTCTAGTCTTGTCTAGACTTGTCTAGTCTTGTCTAGTCTTGTCTAGTCTTGTCTAGTCTTGTCTAGTCTTGTCTAGTCTTGTCTAGTCTTGTCTAGTCTTGTCTAGTCTTGTCTAGTCTTGTCTAGTCTTGTCTAGTCTTGTCTAGTCTTGTCTAGTCTTGTCTAGTCTTGTCTAGTCTTGTCTAGTCTTGTCTAGTCTTGTCTAGTCTTGTCTAGTCTTGTCTAGTCTTGTCTAGTCTTGTCTAGTCTTGTCTAGTCTTGTCTAGTCTTGTCTAGTCTTGTCTAGTCTTGTCTAGTCTTGTCTAGTCTTGTCTAGTCTTGTCTAGTCTTGTCTAGTCTTGTCTAGTCTTGTCTAGTCTTGTCTAGTCTTGTCTAGTCTTGTCTAGTCTTGTCTAGTCTTGTCTAGTCTTGTCTAGTCTTGTCTAGTCTTGTCTAGTCTTGTCTAGTCTTGTCTAGTCTTGTCTAGTCTTGTCTAGTCTTGTCTAGTCTTGTCTAGTCTTGTCTAGTCTTGTCTAGTCTTGTCTAGTCTTGTCTAGTCTTGTCTAGTCTTGTCTAGTCTTGTCTAGTCTTGTCTAGTCTTGTCTAGTCTTGTCTTGTCTTGTCTGCTCTTGTCTGCTCTTGTCTGGTTTTGTCTGGTTTTGTCTAGTCTTGTCTAGTCTTGTCTAGTCTTGTCTAGTCTTGTCTAGTCTTGTCTAGTCTTGTCTAGTCTTGTCTAGTCTTGTCTAGTCTTGTCTAGTCTTGTCTAGTCTTGTCTAGTCTTGTCTAGTCTTGTCTAGTCTTGTCTAGTCTTGTCTAGTCTTGTCTAGTCTTGTCTAGTCTTGTCTAGTTTTGTCTAGTCTTGTCTAGTCTTGTCTAGTCTTGTCTAGTCTTGTCTAGTCTTGTCTAGTCCTGTCTAGTCCTGTCTAGTCTTGTCTAGTCTTGTCTAGTCTTGTCTAGTCTTGTCTAGTCTTGTCTAGTCTTGTTTTGTCCAGTCTTGTCTAGTCTCCACTAGTCTTGTCTAGTCTTGTCTAGTCTTGTCTAGTCTTGTCTAGTCTTGTCTAGTCTTGTCTAGTCTTGTCTAGTCTTGTCTAGTCTTGTCTAGTCTTGTCTAGTCTTGTCTAGTCTTGTCTAGTCTTGTCTAGTCTTGTCTAGTCTTGTCTAGTCTTGTCTAGTCTTGTCTAGTCTTGTCTAGTCTTGTCTAGTCTTGTCTAGTCTTGTCTAGTCTTGTCTAGTCTTGTCTAGTCTTGTCTAGTCTTGTCTAGTCTTGTCTAGTCTTGTCTAGTCTTGTCTAGTCTTGTCTAGTCTTGTCTAGTCTTGTCTAGTCTAGTCTTGTCTAGTCTTGTCTTGTCTAGTCTTGTCTAGTCTTGTCTAGTCTTGTCTAGTCTTGTCTAGTCTTGTCTAGTCTTGTCTAGTCTTGTCTAGTCTTGTCTAGTCTTGTCTAGTCTTGTCTAGTCTTGTCTAGTCTTGTCTAGTCTTGTCTAGTCTTGTCTAGTCTTGTCTAGTCTTGTCTAGTCTTGTCTAGTCTTGTCTAGTCTTGTCTACTCTTGTCTAGTCTTGTCTAGTCTTGTCTAGTCTTGTCTAGTCTTGTCTAGTCTTGTCTAGTCTTGTTTTGTCTAGTCTTGTCTAGTCTTGTCTAGTCTTGTCTAGTCTTGTCTAGTCTTGTCTAGTCTTGTCTAGTCTTGTCTAGTCTTGTCTAGTCTTGTCTAGTCTTGTCTAGTCTTGTCTAGTCTTGTCTAGTCTTGTCTAGTCTTGTCTAGTCTTGTCTAGTCTTGTCTAGTCTTGTCTAGTCTTGTCTAGTCTTGTCTAGTCTTGTCTAGTCTTGTCTAGTCTTGTCTAGTCTTGTCTAGTCTTGTCTAGTCTTGTCTAGTCTTGTCTAGTCTTGTCTAGTCTTGTCTAGTCTTGTCTAGTCTTGTCTAGTCTTGTCTAGTCTTGTCTAGTCTTGTCTAGTCTTGTCTAGTCTTGTCTAGTCTTGTCTAGTCTTGTCTAGTCTTGTCTAGTCTTGTCTAGTCTTGTCTAGTCTTGTCTAGTCTTGTCTAGTCTTGTCTAGTCTTGTCTAGTCTTGTCTAGTCTTGTCTAGTCTTGTCTAGTCTTGTCTAGTCTTGTCTAGTCTTGTCTAGTCTTGTCTAGTCTTGTCTAGTCTTGTCTAGTCTTGTCTAGTCTTGTCTAGTCTTGTCTAGTCTTGTCTAGTCTTGTCTAGTCTTGTCTAGTCTTGTCTAGTCTTGTCTAGTCTTGTCTAGTCTTGTCTAGTCTTGTCTAGTCTTGTCTAGTCTTGTCTAGTCTTGTCTAGTCTTGTCTAGTCTTGTCTAGTCTTGTCTAGTCTTGTCTAGTCTTGTCTAGTCTTGTCTAGTCTTGTCTAGTCTTGTCCAGTCTTGTCTAGTCTTGTCTAGTCTTGTCTAGTCTTGTCTAGTCTTGTCTAGTCTTGTCTAGTCTTGTCTAGTCTTGTCTAGTCTTGTCTAGTCTTGTCTAGTCTTGTCTAGTCTTGTCTAGTCTTGTCTAGTCTTGTCTAGTCTTGTCTAGTCTTGTCTAGTCTTGTCTAGTCTTGTCTAGTCTTGTCTAGTCTTGTCTAGTCTTGTCTAGTCTTGTCTAGTCTTGTCTAGTCTTGTCTAGTCTTGTCTAGTCTTGTCTAGTCTTGTCTAGTCTTGTCTAGTCTTGTCTAGTCTTGTCTAGTCTTGTCTAGTCTTGTCTAGTCTTGTCTAGTCTTGTCTAGTCTTGTCTAGTCTTGTCTAGTCTTGTCTAGTCTTGTCTAGTCTTGTCTAGTCTTGTCTAGTCTTGTCTTGTCTAGTCTTGTCTAGTCTTGTCTAGTCTTGTCTAGTCTTGTCTAGTCTTGTCTAGTCTTGTCTAGTCTTGTCTAGTCTTGTCTAGTCTTGTCTAGTCTTGTCTAGTCTTGTCTAGTCTTGTCTTGTCTAGTCTTGTCTAGTCTTGTCTAGCCTTGTCTAGTCTTGTCCAGCATTGTCTAGCCTTGTCTAGTCTTGTCTGGTCTTGTCTGCTCCTGTCTAATCTTGTCTACTCTTGTCTATTCTTGTCTAATCCTCCACAGCTTGACGCAGCCCAACCCTCCACAACGTAACATAGCCTAATCCTCCACATCCTAACGCGGCCTAATCCTCCACAACCCAATGCAGCCTAATAGTCTTCAGCCTAAAGCAGCCTAATCCTCCACAGCCTAACGCAGCTTGATCCTCCAGAACCTTACGAAGCCTAATCTAACACAGCTTCATCCTCCAAAGCCTAACGCATCCTAATCTTCGACAACCTAGCACAGCCGAATCCATCACAACCTATCGCGGCCTAATCCTACACAGCCTAATGCATCCTAATCCTCCACAATCTATCACAGTCTAATTCTCAATAGCCTAACATAGCCTTATCCTCCCAATTATTCCTAGGTCTTGTCTAACCTAACTTGACCTCACATAGCCTAATCCTCCACCGCCTAGGGCATCCTGATCTTCAAGAATTTATCACAGTCTAATTCTCAACAGCCTAACGCAACCTAATCCTCCCTAATATTCTAAAGTCTTGTCTAACCTAAGTTAACCTTACAAAACCTAATCCTCTACAGCCCAACGCATCTCGATCCTCCACAATCTATCACAGTCTAATTCTCAACAGCCTAAGCCTCCCTAATATTTGTAGGTCTTGTGTAACCTAACTTACACTAGCATAGCCTAATCCTCCACATCCTAACGCATTGTAATCCTCCACAATATATCACATTCTAATCGTCAACAGCCTAACACAGCCTAATCCTCACTAATATTCCTAAGTCTTGTCTAACCTAACTTTACCTTACATAGCATAATCTTCCACAGTCTAACGCACCCTGATCCTCCACAATCTATCACAGTCAAATTCTCGACAGCCTAACACAGCCTAATCCTCCCTAATATTCGTAGGTCTTGTCTAACCTATCTTAACCTAGCATAGCCTAATCCTCCACATCCTAACGCATCCTAATCCTGCACAATTATCACAGTCTAATCCTCAACAGCCTAACACAGCCTAATCCTCACTAATATTCCTAAGTTTTTTCTAACCTAACTTAACTTAACATAACCTAATCCTCCACAGGCTAGCCGTATCCTAATCCATAACAGCATAATTCTCAACAGACTAAAGCAGCCTAATCCTGCCTAATATTCTCAAGTCTGGCCTAACAGAGCCTAATTCCTGTTTATTTTTTTCTTTCTGTTTTTAGGCGAATACTTGCTGCTGAAGTCCGAGAAGTCGCACATGATCAATGGCAACATCTACCCGGTGCCTGACCCCCGGCTGCCCTTCCTGGGGGTCCATTTCACGCCCCGCATGGACGGCAGCGTTCTGCTGGGTCCGAACGCCGTCCTCGCCCTCAAACGTGAAGGCTACAAGTAAGACCACAACGCTTTAATAATGCTGCCTAATATTGCCTAGAATAAATATTGCCTAGAAAATATTCTAGTCTAGGCAACATTACTAAACTAATCCAGTCTGTTTTGTATTACTTGAAATTTTAGATTAGGCAATAGCCTATTTCAAGTAATACAAAACAGACTGGATTAGCTTAGTAATGTTGCCTAGACTAGCCAAATTTGATTTGGACTCTTTTTTATTAGATTTCTTTTTTATTTTATCAGAACTAATCTTGCCTAGAAATACAAACAAGATTAGATTAGTTTAGTTATGTTGGCTTGGTCTTGTCTAGGCTCATATAGCCTTGGCTAATTGAAATGTTGTCTCTTGTCTTGCATAACCTTGTCTAGCTTTTGCCTAGTCTGATCCATTGTCTAATCTGTTCCATTGCCTAATCTGTTCAATTGCCTAATCTGTTCTACTAGCTAATATGTTCTATTGCTTAATCTGATCTATGGTCTAATCTCTTCCATTGCCTAATCTATTCCTTTGACTAATCAGTTCTACTGCCTAATCTGTTCTTTTGCCTAATCTGATCCACTATCTAATGTGTTCCATTGCCTAATATATATGTTCCATTGCATAATATGTCCCATTTCCTAATATGTTCTATCGCTTAATCTGTTCTCTTGCCTAATCTAGTCAATTGACCAATCTGTTCTACTGCCTAATCTGTTCTATTGCCTAAACTGATCTACGGTCTAATTAATGTGTTCCATTGCCTAATATGTTCCATGTCCCAATCTGTTCTGTCGCTTAATCCGTTCTGTTGCCAATTTTTTTCTTTTGTATTGTCTAATTTGTTATATTGCCTAATCTGCGTTATTGCCTAATATTGTAGATGCTTAAATATAAAAACTCCAGAACTCCTATATTTGATCAACAGTTTAATCTGTTCCATTGCTTGATCCGTTCCATTGCCTTATCCGTTCCTTTGACTAATATTTTCCAGGATCTAATCTGTTATATTGCCTAATCTGTTATATTGCCTAATCTGTTATATTGCCTAATCTGTTCCATTGCCTGATTTGTTGAAATGCCTAATCTGTTCTATTGCCTAATCTGTTCCATTGTTCAATACACTGCCTAATATGTTCCAGGGTCTAATCTGTTATATTGTATAATCTGATCTATTGACTAATTTGTTATATTTTCTAATCTGTTCTATTGCCTCATTTCTTGAAATGCCTAATCTGTTCCATTGTCTAATAATATGTTGCAGGCTCTAATATGTTCTATTGCCTAATTTAACCTATTGCCTAATCTGTGCTATTGTCTAATCTGATCTATTGCCTAATCTGTTATATTGCCTAATCTGTTCCATTACCTCATTTGTTGAAATACCTAATCTGTTCCATTGTCTAATACACTGCCTAATATGTTCCAGAGTCTAATCTGTTATATTGCCTAATCTGTACTATTGCCTAATCTGATCTATTGTCTAATCTGATCTATTGTCTAATCTGTTATATTGCCTAATCTGTTCCATTGCCTCATCTGTTGTATTGCCTAATCTGTTCTACTGCGTAATCTTGTAGATGGTCTGATGTAAATATTCTGGAACTAATCGACACACTGAAGTTTCCGGGTTTCCGGAAGCTGGCCTTGAGGTATGTAGGGGCTGGGATGAAGGAGATGGTGTATGCGGCGTTCACCAGGCTGCAGGTGAAGGAGCTGCAGAAGTTTGTGCCGAGTCTGGCGCCGGGGGACGTGTCGCGGGGGCCGGCCGGGGTCAGGGCGCAGGCCGTCGACGTCGATGGCAACATGCTTGAGGACTTCAAGTTCGATATGGGCGGCGGCAGCATTGGCAAGAGGGTGTTGCATTGCCGCAACGCCCCTTCGCCAGGCGCCACGAGTTCCCTAGCCATCGCCCTGATGATGGCCGATAAGATCGACGAGGGTTTTTTGAAGAAATGACGGATGAACGTTCAGGGTTGAGAAATAAATAAAGTTTTATATTCTAGATTCTTCTATATTAAATATTCTTCTATATTCCATATTCTAGTATATACTATATATTCTATATATTCTTCTAGATTCTATATTTTTATATATTCTATATAGAATTTGAACAGTTCTAGACAACTTTGGGCAATTCAAACTTTGAATGTTTGTAATTCTTGAAGGATTCTATATAGAATCTTCTAGTTTTCACCTGGTTTTAGGCAATTTAGTCGGGAAGAACCTCGAGGTGTTTGGTGGTTTTATCTAAACTAGTTTTTGAGATTTAGACAAAAGTTTGCGTTATACTCAGTTTTGGGCAATTCTAATTCTGGATGTTTGTAATTCTTGAAAGATTCTATATAGAATCTTCTAGTTTTTACCTAGTTTTAGACAATTTAATCAGGAAGAATTTTGAGGAGATTGGTGATTTAGTCTAAACTAGTTTTTGAGATTCAGACAAAAGTTTGCGTCAAACTCAATTTTGGACAATTCTAAATTTGGATGTTTGTAATTCTTGAAGGATTCTATATAGAATCTTCCAGTTTTCACCTAGTTCTAGGCAATTTAGTCGGAAAGAACCTCGAGGAGTTTGGTGATTAAGTCTAAACAAGTTTTTGAGATTCAGACAAAAGTTTGCGTTAAACTCAGTTTTGTACAATTCAAATTTTGGACGTTTGTAATTCTTGAAGGATTCTATATAGAATCTTCTAATTTTCTCCTAGTTTTAGGCAATTTAGTCGGGAAGAACTTTTAGGAGTTTGGTGATTTAGTCTAAACTAGTTTTTGATATTTAGAGAAAAGTTTGCGTTAAACTCAATTTTGGACAATTCTAAATTTGGAGGTTTGTAATTCTTGAAGGATTCTATATAGAATCTTCTAGTTTTCACCTAGTTTTAGGCAATTTAGTCGGGAAGAACCTCGAGGTGTTTGGTGATTTTATCTAAACCAGTTTTTGAGATTTAGACAAAAGTTTGCGTTAAACTCAGTTTTGGACAATTTTAACTTTGGATGTTTGTAATTCTTGAACGATTCTATATAAAACCTTCTAGTTTTGGACTAGTTTTAGGCAATTTAGTCGGGAATAACTTTGAGGAGTTTTGTGATTTTGTCTAAACTAGTTTTTGAGATTTACACAAAAGTTTACGTTAAACTCAGTTTTGGACAATTCTAAGTTTGGATGTTTGTAATTTTTGTAGAATTCTATATAGAATCTTCTATATTCTATATAGAATTTAAACAGTTCTAGGTAACTTTGGACAATTCAAACTTTGAATGTTTGTAATTCTTGAAGGATTATATATAGAATCTCCTAGTTTTCACCTGGTTTTGAGCAATTTAGTTGGGAAGAACTTTGAGTAGTTTGGTGATTTAGACCAATCTAGTTTTTGAGATTTAGACAAAAGTTTACGTTAATCTCAGTTTTGGACAATTCTAACTTTGGATGTTTGTAATTCTTGAGGGATTGTAGATAGAATCTAGTTTGATTCTAGTTTTAGGCAATTTAGTTGGGAAGAAAAAACCAAACTCATCCAAGTTTGGTGATTTTGTCTAAACTAATTTTTGAGATTTAGACAAAAGTTTACATTAAGCTTTTCAGATTTTGTTTATGAATTTGACAATAATTCCCTTTTTCAAGACATTTTATTTGAATTACCACACAGTTTGTCGAAATCAACAACATATTAGTTTAAGAACTGTTTTGTCTAAATTCAGCGGCGCTTTTAGGCATAGGCGCACTAGGCGCGCGCCTAGGGCCTTCGATTTTAGGAGGCCACAAATTGCCAACTAAGCAAGGTTAAACCAGGTTTTGGCGGTTGGCGACAATAAGCGGCAAAATTTGACAAAGTGCGGTGAATAAATTGGCACTTTGCGGTGATTAAAAGTGAAAAAAATATTCAGAAAAAAAACTAAAGAAGTATCATTGCATTGTTGTTATTTTTTGTATGGTTATTGAAAATTAATCGCATGGCTGTTATTACTAAAGGACACACAAAATCTTACAGAGGATTCAAACCCAAAGAATGTAGTTCATGTCCCTTCCACCACGTCGTCCAATTTTAGAAAACGACGAGAGTAGCGAGGAGTTTTCTAATGGACAAGAAACATTCAATGTCACTATAAACGTTTTTAATGATAGTGCCATTGATGGACAGAATTTAAAAATATATGTTATATCGTTTATTACCATTAATTAATTTTGTGTGTTCGCGATTTCCATACATCACAAAAAAACTCAAAACTATCTCGTCGAAAGTTTGACACTGACAGCTCTAAATTTCAGTGCCAACCTTGAAAAAATTAACTCATAACAGCACTCGTCGAGTCATAACCGCACGCATATGAGTGCTGTTATGAGTCCATTACAGATGCACAATTGAAAACATGTCATAACAATTCGCGATTGAAATGTTTACGTTTCAATGATTAATTTATTAAAAGTCATGCTTGACATTTATCAAATTATTACTTTTTTATAAATCTAAGTAAATTATGAATTTATATTGTAGGTAAAACGTTGTATCGTAAAATACTCTTATGTAGCTAATTGTTATTTTTAATGTGGTTTTACTATAATCTCGCATATTGAGAATTGGAACTCCCTAGACTAGGGCCACTATAGACACCACTATAGTCACCTTGCGCCTAGGGCCACAAGTAATGTAAACGCGCCCCTGTCTAAATTAGCAATATTTTTAATTTAATTTTTTTGTCCAAATTTCCAATATTTAATTTATAAGTCTATAATTTGTCTAAATCGACAGATGTTACGAGATATTTTGTCTAAATTAATTAAATTTTTTTGTCTTAATTGGAAATATTTCATAAAATTTTCACATAATTGAATTGGATGTTTAAATAAATTGTGTCTACTTGCGTACATGAGATTGTGTCTAAATTAACTATATTCACGTTAGACAACATACGTATAACTCAATTAAAGATTTAGACAACGCGTCCGTGTACCATATATAACAACAAGGAGATTTAGACATTTATTGACGATTGTTTGACATCTTGTCTAGACTTGTTTAGTGTGGTCTAGTCTTGTCCAGTTTTGTTCATTCCAGTCCAGGGCAGTCTAGTCCAGTCAAGTCCAGTCCACTCCACTCCAGGTCAGCCCAGTCCAATCCAGTCTTGTCTCGTGTCTGGTGTTGTCTTGTCTAGTCTTGTCTTGTCCAGTCATGTCCAATTTTGGTCAGTCTTGTCTTGTCTAATCATGACCAATCTCATTTGGCCTTGTCCAGTCGTGTCCACTCTTGTCTGGTTTTGTCTAGTTTTATCTTGTCTAATTCGTGTGATATGTTTAGAAATTTATATAACTGTGAATAATAAGTTATATAACATTTTTACATAATATAAGTGTGGTAAAAAACAAAGTGAATTTTTCAATTCAATGTTGTCTAATCTTGTTCAGTCTTGTTCATTCTTGTCTTGTTTAGTCTTGTCTAATCTTACTTATTCATGTCCAGTCTTGTACAGGCTTGTATTATTTAATCTTGTCTAGTCTGACAGTAATATTTGAATATTTTATGTTTCAAAGTTGGTATTAGTTTTTTTGATCGTCTGGTCGGTGGAAAAGCTTCCATTTTTATCAACTAGGTTATGTTTTCGAAATATGACAGATTGCAGCTGTTAGTAGCAGGCGTTTTGTGTAAATGCTGTGTTGGATGAGTGCAAACATTTCATTTAGAAAATATTTCAGGAAGAGAAAATTGAAGGAAATTAGTGGAAAAGCGTTGTTGCTGCGTTGAGGTGAGTTTTCATTGTAACGGAATTGTTTTCGCTGCAAAATCTTATACCAGCACACATCTTATCCACACTCTCAAAGGAGAAACTAGAATTCTCGCTGAAGTTACTCCTAGTTACTCTGAAGTTCGAGGTGGGGAACTCGCATCCACACTCTCGCCTTAATTCCCGAGAACTTCACTGCTTAATTCTGATAGGGAACCATAACTGCAGTAGTAGATTAGTTTTGCAGATTTGACTTGGGTACGACAAACCGCTTTTGGAGCATAGTTAGCCAAGTCAAGCTGATGAAGCACAAACAAGTCGAGTAACCTCTCTATTCTTGTGCTTCTCTCAACTTTGTGCTTCTAACTAACTTAAATAACTAACTAAATTAATGAATCCATTCCGAAACTTGACCACTTATACCAATAGCATTAAGTTTTGCAATTAATAGTTCATGATTTATATGATCAAATCATCATCATCGGTGGCACTGCAGCGCTGTGCGGGTCCTGGCGTCCCAAAGTGACTTCCTCCATTCGCATTGTAGCACCTATAACCGAGCTTAATTCTCTTTCCTATTTCAGCCCTGTAGTTATTTTTTGTGTTTACGTTGATACCCAGGTACGTGAATTCTTGGACGATTTCCAAATTTTTTTGTTCTGATTGTAAGGGCTTCACTGAGTTCATGCCCTTTGTGATATGTTTTTTTTTTTTGTTGGAACGTAGGCCAGCCTAGGCTGGCTCAAGTGGCCCCACTGAAACAAATGGACAGAGGGACCGCCAACAATGGCATTACTGCCTCTGCCCACCCTACGAGTCTCCCTGTAACGGGTAACAGACGAACTTTATTCAATAAAAGTACAACAGGAATTACATAAAAGTACAATAGCATTTACAATAACGAAAACAAAACAAGAAAAGAAAACCCTACCGCCCTTGGTCCCACCCAGGCAACTCGTTAGCCCGCATGACTGTGTTCGCTCTTAATCAGCTTAAGGCCGGCCACGCCCCACACCACACCTCACCAGCGAGGCCTCCCGCCACGGCTTTAACCGTGACTTCCCCTTCCAAGGCCTGGCGCTCTCTCTCCCAACGCGAACACGCCACGAGAGTGTGCTCCGCGTCTACGAGCACGCCCTCAAGTGGATTCGAGGACGCCCTCATCCACAGGATGTCCTGTGGAGATACGCTCCGAAGGACCCGTGTTCGGTAAGAAGCTGGGTGAGGAAGATCCCACCTCGTCAAGTCGTCGCCCTATCCACCGAATTAAATCAGGGATGGGGCGACGAATCCACGCGTCGTTTCCGCCGCGTGACCACTTCTCCTGCCAGCAGGCGAGTAGTTGCTCCCTAGCAACTCTCCTTGCCTCCCCGCGGTTCCCAACAGATGTTCTTGCGTCCCTCATAACAAGTCCCTCATAACGCGCGCCTCATAACAAGGAGGTCTGCGGGAGGAATCCGCGATATGACTTCCACGGCGTCACTGCTGACGGTACGGTAAGCCCGGGCGACCCTAATGGCCACCGGGCACAATGCCCGTCGCAAACGCTCCCTGTTACGTGCGTTACACCTCACCGCCTACACCGGTGCCGCATTGGAGTCTGCTAATGCCCACAATGGCCATAAACCTCTTCCTAACCACCCCAGGCCCGATGGTCCTCGACATGAGACGCGGCACCTGTTATGACGCGCGTGCCGCGTTGCTGGCGACGTGGAATACGTATAATCTCCACTGACCCGCCTGGAGGATCACATCGAGGTATCGTTCGACCGATATCCTCTCTCTTAAGATTCCAACCTCTAGAGCGCCTCTACTTGATCTCCTGGTGGAGAGCAGGGCCGCCTGTGTTTTAGAGCTGAAGGCCCACCGTCTCTATCCACTCCCGAACTCTATCCACTCCTGGCGCGCGTAAATCTGTGACTCAGCATATCCCAGCACCTGTCAGTGAAAAGAAGTACCAGGTCGTCCGCGTACGCCACAATACCCACCCCGAGCAGTAACCGCCTCAGCGTCCGCAGAAGGCCGTCATAGGCGACATTCCACAAGAATGGTCCTAAAATCGATCCCTGCGGAACCACCGCAGACCCCCGCTCGCAGCAGTCCTCTTCCTCGCGGTACCTGATGGTTCTGTCGCGCACATAATCGGCAGTAAGCCTCAGCAATGTTTCCGGTAGTTTCCACCCTGCTAGGGCCTCGAGAACGAACCACCATGGTACCGTGTTGAAGGCATTGGCGACGTCAAAGCTGACGACCACACAACGCCTCCTGGTACTTAACGGTCCGCTGTTATTATTGTGGACAAGGGAGAGGTTGTTGGCTTCTACCCACTCTTCTACCCATTCGTCTATTCCGGACGCTCATCCCACCAATTCTTTTGTATGGAGCAGAAACGTGGACACTACTTCAACCGTACCTCAACAAACTCGAGGTGTTCCAAATGCGTTGCCTTAGACAGATTATCGATGTTTCAATTCGTGATCGCCTGCGGAATGAGGAAATTCGAGCTAGATGCGATCAGCAACCACCGATTGTGTAAAAAATACAAACACGCCGTCTACGATGGTTCGGTCACATTTACAGAATGAATGAAAATCGGCTTCCACGCAAACTACTCTGGCGGAAGCGGTCGCCCGACTGGAGGATTGAGCGATCAGCGCCGAAGAAGATATGGATAAAACATGTAGAAGACGATCTCAAGAACCGACGAGTGGACCTATTGCCATTGATCGGAAAGTGTGGAAGCGAATCGTAAATGAAGCGAAAAATCAACGGCACCGACAGCAGCAAAAAAATTCTTCTTCTTCTGAGTCGTTCACTCTGGACAGAGTGATCGTGGTCATGGGGAGTCGTCTGCTTTTTTCACTGCTGCCTTCGCCAAACTTCTTCATAGATTCCTGTTGGTCGCATGGCGCGCGCATTCTGCCACAGGAGTCTCAGTGACAGATTTGATGGTGTCTGTCCATCGAGTTGGTGATCGGCCACGAGGTCTGCTACCTTCCACTCTGCCCTGAATCACCAGCCGCTCCATTGAGTCACTTTTGCGGGTAACGTGTCCAAAGAATCTGAGGATTCGTAACTGAACAAGCGACGAGATACGCTGGTCAATTTTTAATTCCTTTAGTATAGACATATTAGTCCGGTGAGCGGTCCAGCTGATTCCCAGCATGCGCCTCCAACACTACATTTCTAGGGCGTCGATCCTTCATCCGCAAGGTCCATGTTTCCGCTCCCTACAAAAATATCGGAAAAACCAGGCTGTTCATAAGGCGTATTTAGGTAGTTTTCATGATTCGGCGGTCTCTCCGTATCTTGTCTAGCCTTTGCGCAGCGGACCGTGTCATGGCACAACGTCGTTTAATCTCGAGGTCACATCCCCCGCTATTGGTGATAGTGGAGCCCAAGTAAATGTAGCTGCCGACAAACTCACAGTTGGCAATGGGTGAAGTATCTGGAATGCTTTCATTGGCTCTATGAACTATCAGCATATTTGTTTTTTCGCGGTTCAAGGCGAGTCCAACTCTATGCATGTTACTGATATCGTCCTTGGATGAAACCAGAATATCGTCAGCATGCGTTGTATCGTTAGCATGCCTCAAATTAGATATGTTCATACCTTCTATCGATACATTTCCCATCTCTCTAGAACAGGGGTCCGCAAAGTGTGGCTCGCGAGCCACATGTGGCTCTTTTGGTCTGAGCTTATGGCTCTTCAGAAATATACAACAGAACTTTTTGGGAACTTCTTTTCGGAAGTCTTACAATCGCGGCGCCGCCGCCAAGTTCATAACCCACGGTAGCAGCGCGAATCTCGGTGTTCTTTGTTTCTTTTAGTCAAGTCTCTGTTTCTTTTAGTCAAGTCAGTGCATAGTTCAAAATTGTGCTTTTTTGGACATAATTCAAAAACTCTAAATTCCTCTCAAAATATAAGCACCATTCGACATCGTGAATTCAAAACTGAATGGGTAACTGAATTGTTTGGGTTTGTACCTAATGCAGCTGGTTTTCCAACTTGTCTTATTTGCCAAGAAAAACTAGCAAAGAATAAAGAGTCTAATGTCGAGAGACATTTCGAAAAATCATCGAAGTTGATGTAAGAAAGAGAGCAATTGAAGATCTTCAGAAAAAAATAAAAATACCTCTTTTTTGTTGTTCCTCTTTTAACTGTCGGGTGCAATAATGATAACTTGGCAAACTTTGTGGTGAGTCACGAAATCTTCAAAAACGGAAAACCATTCACTGATGGTCAATACATAAAAAAATGTTTTATAAATGTGGCTGACACACTTTTTCACAAATTTAATAATAAAGATTTTGTAAATAAAATCAAAAGCTTACCATTGTCTGACAAAACTGTAATAGACAGGACAAAAAATTGACGATAAATCTTCAGAAAATTTTCTAATGCATGCCTACAACAACTTAAGGACGTTAAATTAGCATCAGCCATATCAATAGAGGTCGATGAGTCTTGTGACATACGGATACTGCGCAAGATATCCTCTTTGCTCGCTATATTTCATCAGATGCTCCCAAAGAAGAACTCCTGCGATTATTGCCACTCGAGGGTCAAACACGAAGAGATGATGTTGAAAATGCAGTAACCGAATGTGAATAAAACTCACATCCCACTTATTAAAATAGTGTCAATTGCAACAGATGAAGCTAAAAGTATGGTGGGTTATCGTGGCTTTCGTGATCTAGGGTTAGAGCGCTAACTAATAAAATCTGGAGATCCCGAGATCTATTCCGATTGTCGACCGCATTTGAACCAGAAGACAATCGTGTAATTAATTAGCGCGGATTTATAAAAACATCTAGGTTTTTGGGCCTATAAGAGAAAATGGATTGAACATTGGACATTGGATCCACAAAACTTAAAATCGTACTATATTGGCGCCCGTTTTTTAATGCGACAAATGTTTTTGGATGAATTACCACCTAACTTGGGTAACGCACACAAACATTCAATAAAAATCGCTAAGTTACATTTAGAAAAAAACAATCGAATAAATAAAATAAACACAATCAAAACCTCAATATTTGAAAGAGTGAAAGTGATTTTTTTTCATTACAAAATAAAAATAGAAATTAAAGAAAACATTTAAAAATGAGTGTAAATGGGGATACCGGTGGCTGATGAAAGTTCTTATGACCACACCACCGGAAACAATTGAAAAAGCGAATAAAACGAAGCGATGAAAGAGATAAAACAAATCTCTGGAGCGAATGAGTTCGTGCGCCCAATTTCGCTCTCGTGAGCAATTGACTACTTACGGCCCTAGTTGCATAATATACTATTGTCACAATTTTAAAAGAAAAAATTGATCATGACGTGTTACCTTTGCACAATTTTGCACTTTCCATTGCACAATTCATCATGTAGCACTTTGCGTACAAACATTTTCAGATGATATGGACAAAGTTATGGATTTGGTAATCATGGCCGATTATGAAGGAAATTAAAAAATATGACTTTATGGAAAAAAATGTGTCTCTTGATCCAGTTTGAAATCATTTTGAATAAAAAAATGGCTCTTAAGTTTTAGAGTTTGCCGACCCCTGCTATAGAACAATACGCATAATGTATTCGGTGTAGATGTTAAAGTAACGGTGATAATTAATATTCATCCTTGTATGACACCGGCTTGGGTTTTAAGGGATTCAGAGTCTACTCCTTCCAAGCGCACACATGCTGTGCCGTCCTTATAGAGCCTCTCGATCAGATGTACTAAATGGCGCGGAACGCCCATCTCCAGCAGTACTTCCCATAATTTGGGCCAGACATCGGTGTCGAAGGCTTTGCTACAGTCGATAAAACAGATGTACAGCTTTTTATTGAACTCTCGGACCTTTTCGATGATTTGTCTCAAGATGAGTATTTTCTCCCGAGTTCCTCGACCTTTGACGAAACCTGCCTGTTCTGGTGCAATTTCGCTGTTCAAGTAAGCTTGAAGTCCGTACGCCACGCCGGTATCGCTTGCGCATTCCTTCAGGGTGAGCAGCCAGGACGGTTTTTTTTTGCCACCCTAGTTGTTCGGGAATATGTTCTGGCTATATAGTATCGGCTCTATAGTTTTGGTATTCCTTTTGTAGTTGATTTTTGTCCGTTCATCTTGTTCTTTTTGTGTCAGGATGTCACATATCATTGTCTCCGTGTATGTCCATTCCTCTGGTGATCTCAGCATCGCGTCTACCAGTGTTTGCACCTCTAGGATGAGGCCTGTCTGCTCCTTCCATCTGTCCCACTCGGATATCCACCTACTGCATTCAAACACAGTATGAAGTGCACTGTCCACGTCGCCGCAGTATACACACATTGCGTCACTTGCCCTGCCAAAACGATGTAGATACTCCCTGAAGCATCCGTGGCCGCTGAGGGCCTGTGTTAGATGGTAAGTTATCTCACCATGGTTCCGTGTTAGCCAAGGTTTAAGTTTTGGGATCAGTTGTTTGGTCCATTGTCCTGTTTTGGACATACTCCATGACTTGCCAGTCTTCATGTATTTGCTTATTTCCAGTTTTTTGTCTTTGTGTCCTATTTGCCCAGTTCCTTGTCTTATATAATTGGACTATCTCGTGGATTTTGCACTCTATCGGGACGATGCCAGCAATCACCAACACAGCTTCCCTGGAGATGGTCCTGTATGCACTGCATACTCTGATGGCCATTTTTCTCTGTACAGATGTGAGCATCTGTTTCATGTACCCCTTTTCAATGGCTCTAGCTCATACCGGGGCTCCATAGAGAATGGTCGAGTGAACCACAGAGCACAGTAGTCTTCTTTTACTGCTTTTCGGACCGACGGTGTTTTCCTAGGGCCGATGTGATTTTTAGGGCTTTTTCTGTAGTTTTCTTAAGGTGTGCTTTGAAAGACGCCTGATGCCTAGGTACTTGACTTCTTGTTTCGGTGTGATGTCTACTTTTTTAATTTTGAATTTTATAGGTCCTATTTGCCAGTGAGAAGTACAGCTTCTGTTTTTTTAGGGGCTAGCTTAAGGTTTTTTTCGTTGTAGCCATTCATCGACCTGCTTTATGGCGAAGTTTGCCTTTCTCATTAGCTCTTCTTCAGTTTTCCACGTTGCAACTAAAGCTAGGTCATCGGCGAATCCTACTATTTCCACCCCCGCGGAGAAAACGAGTCTTAACACGCCATCGTATAGAATGTTCCATGAGGTAGGGCCCAACACTGAGCCCTGAGGAACACAACTATTTACTTCGCATTCGACGACCTCATCGCCGGATTCCATCTGTATCCTCCTATTTGAGAGGTAGCTGCGCACCAGCCGCAACAGGTATGGGGTAAACTTTCTGTTAGTTAGCTCTTCCATAATCATTTCCCAGGCTGCAGAGTTAAAAGCATTTTTTATGTCTAGGGTTATCAGCGCTCTCATCTTGCGTGTTCTTCGTGTGCCGCTTGTGGCTTTCTCTGCCACTTTGATCACCCTCAGAACGGCGTCGACCGTGGACCTTCCCCATCTGAACCCATATTATTTATCGGAAAGACCTCAACCCTTGTCCAATTCCGCTTTAATTCTACCTAGAAGCAGTTGTTCAAATAGTTTCCCGAGGACACCCAGCAAGCATATTGGTCTGTAAGAGGACGGGAGGGTGTATGGGCTTTTCACCTTTCCGGAGGAGGACCAACCCTTGCTATCTTCCACCTATCCGGGAATCTGCCATCTGCTATTATATTGTTCATAACTTCTAGAACGAATTTTGGTTGTCTGTTTACGGCCATCTTTACAGCATCTGGTGGGAGATTGTCGGGTCCTGGTGCTCTGCCATTTCGAAGACGTTGGCTGGCCCTGTTCAGCTCCTCAATAGAAAATTCAGGAGTGTCTTCCGGTAAAACCCACTGTAATTTCTGGTGCTTGGAGAAGAGAACCTTCACCACTTCTCGCACCTTTTCCATGGTCATTTTCAGATTTGGAGATCTTACTTTGAGCAATGGAATATGCGTCACAACACACGTTTTCATCTATTTTATCGCAGAGTTGACGCCAGTTGCCCCTTTTAGATCTGTTGATTTCTGTGCGTAAGTTCTTTTTTGCTGTGGCGTAAGAATTTCTGTACGTAGCTTCTATGTCTGGGTTTGGATTTCTCTTCCCTTTCCGTTGGTAGGCACGTCTTTTACAAAACAGATCTTTCTCATCTCTGAAATTTTCGCGCTCCACCAGTATACCTGTATTCTTTTCGAAGGCTTTTTTGGCATAAGGATATCATTGCAAGTTTTTTTGTAGTACACAGTAGAGAGCATCAGGTGAGCGGTCATTTGTGTTGTGAATTTCCTTGTCCAGCTTATTTGCGAATTTGTCCTCGTTTATATTTTTTGCGTGCCACTCCCTGCATTTTTTTGCAGATGGCTTTATTGTACCTACGTCTATACAGTATGACAAGTA
Organism: Phosphuga atrata; assembly: GCA_944588485.1. NCBI lineage: Eukaryota > Metazoa > Arthropoda > Insecta > Coleoptera > Silphidae > Phosphuga > Phosphuga atrata. The sequence goes on along the minus strand of OX155908.1, from coordinate 12,601,241 downwards.
CCTGTGGTCACTTAGTGTTTCCCTCGTTAGCACCTGCCAGTTTTGAATTTTATGCACAAGGTCGGCCGTAGCAAGAGTAAGGTCTAATATGGAAGAGCTGCTCCTGCGTTCAAAAGTGGGTGAGTTTCCTACGTTTCCTCACATATAGATCAAGTTCTGAGATCCAGTCCAAGATAATTTTTCCGTGTTTATCTGTACCTCAGCAGCCCCAATAGGGGGATTTTGCATTGAAATCTCCTCCGACTAGTTTGCGTTTGGTTTGGCACCGAATGTCCTGGCCGAGGACATTACTCCCGGCCTACTGTTTGGTGATATCATCATCATCATCATCAAACAGCCCTTTGCGTCCACTGCTGGACATAGGCCTCCCCAATTTCCGCCCATTTCCTCCTATCCTGAGCCTCTCGCATCCAGGCTCCTCTTGTTCTTTTTATATCGTCTGTCCATCTTGTGGGGGGCCTCCCCCTGCTTCGTATATCTGCTCTTGACCTCCACTCCAGTAGTCTCTTGGTCCATCTTCCATCTGACATTCGGGCCACGTGTCCAGCCCAGTTCCACTTTAGCCTCGCCATACGCACAACCACATCTGTGACACCTGTTGTTCGGCGTAGGTCTTCGTTTGTGATATGGTCTCGTAGCGACACGCCGAGCATCGATCTTTCCATCTTTCGTTGTGCAATTTGGAGCTTTTTTGCAGTGGCGACGGTGAGTGTTGCGGTTTCAGTGCCGTAGGTCATAACTGGCAATACACATTGATCAAACACTTTCCTTTTCAAGCAGACTGGCAGATCGCTTTTGAATACGTCCCGAAGTTTTCCATATGCGGCCCAAGAGAGGATTATTCTTCTTTTAAATTCGCATGTTTGGTTGTCTCTAGTTATGCGTATTTCGTGACCTAAATAGGTGTATTTGTCTACGAAATCAATATCTCTATCGCCTACATCTATCTGTCTGCTCGGGACCAAGTTTGTCATACATTTTGTTTTGGAATAGTTTATTCTTAGGCCTACGGTATTACATGCTTCCTGGAGTTCTAATAGCATTGTTTTTATATCGTTAAGATCGTCAGCAAGCAGCACTATGTCATCTGCAAATCGCAGATTTGATAGATTTTTGCCATCTATGGTTAAGCCTTTTCTCTCCCAGTTGAGCTTTTTGAAAGCGAGTTCCAAAACCGCGGTGAACAATTTAGGCGATATCGTATCCCCCTGTCTCACGCCTCTACCAATTGGAATGGGTTTGGTGTTTTCATGGAGTTGAACCGTCATACTGGCGTTTTTGTAGATGTTGTAAATGGTTCTCGTGTAGCGATGGTCGACACGGCATTCCTGTAGTGCTTCCATAACTGCATCTAACTCGACGGTGTCAAATGCTTTATGGAAATCTATGAAGGCCAGTACGAGTGGTCTGTTGTATTCAATACTTTTCTCGACTATTGTTTTAACACTTTGTAGAAGGTCATTGGTTCCGTATCCTGTGCGAAATCCTGCCTGTTCCACTGGTTGGTAGAAGTCCAGTTTATTTTCAAGTCTATTTGTTATTATTCTTGTAAATAGTTTGTAGAGATGACTTAGAAGGCTTATCGGCCTATAGTTTTCTAGGTCAGCTATATCTCCTTTTTTGTGCATTAAGATCACAATAGCGTTGTTCCATTCATTTGGTACTGTACTGTTGAACAGGCAAAGATTGAACAGGTCTCTGATTTTTCCTAGCAGGTGGACACCTCCGATTTTGATGGCGTCTGCGGTGACGTGGTCACCTCCGGGGGCTTTGTTTGTCTTCGTTTTACTCAAGGCTAATTCTATTTCATCTAAAGTAATATCTGGTAGTATTTCAGACCCTTGGTTTATGATGCCCTTTTTGTTTGATACGATATCTGGTTCAGATTCCGGGATTGGTTCTTTTTGGCTTGTATATAGAAGTTGGTAGAATTCTTCAACGACATTTAGGATCTCCTCTCTGTTCGTTGTTATATTTCCTTGTTTATTTCTGAGTTTAGTTATTTGTCTCTTCCCGCTTCCCAGTTTTCTACGCAGGACCTTCATACTTTTGTTGTTTTCTATGGTTTGTTGAATTTTATCTTTATTATGTGCTCTTATGTCGCGCCTTATTGCCTTCGATATCTGTTTATTTATCTCTCGTAGTTCTTCGATGGAGGTTGTCTCTTCACTTCTCATGTTTCTTCTACTTTGCATCAGCTGTATTGTTTCTTGGCTGAGTTTTTCTTCTTGTTTTGTTCTAGGGCAGCATGTACTTTGACTTTCTATTATGGCATTTGTTATTCGGTCGTTTAGCTTCTTGATATTTTTATTTTTGTCCGCGTTTCCACTCGTCAACCGGTCTGCGATGCACTGTTGGTATTCCTCTACATCTAGTAGGCTGTGCCATTGTTGGTTGGTTGTCTTTTTAACCATTTTCTGTCTTTCTTTCTTTATATCAATGGTTATTTTTGATCGCACCATTCTATGGTCGCTCCCAGTATCAAATCTATTTAATACCGTTACGTCCTTGATTATATGTTTTTTATCCGTTATTACAAAGTCTATTTCATTTCTTGTGCGGCCGTCTGGACTTTCCCAGGTCCATCTTCGATTTAATTTTTTATAGAAGAAGCTGTTCATTTGAAATTGGTTGTTTTGTAGTAGGAAGCCCAACAACGTCTCACCTCGCTTATTCCTGCCTTCCAGTCCAATGTTTCTTAAAGAAATTTCCGTATCATCGCTTTTCATTCCGATTTTGGCGTTGAAGTCTCCGCATACAATGGTGAATTGGACTGGTTGCTCTCTTAGGGCCGTAGATATATCGTCGTAGAAGATGTCTACTTCCTCATCACTGTAGTTGGTCCTCGGTGCATAGATTTGTACGATTTTTATGTGGTATCTTGTATTTAGTTTCAGGACCAGGCTAGTCACTCTAGGGGAGATTTTCTTTATGGAAATTATATTCTTGCTGTGACGTTTATGTATTATAAAACCGGTTCCACCATTGGAATTTTCGTCGTTTCCCGCATAATATAGGCTATGCTCAGATTTTAGTTTTATTAGTTGCTCTCCCCGTCTTCTAATCTCGCTGAGACCAACAACATCCCATTTTATATGATCTAATTCTCGCTCGAGTTCGGTGAGTCTTTCCTCTGATTGTAGCGATCTTGTGTTGTAGGTTGCGATATACATGTGTATATTCTGCTTCTTTGTTGAGTAGGTTTTCTGCTTCATTAGATGTTTGTCCCCCCCAGAATCCGTGGGACAGAATGATTGGTTATCTTTGTTTGGTGATAGATAGCAGCTATATATCACAAGTTTTTCTAGCTCGACCCATGCGAAACCGGGTCCACCTCTGTGTTTTAAGACCGCTAGGTCCTTGTTGCATATAAAGCTTGAAGTCTGGTATTCAATATATGCAGAAGAATTTTGCTGCTATGTGATATCAGGAAAATCAGACGATTTCTTTTTTGGTTGATCCCTTTTTATGGAGAGGTATAAATAATGACTGCCCATTCCTTCGGCCATTCTCCAGACTCCCAGATCTTGGAGCAGATGTAGTGCATTATATCTACTCCAAAGTCTCCCATGGCTTTGATAACCTCTATGGGTATCTCGTCAGTGCCCACTGTTTTACCGTTTTTGAGATGATTTATAGCGGCCCTTGCCTCATCTTTTAAAATGGGAGGTCTTAATTTCTGCGTCTAAGGTAGTAGGATTAAGTACACTGAATGCAGTACTTCTGCTTGAAAATAATGAACGACAGTAATCTCGCCAAACTGTCTGCAATCTCCTTTTAGGAGAATTTTTATTTTATTAGGAGCAAAGCTTAAAATTCTCTTATTAGGTGGTCACAGTGGTGAACGCATCCGCTCGCTATACCTGAGATCCTGGGTTCAATCCCCGGACAAACCGTGTAATTTTTCACGGAACTATGCTGTGGCCACCTCGTGGAAAACAATGGCAAACTACCACGAGTACTCTGTCTAGTAAAATCTCTCAAATAGTGCCGTTCGGAAACGGCGATAAACTGCTAGGTCCCGCATATTAGTGTGACGATGCGTTCCACAAGTATGCGCGAGCGGTCGCCTACACTAGAACACTAGTATGGCACCTTAAGAAGGAGCAAAGATACCCAAGGTGAAGTGAGGAAGCACAAGACTGGTCTAGTACCTGTCCACTCTCATGTTTCACTTAACCTCATGCTACTTTGTGGGAGTGTGGAGCTAGCACGAGAGTTTCAAATTTCAGTTAAATTCACACTTTTTCTGCACAAACTGCTAATATTTTCACTCATTCCTTGCGATTCATTAACCAAAACATTATCAAATTTCAGTGAGAAATCTAGGAAAAACCTAACTAAAAATGTAGAAAGTTGTAGATATCGGCAAAATTGAATTCATCCAATAGGTTCCCCCAGTTTCGCCCAAGTTTTCGGATCATTGCCCAATTCTCATTGACGTATTCTCTTTTCATCCGTTACAGCAACATCCGGAAACATGACCACCTGCCGGCGGAAAGGTTTCTGCCGAGACTTGTACAGCCTCTACGAGAAGACTGAGGAAAATATACCGGAAATCGAACCTTCAAAACCTAGGTAAGAATCGAGCGCGCAAGATGAAACAGAACTAATCCTGTCCTTTCTGTTTCCAGCTACATAGTCTCATCAATCAGAACATTCCTGGAGCGAGACGAGAACTTCTACGGCCTAGAAGTTTTGGACCGAATGGAGGACATCCTTTACAGCTACGTGGACACTTCCCGCAGGGATTCAGTCGTAATTGCAATCATCTTCCTACTCTCCAACAAAAAAGAGAAATTCAAGAACGTCAACGATGAACGGAACCGACAAGTCTTCGGCACCTGTCCGTACAAAGTCCTGCAGGAACTCGTCACGGTGAGTTAAATGACTTATAACTTATCTACGCGACGTTGCACAATGAACTGTCGCGAATTATCACGTCGGTGCTAGGTATTCTCACATATGCGACACTCTGCTAAGCGATTATTTGCTGCAAATGTCACTTTAAGCCTTATGGCCTTAAAGCTTAACTTTACTTGAAAATTGTTTGTTTCAGTATGCGAGTGACTTGAAGTTGCAGCTCCCTGACGACTGCAACAAATACATCTTCAAGAACAAGCTCCGCCTGCAATCTCCATTCCATCTCAATCCCGCCTACACATCCAAGCCCCTTCCCGAGATATATATCGAGCCAATCAAAGACTACTTTTACTACCACACAGCCAAACAGGAAGACAAGAAACTAGAACCCACCACATCTTCCTTCACGATGTCCTACAAACCGCCCGAAGGAAAGAAAAACCTGGCCGACATCTACGAGGAGTTCTCGCGTATCCTGCCCGCCTTCACCTCGGAGGACTTCGTCAAGACCATGCGACAAATCCTGTCCAGTTCCAGTTCGAACAACGAATTGCAGAACGAGCTTTTCGACGTCCTGGGCTTCGACTCCTTCCAGCTAGTCATGCAACTCCTTGAGAATAGGGAGGAACTAGTCAAAGAAACCGAGCCCACACCTGTTATCGCGGATAAAAAATCGCAGAAGAGACCCGCGGGCAGGAGCGAGGATCGAGCGCCCACGATAAGCTCACAGATTGTCGTGCAATCGGAGAGCGAGAAGTATTTCTCGAAGCAGATGCGCAAGCTGGAGAAGAAGGAGCGGAAGAAAGGGACCAACGGGTTTGATGACGGGGACGGTTATCAAGAGGGCAATGACGAGGATTACGAGGCAGAGTTTTTCAAGAGCATGGCTGGATTGTCCAATCAGCAGTATCCGCACGTACATGACGAACAATCAGATGTTCACGTTAAAGGTATCTATATAGATAAGATATGAGATGACTAGATAGATTTATTTTAGTTTTAGCTATGATTATAGCTTAAGGTATCTATATAGATAAGATATGATATGTTAAAGTTAAAGGTATCTATATAGATAAGATATGAGATGACTAAATAGATTTATTTTAGTTTTAGCTATGATTATAGCTTAAGGTATCTATATAGATAAGATAATGATATGTTAAAGTAAAGTTAAAGGTATCTTTAGATAAGATATGAGATGACTAAATAGATTTATTTTAGTTTTAGCTATGATTATAGCTTAAGGTATCTATATAGATAAGATATGAGATGTTCACCTTAAAGGTATCTATATAGATAAGATATGAGGTGTTCACGTATCTATATAGATGAGGTATGAGATGTTAAAGTTAAAGGTATATATAGATAAGATATGAGATAACTATATAGATAGATTTATTTTAGTTTTAGCTATGATTATAGCTTAAGGTATCTATATAGATAATATATGAGATGTTCCCTTTTAAGGTATCTATATAAATAAGATGACTAGATAGATTTATTTTAGTTTTAGCTATGATTATAGCTTAAGGAATCTATATAGATAAGATATGAGATGTTAAAGTTAAAGGTATCTATATAGATAAGATATGAGTTGACTAGATAGATTTATTTTAGTTTTAACTATGATTATACCTTAAGGTATCCATATAGATAAGATATGAGATGTTCATGTTAAAGTTATCTATATAGATAAGATATGAGATGTTCACGTATCTATATAGATGAGGAATGAGATGTTAAAGGTAAAGGTATCTATATAGATAAGATATGAGATGACTAGATAGATTTATTTTAGTTTTAGCTATGATTATAGCTTAAGGTATCTATATAGATAAGATATGTTAAAGTTAAAGGTATCTATATAGATAAGATATGAGATGACTAAATAGATTTATTTTAGTTTTAGCTATGATTATAGCTTAAGGTATCTATATAGATAAGATATGAGATGTTCACCTTAAAGGTATCTATATAGATAAGATATGAGGTGTTCACGTATCTATATAGATGAGGTATGAGATGTTAAAGTTAAAGGTATATATAGATAAGATATGAGATGACTATATAGATAGATTTATTTTAGTTTTAGCTATGATTATAGCTTAAGGAATCTATATAGATAAGATATGAGATGTTAAAGTTGAAGGTATCTATATAGATAAGATATGAGTTGACTAGATAGGTTTATTTTAGTTTTAACTATGATTATACCTTAAGGTATCCATATAGATAAGATATGAAATGTTCACGTTAAAGGTATCTATATAGATAAGATATGAGATGTTCACGTATCTATATAGATGAGGAATGAGATATTAAAGGTAAAGGTATCTATATAGATAAGATATGAGATGACTAGATAGATTTATTTTAGTTTTAGCTATGATTATAGCTTAAGGTATCTATATAGATAAGATATGTTAAAGTTAAAGGTATCTATATAGATAAGATATGAGATGACTAAATAGATTTATTTTAGTTTTAGCTATGATTATAGCTTCAGGTATCTATATAGATAAGATATGAGATGTTCACCTTAAAGGTATCTATATAGATAAGATATGAGGTGTTCACGTATCTATATAGATGAGGTATGAGATGTTAAAGTTAAAGGTATATATAGATAAGATATGAGATGACTATATAGATAGATTTATTTTAGTTTTAGCTATGATTATAGCTCAAGTTATCTATATGGATAATATATGAGATGTTCACGTTAAAGGTATCTATATAAATAAGATGACTAGATAGATTTATTTTAGTTTTAGCTATGATTATAGCTTAAGGAATCTATATAGATAAGATATGAGATGTTAAAGTTAAAGGTATCTATATAGATAAGATATGAGTTGACTAGATAGATTTATTTTAGTTTTAACTATGATTATACCTTAAGGTATCCATATAGATAAGATATGAGATGTTCATGTTAAAGTTATCTATATAGATAAGATATGAGATGTTCACGTATCTATATAGATGAGGAATGAGATGTTAAAGGTAAAGGTATCTATATAGATAAGATATGAGATGACTAGATAGATTTATTTTAGTTTTAGCTATGATTATAGCTTAAGGTATCTATATAGATAAGATATGTTAAAGTTAAAGGTATCTATATAGATAAGATATGAGATGACTAAATAGATTTATTTTAGTTTTAGCTATGATTATAGCTTAAGGTATCTATATAGATAAGATATGAGATGTTCACCTTAAAGGTATCTATATAGATAAGATATGAGGTGTTCACGTATCTATATAGATGAGGTATGAGATGTTAAAGTTAAAGGTATATATAGATAAGATATGAGATGACTATATAGATAGATTTATTTTAGTTTTAGCTATGATTATAGCTTAAGGAATCTATATAGATAAGATATGAGATGTTAAAGTTGAAGGTATCTATATAGATAAGATATGAGTTGACTAGATAGGTTTATTTTAGTTTTAACTATGATTATACCTTAAGGTATCCATATAGATAAGATATGAAATGTTCACGTTAAAGGTATCTATATAGATAAGATATGAGATGTTCACGTATCTATATAGATGAGGAATGAGATGTTAAAGGTAAAGGTATCTATATAGATAAGATATGAGATGACTAGATAGATTTATTTTAGTTTTAGCTATGATTATAGCTTAAGGTATCTATATAGATAAGATATGTTAAAGTTAAAGGTATCTATATAGATAAGATATGAGATGACTAAATAGATTTATTTTAGTTTTAGCTATGATTATAGCTTCAGGTATCTATATAGATAAGATATGAGATGTTCACCTTAAAGGTATCTATATAGATAAGATATGAGGTGTTCACGTATCTATATAGATGAGGTATGAGATGTTAAAGTTAAAGGTATATATAGATAAGATATGAGATGACTATATAGATAGATTTATTTTAGTTTTAGCTATGATTATAGCTTAAGTTATCTATATGGATAATATATGAGATGTTCACGTTAAAGGTATCTATATAAATAAGATGACTAGATAGATTTATTTTAGTTTTAGCTATGATTATAGCTTAAGGAATCTATATAGATAAGATATGAGATGTTAAAGTTAAAGGTATCTATATAGATAAGATATGAGTTGACTAGATAGATTTATTTTAGTTTTAACTATGATTATACCTTAAGGTATCCATATAGATAAGATATGAGATGTTCACGTTAAAGGTATCTATATAGATAAGATATGAGTTGTTCACGTATCTATATAGATGAGGAATGAGATATTAAAGGTAAAGGTATATATAGATAAGATATGAGATGACTATATAGATAGATTTATTTTAGTTTTAGCTATGATTATAGCTTAAGTTATCTATATAGATAATATATGAGATGTTCACGTTAAAGGTATCTATATAGATAAGATATGAGATGTTAAAGTTAAAGGTATCTATATAGATAAGATATGAGATGACTAGATAGATTTATTTCAGTTTTAGCTATGATTATAGCTTAAGGTGTCTATATAGATAAGATGAGATTTTCACTTTAAAAGTATCTATATAGATAAGATATGAGATGACTAGATAAATTTATTTTAGTTTTAGCTATGATTATAATTTAAGGTATCTATATAGATAAGATATGAGATGACTAGTTGGATTTATTATGTTTTTAGCTATGATTTGTGGACAAGCGACGAGTATTCCACACGAAGCCATCAAGAAGGCTACGGCCATGTACGACCAGATCACAATTCCCCCGAAGAAGTCTTCGACGCCGATCGACACAACGGAAAGGATTTTAGTAAGAGGTTTAGAGTCTGGCAAGGTCTAGTCTTGGAATGTCTTTGGTTTCCAGGTGGAAAACATGGATCCGATTGGCCAGATGGTCTTCAAAGACATCAAGAGCTTCAATCTGATCCAATCGGAAGTCTACCCGATCGCCTACCATACCAATGAGAACATGCTGATCTGTGCCCCGACTGGGGCTGGCAAGACCAACGTGGCTCTACTAACCATAGTCCAGACCATCAAGAGTTTCTTCGAGAATGACGTAGTCCGACTGGAAAGATTTAAGGTAAACATTGATTGATAAGTAAGGTTAGGTTAGCTGGTCAAAGTAGCTATGCTGTTCAAAGTCAAGGCCATCAAGAGCTTATTCGAGAATGACGTAGTCCATCCAGATAGATTGAAGGTAAATATTGATTGATAAGTAAGGTTAGATTTGCTGAGAGACCAGCTGATCAAGGTCCAGACCATCAAGAGCATCGAGAATGATGTAGTCCGTCTGGATAGATTAAAAGTACACATTGATTGTAAGTAAGGTTAGGTTAGGCTAGATTAGGTTAGGTTACCTCCCCATGGGAGAAGCCAAACTCCTTCTGGGCGCGTCCCACAGGTGGCGGATAGTTAGGGAACGCCCTCACCGGTTTGCCGGCGGGTAGTGGTCAAATAAAACAGCCACCGTGGACCAAATAGCGCAACGGAGGAGAAAACCTCCAAGAATAAAAAACATCGATGACGAACCTGGCTGACTGACACGGACACGATCTGGTAAAGGAATGGAAGGTTCTCGAAACAGGAGATGACGATTCTGGAAAAGCACCGGGACCCGGGTTACGGGTGTACTGAGGGCGGGGGACTCACTCAGAACAAAAAAATGACCCAAAATATATGAAATGGCGGACAAGAAACAAAATCCCCGGGCGGGTACCCAGATAGAGGGAATCCCGTCACCTGACAAACTCTTGTCAGGTGCTGCTCCACGGAATACGGGGGGAGCGCTTACAACAAGGGAGGTGACAACAAGGCAATGAACATGGATATGGAGATGGTTACGAGTGGACGAGGAGGAAAGGTGGGCCCAGCGACAGACAAAGTTACGGAAAACCTGGAGGAGATCATACCACAAGAGTGGAAAATCTTCGGGAAAAGAAGCTGTATTAAAGGGACACCGCCAACAAAAAACAGGCAGCAAAGTACGGAACGGGTAAATAAAAAAGAGAGAGCGCAAACAAAGAACGTATTCCAGCTCTGGAAAGCAACGGCCCTTGACAGCGAACAAGGAAAGGAATCTGAACAGGAGAGAGAACAAAATGCCACAAGCACCGATAGTTCCTCTGAGCTCACGATGGAGGCCAAAAAAAGGTAAAAAAGCAAAATAAAGGAAAATGAGAGAAAAAAAACGGAAGAAAGGAGAAGCGCGTGCACTGCAGGAGCTTCTCGACACAGTGGCGAAGAATATAATAGATCTACAAAAATGACTAAGGTAAACATAAATACTAAGCGGGAGATTAAAGAAGCGGTAAATAAACTAAGAGACAGCGCGAACAAAATGACTTCGGGCAGGGTACGGAACTTTCTAACAAAAGAGGAAGATAACAGTGAGGACGAAGAGTATAGCAGGGGAAGCAGGGAGACTGCGCAAATAAACACAAAAGAAATAGAAATAAAAGAAAAGGAACCTATCAGCGCGACAAAAGAGGTCAATAACGTAGAAGCGGAGCTGAGGTCAGAAAATAAGAGGCTCGGTGAGCGTCTGAAGGATGCCCAAGAACGGATTGCAAAGCTCGAAAAAAAACAGATTGGGTGGGTAAATTGCACCACAAAGATCACGAGAAAAATAATACAAGACATAGAGACGCTGGAGGACTTTAAGGAAGCAGAAAGTCTACCATGGGAGGAAGAGGTATTCGAGAACGTAAATGTGGTTGTGGGGAATCCCATAACCACGGATGATGAAGGGACAATGAAATGCGTACTCGTAGAGCCAGATGATGAAAAAATGGAGAGAAGCATTCAAAGAATATACTGCGACAGATTCCCAGAACTCAGTAATCCAACAAAAGATTTTGAAATCTTTGAGAATACGATAAGAATTGGGCGAGGAAACGAACACACCCAAAGAACAAGGAGTATGGCAAAAATTAAAACAGACGGGACAGACAAGAACATGTGGGATCACTTAATAAACTTGAGGATGGAAGCAGAAAGCGACAACGTGAGAAAGGTTGTTCTACACAGGACCAGGTTTATGGACACCAGGTTTATATAAAATGAGGAAAATGACCCAAACTGTATTCTTAGGTCGGGAGGTTGAAGTAGAAATCTACACGCCCAAAGAAACGAGACAAGGAGAAAACGAAGCAGTGCGAACCGGACAAAACAAGAAGGAAAGGGATTCGTTCGCCATAACTATCACTAGACAGAAGGGAGAATATATGACGCTACTAGATAAACTGAAGACAGTCATGAATAGCACGGCAGAGGCTAAAATAATCAGGAGTCTCAGAAGCTTCAAAAATGGAAGCCTGCTTATAGTCACCGACAGGGACGCGGAGGGTCTCCAAAAGGTAATAAACACAATCACGGAAGAGGTAAAAGATGTCAAAGTAAGAAATATCTCCAGCGAAAACAAACAAGCAGTACACATAAAGGGACTAGACGCGATGGCAACAAAAAATGATGTGGCCGAGGCATTAGCCACAGAGCTTGGCCTAACCGGTACGATAGACCCGATGAGATGGAAAGTGGGGAACTTAAGACCAAGCTACGGAAACACACAAGCGGTGACTGTCATGGTAGGGAAAGCTGACCACGACACGCTTATGACAAAGGACACATTAAGGGTAGGGCTGAGCAGATGCAAAGTACAAGAGAGGGTGGACGTCCCCCGATGCTATAAGTGCTGGAGCTATAGCCACCGGGCGAAGGAATGCCAGAGTGAGGTAGATAGATCCGAAGCTTGCTATAATTGTGGCAAACAAGGACATAACTCAAGGGAATGCGAAAACCAACCAGAATGTCCCCTTTGCGAGGAAACTGGCCACCGATCAGGAGGGGGCAGGTGCAAGAAATTCAGGGAAGCCCTAGCAAACCAACAGAAGAGAAGTAAGAAAACTGAGACCAGAGCATCAAACTAACAAACAATGAACACACGAAATATATATCGGAAGACGACACGGCGCACTGAGCACAGAGACAAAAGAATAAAATTTCTACAAATAAACCTCAACAGGAGCCAAGGTTGAATGGATCTAGCATTTAAAACAGCAGCTGAAAGAAAAGCAGACGTAATAATAGGTAGCGAGCCAAATAAAAACGGGACAAGAGGATGACATACAGATCCAAACAGACGTAGGAATTACTGAGTACTGGGCAAAATAAGAATAGCTAACCAAGGCGCGGGCAAAGGATTTGTCTGGATCGAAACGGCATACGGTATACACTACAGCTGCTACATATCGCCTAACTGCCAGAGGTGCGAATTTGAAAATTTCCTAAGCGAATTAGGCGAGGACATTGGCAAACGTCAAAAACAAAAACGGATCCTGGTAGGCGGGGACTTTAATTCAAAGGCCTATGCGTGGGGTTCGGATACACAGGATGAGAGAGGAAATCTTCTATTGGACTTTCTGGCACAACACGATCTGATAATCTGCAATGCGGGTAATGAGGCCAGGCAGGCGAGGACATTGGCAAACGTCAAAAACAAAAACGGATCCTGGTAGGCGGGGACTTTAACTCAAAGGCCTATGCGTGGGGTTCGGATACACAGGATGAGAGAGGAAATCTTCTATTGGACTTTCTGGCACAACACGATCTGATAATCTGCAATGCGGGTAATGAGGCCACCTTCAACGGAGAAACCAAAGCTCAATTATCGATATAACGATGGCAGGGAAAGAAACATATGACAACATGATGGACTGGGCAGTACTAAAAGAAACGGAGACCCTGTCGGATCACAAATATATAGAGTTTACACTGACAAGAAGCACAAAACTCGGAAAAGAAAATGAGCAAGAGGAATGCACCACAAGAAAATGAAAAATAAAAGCGGGTGATCTAGACATGTTCAAAGAGACACTAAAAAGGCAATTAAATAATAATGCATGGCTCCCAGAAGACGAAAACTTCCTGATAAATGCTGTACAAAAAACCTGTAATGAAGTACTTACCAAGTATAAGGGAAAGATGGGAAGTAAGCCAGCTGTTTACTGGTGGCATGAGGTGATAGCAGAGAGCAGACGACAGTGTATACGGGCAAGGCGGCTTGCCACGAGAGGTAGAAGCGCATATGGAAAGAATGCAGACAAGCAGCTATGGGTAAACTATTGAAAGTGCCGGGATTCCCTAAAGAAGGTAATAAAAGAAGCCAAACAACGCAAGTGGAACGAGCTGATGAAAGAGCTGGAAGATGACGTCTGGGGACTAGCGTACCAGATCGTCATGAAGAAAACCAAAATGCTGAGAGGCAATAATTCACTAGAGGAAGAAAAACAACTGAAATGGGCGGATAAACTCTTCCCAACCCACCGGCCGTTAAGCTGGACCCCACAAGAGAAGAAAGAAACCGACGAGATAGTACAGGAAATATCAGTAGAGGAATTAAGGACTGCGGTTACCCAAATGAAAAATGGAAAAGCACCTGGGCCGGATGGGATAACTCCGGAAATATTTAGAATAGTGCTAGAAAATCTCGAAGAGACCTGTAGAGCATGCCTGAATAGACTACTGAGAGAGGAGAGATTCCCGGAAATCTGGAAAACTGCTCGCTTAGTGCTTATAGAAAAACCGAAAAAACACAAAGACTCGGAGGACAGCTATCGACCTCTATGCTTACTAAATGTACCAGGGAAATTATGGGAAAACATCATAAGAGACAGACTGCAACAAGAGCTTGAAGAAAAAGGCGCCCTGTCAGAACAACAATATGGCTTCCGAAAAGGCAGATCAACTGTCGATGCTGTCAGGAAAATACAAGAGCTAGCAAGGGTTGCCTCCGCCCCTTCCTACCGACATAAGAAATTAGCGATAATGGTGGCACTAGACATACGAAATGCTTTAAACAGTGCACCGTGGTCTGAGATTTTGAAAACGCTGTAAGAACAAAAGATATCGGCATACCTAGTACGTCTGATAGTAAACTATTTTAGAGACAGGAAAATAGAAATAGGGAAAAGCAAAAAAATCGACGTAAGCAGCGGGGTGCCACAAGGCTCTGTCTTGGGTCCCACATTATGGATTGCATATTACGACAGGATACTCAGGCTGGTCCTCCGGAGGGAACTCACCTCCTGGCATACGCGGACGATTTGGCAGTGGTGGTGATAGATGGCAATGCGGAATACTTGAAACGGAAAGTGGAATGGTCGCTTAATATCATAGACCAGGAGCTGGAAGAAATGGGTCTTGAAATTGCTCCAGCAAAAGCATTGGTACTGGTGGGGAGAAGGACCCTATCTGAGATGAGCATAGGTTTTAAAAATACGACAATTAAAACAAAAAAAAGTATAAAATATTTGGGCATACGACTGGATAAAGACCTAAAAATGTATTCGCACTTGCAGGAAACAGAAAAAAACGTAAGCCATACAATAGCTGAGAAGGCTAATGACAAATGTTAAGGGACCAAGGGCGAGCCGCAGACGCACACTATGCACAGTGGCACTGTCAAAAATGCTGTACGGTACTCCTACGTGGTATGAATCGTTGATAAGAACTAAAAAATGTAGAAGAATGTATGAAAAAATACAGAGACAGCTGGCAATACGGATATGTAGTTCCTACAGGACGGCCTCGGCGGAAGCGCTGTCGGTAGTTGCCGGTCTGATGCCAATAGACCTGATGGCAAAAGAAAGGCTAAGAGGTACCTTGAAGGGGAGGAGAGCAGTGGTCGGATTAGAGAAGACACTATGCACGAATGGCAGACAAGATGGAACTAGGAAACTGGATGTGCGGTCTGCTGAAAACGAATCATCCCACTCATAGAACCATGGGTGACACGAGGATACGGAGAAGTAAATTACTTTCTCTCGCAGCTGCTGCTCGGACATGGTAGCTTCATGGCATACCTAGATCGCAGACATCTGAGGGAGACCGAAAATTGTGTGTTCTACCCGGACCTGGTGGATGATTGCCTCCCTACATTTTTCAACTGCCCCAGATGGGCGAAACAGCGGATGGAAATGGAAATAACGGTGGGAGGAAAGCTGACGCCAGAAAAGCTACAGGAGACAATGCTACAAAGCAGAGAATGCTGGGACGCAGTGGAGAAGCTAGCCGCATCTGTCATAATAGCAAAAGAGAAGGACGAAACGGATAGCAAAAAAAGAGGAATAAGATAAACAGAAGGCAAACCCCGAGCGAAGTAATGCTGAGAAGGCAGCCCCGCAAGGGGTTAGAATTGAGGAGTGGGTTTTTTAGTGGGTAGTCAAGCCACTGAGGCGAGTAGTCCCACACTCCCCAGAGCAATTTGAAGCACTGGGGGCCGTACGTAAATGTATTTTACCCCTCCTCCCGGAAAAAAAAGCTCGCCCACGACTTGGTGTACCAGACGGCTAAGGAAGAGACGGAGCCGGAGTCCTCCTACTTTCTGAATACAACAGGGCGGGCGGCCAGGGAACTTGGAGAACTAACGCAACGGGGAGTGCGACGATCGCCATTCTCGACCCTGAAATACTAATCAGTCCTGGAAGCTGCGGTGCGGGCTTCACATGGGCGATAGTTTCCGGGGTTAGGACTTACAGCAGCTACCTGTCGTCCAACACCACTTTATAGACCTTCTGCGCGCATTTGGACGACCTGGAAGCCAGCGTCAGGTCTACCGATGGCAAGGTCCTGATTGCGGGATACTTTAACGCGAAATGCGCTTGGTAGCCGACCTGGGTCCGGGAGAGCACGGGCTCCGCCTCCGTAATTGATGTCACTTTCGCGAGCGCGGGAGGCTTGAACAACGCATTAGCGGATGGAAGGCGCGAGACGTTGTCATGCTGAGTGACTACCCCTACATCACCTACAACAGATCCGAGCCGGCTACTAGAAGGTTGGGATTGCAACTTCAGTCCAGGAGCAGGCTAACAAACAGAATGGACAGGGAATCAATAAGTATCTGCGAAGAGGCAGAAACACTTCGACGCTCCCAACCTGAGGACTTGGTCATGGCTGCACTAACGGCCGTGGAAAGAGCGTCCGACGCGTCGATGCCCCGAAGAGCTGGGATTGGAGCAAGGACGCCCGTATTCTGGTGGTCCGCGAATCACCGCGAGTGCCTGCGTGCGAGGCGCAAGGCGCAGCGAGCTAGGACATCTGGCAACCGGGAGGCAGATAAACTTGTGGCGGCCCACAAGGCCGCGAGGAAACAGTTCCGCCTTGCTATTAAGAGCAACAAGGGGGCCTGCTGGAAGGAGCTACAAGAAACTGTCGACGCCGACTCCTGGGGGCGCCCTACCGTATCGTTACCGGAGTACTTGAACGCAGATTTCCCCCTGTAACAAAAGACCTCGTTGAACTGGATCGCATAATCGATGATCTGTTCCCGACTCACGAGGGACAAACCTGGAAAGCTGAGGGCGAAGAAGATCCCCCAGACTTCACAGAAGAAGAGATGCGGACAGCGGCGAAGAGGTTGCCCTCCAGTAAGGCGTCAGCCCTAGATGGTATTCCAAATGAGGCGGTCGTGGCTACGGTGGCTAGTGCTCCTTTCAGCGTACAACGCCAGCCTGCATGGGAGACGTTTTTATCCGCAGTGGAAGAGACGACGCCTGGTCCTCATCCCTAAGAGCACAGCGGGTTCCTACCGACCGCTGTGCATGCTAGGCACGACGGGCAAGCTCCTCGAGCGTATGGTACTGGCGAGGCTCGATGAGGCCATCGAGCATACCGGCGGATTGTCCGACAGACAGTTCGGCTTCCGCAAGGGCCGCTCGACACTGGATGCGATGAAAATCATATTGGACATCGCGCGTCGGGTGAACGCGAAGAAGTGCCGTTTCGCGACTCCCTGCGCGATGACTACATTGGGAATGCCTAGTTACTTAGTGGAGATGGTCATGAAGTACCTAACGGATTGACACCTGGTGTACAACGCCAAATGTGACGTGATCTAAATCTTTAAATCCAATAGTTTATTTATGTGTATTGTTGTGTAATGATGTTAATTAATGACACCAGTTTATTATAACCCTTGACGTTGTTATGTCATTAATGTGATCCAAAGCACGAATCTAAATAAATAAATAAACAACACGAACGCGGGACAGAGGAATCGCTGCATCACCGTTGTACTTCCACAGGGCTCGGTACTGGGACCTACATTATTTACGATAATTACTACGCCTCAACATGCCCGAGGGTGCAACCTTGATGGGGTCCGCGGACGACGTTGCCGTTGTAACCACGGAGCGGACGTCGGAACTGCTGGAGATCGGCCTGGTGGAGGCGGTGAGGACCGCACTGCACTGGCTCGCGAGTGCGGTGCTGTAAGGTACCCAGGCTCGGTACTGGGACCGACCCTGTGGAAAATTATGTACGATGATCTGCTACGCCTCAACATGCCAGAGGGTGCAACCTTGGTGGGGTTCGCGGACGCCGAAACTGCTGAAGATTGTCCTGGCGGAGGCGCTGAGGACCGCACTGCACTGACTCGCGAGTGTGTGACTGGAATAATAAACCCTTGAAATACCTCGGGGTTACCATCGACGCCAGGAAGATCTTCAGCGAACACGCGATGACGGCGGAGTGGGCGCAGGAGCTGCCGCGACTAATGCCGACCATTAAAAGGCTGGCCGCCGTTAGGGTAACATCGGCATATCAGACTGTGACGACCGGGGCGGTCTTGGTGCTAGTCAGCATCCCCACTGTTTGTTACTTCAGGGTGAAGTAAGCCTACTAGTGGATTGTATTAATACACAGACAGTTTATTTAATTCGTTTATTAATTCTATGCACTAATATTGGTTATAATGTTCTCTACTCTATCGCTGAATACACACACACTTTCTATCTATCTCAAGTTGCCAGGAGAGCTTAACTATAAGGGTCTTAAGAGTGGGGGTTACTTAACCCCCGCCGGTGAGAGAAATATGAATACTTAACACCCACTGCACCTCCTAGCGACGGAGAGGAAGCAATTTCACGAGCGGGGGCACAGGGTGAGACTCGACGAAGAACCGATTTGCCAGGCTCGGGGCAAGATTTTGCCCCTTCCAAAAAACAAACACTGGCGGCGTGGCAGCGGCTTGGGCGGCGAACCCAAAGAGCCGGTGGACACGCGAGGTGGCAGTATTGAACTCGCGCAGGTATGGCGAGGGCGACTAATATTTGACCCAGGTACTCACCTGCCATGGGTACTTTGGGGCTTATCTATACCGCATCGGAAAGGAGGTGGCGCCGAGGTGCAACCATTGTGACGAACACCCTAGACGATGTCTGGCCCATGCTGGTCAATTGGCCGACATGGGCCAGACATCGTTTAGGGACGTCTTGGACCAGGCCACGCAGTTGCGTGGCCTGGTCCAACGAGAGAGCTACAATGGAGATAACGACAGGCAGATGACAGAGCGGTGGAGACGAATTAACTAACGACGGCACGAGGTGAGACTCGACGAAGAAACGATTTGCCAGACCCGGCGCAAGAACGAGAATGGGGAACGAACAGCGGGAGTGGGCGGCGGACCTCAAGGGCCGGTCGACGCGCGAGGTCGCAGCATGGAGCTCGCGCTGGTACGGCGGGGTCGATTACCATTTGACCCAGGTACTTACCCATGGATGCTTTGGGACCTATCTGCACCGCATCGGAAAGGAGGTGGCGCCGAGGTGCAACCATTGAGACGACGCCCTGGACGATGCCTGGCACACGGTTTCCATTTGCGTTGCCTGGTCGAGAGAGCTACAATGGAGACCCGCTCTGGCAGATGCCAGAGCGGTGGAGACGAATTCACGAGTGGCGGCACGAGGTGAGACTCAACGAAGAACCGATTTGCCAGACCCGGCGCAAGAATGAGGAGCGGGAAGGAACACGGGAGTGGGCGGCGGACCCCAAGGGCCGGTGGACGCGCAAGGTCGCAGCATAGTGCTAGCTCAAGTACGGCGAGGTCGACTACCATTTGATCCAGGTACTCACCGGTCATGGGTGCTTTGGGGCTTATCTGCACCTAAAAGGAGGTGGCGGCGAGGTGTAACAATTGGAACGATGCCTGGCACACACTGCGTGGCCTGGTGCTACTGAGAGCTACTACGGAGACAACGACAGGCAGATGCCAGAGCGGTGGAGACGAATTCACGAGCGGCGGCACGAGGTGAGACTCGACGAAGAACCGATTTGCCAGTTGCGGCGCAAGAATGTGGAGCGGGAGTGGGCGGCGGCCCCCAAGGGCCGGTGGATGCGCGAGGTCGCAGCATTGTGCTCGCGCAGGTACGGTGTGGTCGACTACCATTTGATCCAGGTACTCATCGGCCATGGGTGCTTTGGGGCCTATCTGCACCGCATCGGAAAAGGTGGCGCCGGGGTGCAACCATTGTGACGACGCCCTGGACGATGCCTGGTACACGGTGGCCAATTGCATGGCCTGGTCCAACGAGAGAACTACAATGGAGACAACGACAGGCAGATGCCAGAGCGGTGGAGACGTAAGGAGAGCGTTACTACGCGGCCCCGCGGTTTGGGATGCCGTTCACCTCTTCGCCAGACAAGTGATGAGGGAGAAGAGCGACGCGGAGTGCGCCTGGGATAGTGCCAGAGTCCCGGCCCCGACGACGTGAGTGCCAAACTACAAAGGCGGCAGCTCGGCTGAACAACACCACAGGAGCCGGTCCGGTATATACGAGCCAGGGCTAAGTAATCCTCGCGCGGTTTCGCCCTGTCTCGGCCGAAAAGGGAGGGGTTTTCAGTGGGTAGAACCGATGCTAACATCAAGCCGGGTGAGTCCCACACTCCTCGGGGCGTTTGGTTTCGGCGTTCGTATGTAAAGGTATTTTCTACCAAAAAAAAGGTTGACAAGACCAGCTGATCAAGGTCAAGACCATCAAGAGCTTCTTTGAGAATGACATAGTCCATCTGAATAGATTACAGGTAAACATTGATTGATAAGTTAGGTTAGGTTAGCTGGCAAGACCAATGTAGCTCTGCTGACTACAGTCCAGACCAATAAGAGTTTCTTCGAGAATGGCATAGTGCGACTCTAAAGATTCAAAGTAAACATCGGTTGATAAGTAAGGTGTTCGATGATGCTTGTCTTGTGATTGTCTTGTCGGATCGGAAGCGTTATCTTAGTTTGTCTTGCAGATTGTATACATCTGTCCGATGAAGGCGCTCGCGGCGGAGATGGCTCGGAACTTCAGCCAGAAGCTGATGCCGCTCGGGGTGACGGTCAAGGAGTGCACCGGGGACATGCAGCTCACCCGGAAGGAGATCACCGAGACCCAGATGCTCGTCACCACCCCGGAGAAGTGGGACGTCATCACCCGAAAAGGAACCAGTGCGTAAACTTCTTTGTCTTATCTAGTCAATAGACCTTTTCATAGTTTACATTTTTTATACGCATACGTCAATTTCCGCCATGTTTCAGGCTTATGAGTAAATGTGCCCGAAACTTTCGTATTCCCGCCTTTTAAACAAGCCGGACGCGCATGCGCTTAACTAACCGTAAAAAGGTCTATTATAAATACAATTGTTATCTAGCCGATGCGGAACTGACCTCGCTGCTGAAGCTGCTCATCATAGACGAGGTGCACCTCTTGAACGGCGACCGCGGCCCGGTGATCGAAGCCCTCGTGGCCCGGACGCTCCGGCAGGTGGTAAACTCGCAGAACATGATCCGCATCATCGGCTTGTCCGCCACCCTGCCCAACTACATAGACGTGTCCAGGTTCCTGCGAGTCAACCCCGAAATCGGGTTGTTCTTCTTCGATTCCAGATACCGCTCCGTTCCACTCACACAGACCTTCATCGGTAAATTAAAAATATAGATAACTTTATAACTATTTAGTAAATTATAGATATATAGTAGATTATAGATAGATAGTAGATTATAGCTGGCTTAGGTTAGGTAGATTCAGATCCGCATCAGTAAATATAGATTGCTTTATCACCAGTTAATAGATTTTAGGTGGATAGATAATAGATTGTAGATAGATAGATAATAGATTGTAGATAGATAATAGATTGTAGATAATAGATTGTAGATAGATAGAGAATAAATTGTAGATAGATACATAATAGAGTGTAGATAGATCGATAATAGATTGTAGATAGATAGATAATAGATTGTAGATAGATAGATAATAGATTGTAGATAGATCGATAATAGATTGTAGATAATAGATTGTAGATAGATAGATAATAGATTGCAGATAGATAGTATCTAGATTATTTATTTATTTTGTATCTAGTTTAATGAAGTATCTAGACTATTTAGGTATCTAGATTCACTAAGTATCTAGTTTAATGAAGTATGTAGATCATATAAGTATCTAGATTGATGAAGTATCTAGATCCCATAAGTATCTAG
This sequence comes from Phosphuga atrata, assembly GCA_944588485.1. NCBI lineage: Eukaryota > Metazoa > Arthropoda > Insecta > Coleoptera > Silphidae > Phosphuga > Phosphuga atrata. Next base: position 12,579,108 of record OX155908.1, on the reverse strand, counting down.
ATTCATTAATTATCTAGATTAATTATTTATCTAGGGATTTTAGGTGTCTAGATTAATGTAGTATCCAAATGGTTTAGGTGTCCAGATTCATTAAGTATCTAGAATAATGAAGTATCTAGATTCATGGAGTATCCTAGATTCATTAAGCATCTAGTTTTATGAAGTATGTAGATCATATAGGTATCTAAATTAATGAAGTATCTAGATCGCATAGGTATCTAGATTCATTAATTATCTAGATTAATGAATTATCTAGGGGTTTTAGGTATCTAGATTCATTAAGTATCTAAATTATGTAATTCATTAAGTATCTAGATTCATTACGTGTCTAGATTCATTAAGTATCTAGATTCATGGAGAGTCTAGATTCATTAAGTATCTAGTTTAATGAAGTATGTAGATCATATTGGTATCTAGATTAATGAAGTATCTTGATCACATAAGTATCTAGATTCAATAATTATCTAGATTAATGAATTATCTAGGGGTTTTAGGTATCTAGATTCATAAAGTATCTAGATTAATGTAGTATCTAAATGGTTTAGGTATCGAGATTCATTAAGTATCTAGAATAATGAAATATCTAGATTCATTACGTATCTAGATTCATGGAGTATCTGGATTCATGTAGTATCTAGATTCATGTAGTATCTAGATTTATGTAGTATCTAGATTCATGTAGTATCTAGATTCATGTAGTATTTAGATTCATTAAGTATCTAGATTCATGGAGTATCTAGATTCATTAAGTATCTAGATCCATGGAGTATCTAGATTCATGGAGTATCTATTTTCATTATCTAGATAAGTGAGGTACCTAGACATTTACTATGTCTATATTCTAATTCGTTTTCATTGGATGTAATGCTATTCCTGTTTGTGTTTAGGTATTAAGGCGACGAAGCAGGTGCAGCAGAACATGGACACGGACGAGGTGTGCTTCGAGAAGGTGATCGAGTTCCTTCGGGGGGGGCACCAGGTCATGGTGTTTGTGCACGCGAGGAACCAGACGACACGGACGGCCAACTATCTCAAGGAGACCGCGCAGATGAAGGGGTTCACGCAGCTGTTCGAGCCGGACAAGAACTTCAAGGCGAAGAAGGCCGGCTGGGGCGCCAGCAACAAAGCCTTGGCCAACTTCTTGCCCTTCGGACTCGGCATACATCATGCAGGTAACTAACTAGACTGATTGGCCTGGATTAGATAACTGATTCTTGTGGCAGGAATGTTGAGGAAGGATCGGAACGAGGTGGAGAGGTGTTTCCTCGATGGGGCCATCAAAGTCTTGTGCTGCACGGCCACCCTCGCCTGGGGTGTCAATCTACCTGCCCACGCAGTCATAATCAAAGTAAGAATCTCTAGATATAGATAACATTGCCTAGATTATAACCTGCTCTAGAAATAGATAATGACACAGACTGTACTATCTGCATCATTCATAATTTAGCTACGAGTTATCTATAAGTTTACTGCGTCTAGCAACTATAAGCTCTACGTAATCTATGATTAACTATAAACTAGTTTGATCATCTATTAGCTATCTATGAATATCTATAAGTTATCTATGATTATAGTTATCTATCATATATAGATATAGTTATCTATCACATTATCTGTGGCTATCTATGATTATCTATAAGGTATCTATGTTTATCCATAAGCTATCTATGACTATAAGCTATCTGTGATTATCATACATTATCTATAATGATATAAAAGCTATCCATGATTAGCCATAAGCTATCCATGATCTATAAGCTTTGTATGACTATCTATAAGCTATCTGTGATTATCATACATTATCTATGATTATCTATAATCTACCTGTGGTTATCTACAAAGTATCTATGATTATCATACATTATCTATGATTATCTATAAGCTATCTATGAGCTATCTGTGATTATAATAGATTATCCATGATTATCTATAAGCTACCTAAGATTATCTCTAAGGCATCTATGATTATCATACATTATCTATGATTATCTATAAGTTATCTATGACTATCTATGAGCTATCTGTGATTATAATACATTATCTATGATTATCTATAAGCTACCTAAGATTATCTGTAAGGTATCTATGATTATCATACATTATCTGTGATTGTCTATAAGCTATCTATTACTATCTATGAGCTATCTGTGACTATCATACATTATCTATAATCTACCTATGGTTATCTATAAAGTATCTATGATTATCATACATTATCTATGATTATAAGCTATCTGTGATTATAATACATTATCTATGATTATCTATATGCTACCTAAGATTATCTCTAAGGTATCTATGATTATCATAGATTATCTATGATTATCTATAAGCTATCTATGAGCTATTTGTGATTATAATACATTATCTGTGATTATCTATAAGCTACCTAAGATCTATAAGCTATCTATGATTATCCTTAAGCTATCTATGATGATCTATAAGCTTTCTATGACTATCTATAAGCTATCTATCATCATACATTTTCTATGATTATCTATAAGCTGCCTATGATTATCTAGAAGCTATCTATGATTACCTATAAGGTATCTATGATTATCTATAAGCTATCTCTGATGATCTATAAGTTATCTATGACTATTTATAAGCTATCTGTGATTATCGTACATTATCTATGGATATCTATAACCTGCCTATGATTATCTGTAAATTATCTGTGAGTACCTATATGGTATCTATGATTATCCATAAGCAATCTCTGATGATCTATAAGTTATATATGACTAGCTATAAGCTATCTTTGATTATCATACATTATTTATGATTATCTATAAGCTGCCTATGATTATCTATTATTAATTATAAGCTATCTATGATTACCTATAAGGTATCTATGATTATCCATCATAGAAAGCTTATAGATCATCATAGATAGCTTATGGATAATCATAGATAGCTTATAGATCTTAGGTAGCTTATAGATAATCACAGATAATGTATTATAATCACAAATAGCTCATAGATAGCTGCCTATGATTATCTATAAAATATCTATGATTAACTATAAGGTATCTATGATTATCGATCTTTTATGATCTATAAGCTACGTATGATTATCATACATTATCTATGATTATCTATAAGCTACCTATGATTACCTATAAGGTATCTATGATTATCCATCATAGAAAGCTTATAGATCATCATAGATAGCTTATGGATAATCATAGATAGCTTATAGATCTTAGGTAGCTTATAGATAATCACAGATAATGTATTATAATCACAAATAGCTCATAGATAGCTGCCTATGATTATCTATAAAATATCTATGATTAACTATAAGGTATCTATGATTATCGATCTTTTATGATCTATAAGCTACGTATGATTAACATACATAATCTATGATTATCTATAAGATATCTATGATTACCTATAAGGTATCTATGATTATCCATAAGCTATCTCTGATGATCTATAAGCTATCTATGACTAACTATAAGCTATCTGTGATTATCATACATTATCTATGATTATCTATAAGCTGCCTATGATTATCTATAAGCTATATGTGATTACTTATATTGTATCTACGATTATATTGTAAGCTATCTCTGATGATCTATAAGCTATGTATGACTATCTATAAGCTATCTGTGATTATCATACATTATCTATAATTATCTATAAGTTGCCTATGATTATCTATAAACTTTCTATGATGATCTATAAGCTATCTATGACTATCTATAAGCTATCTGTGATTATCATACATTATCTATGATTATCTATAAGCTGCCTATGATTATCTATAGGTATCTATAAACTATCTAAGATGATATATAAGCAATCTGTGTTTATGATACAATATCTATGGTTATCATAAGCTACCTATGATTATCTATAAGTTATCTACGATTATCTATAAGCTACCTATAATTATAATTCATTATCTATTATTACTTATTGATTATTGGCTATCTATGAATGTCGTACATTATCTATGATTATCTATTTTTTAGGGGACGAAGTTGTACGATTCGAAGAAGGGGGCGTTCGTCGATCTGGACATTCTGGACGTGATGCAGATCTTCGGCAGGGCCGGGAGGCCCCAGTTCGACAGCTCTGGCCACGGGATCATCATCACTGGCTACGACAAGATGCACTTCTACCTCTCCTCGTTGACTAATCAGATTCCAATTGAGAGCAAACTGCTCAACGCCCTCACCGACAACCTCAACGCTGAAGTAAGAAAACTAGACAACATACAAGACTAAATAGACAAGACTAGATAGGATAGACAAGACTAATCTTAACTTAACTAACCTAACCTCACCGACAATCCCAACGCTAAAGTAAGAGAACTAAACAACATACAAGACTAAATAGACAAGACTAGATAGGATAGACAAGACTAGATAAATAAGACTTGGCAGTGAAGACTTCATTCTAGACTAGATAATGCTGGCTAAGTTTTACTGATTATGACTAATTATATTTATTTATTTTAAGGTTGTCTTAGGCAGTGTGTCTAATATCCAGGAGGCTGTGGAGTGGTTGACTTTCACTTATTTGTACAGAAGGATGAGGATTAATCCGCAGGTGTACGGACTCTCCTACTCAGACTTGCACGTAAGTGGTTTTAGACACAGAGTCTGTCTGAGATCGTTCTTGTTTTGTCTAAACGAGGCAATGCTGTGCGAGATAAGACGAGTTTGTCTTAAAGAGAACTAGGTGTAAAAGTCTATTGGATTAGGTGGGACTAATGGGTATGAGACCAAACAAGGTTTAATAAAGAGCAGGACGATTTGTCTAAATCTAAGTATTGATTGAGCGGATGTTTAATAAAAAATTGTCTAGGTTTGATAGAAAATTTTCTGGGTTTGATAGAAAGTTGTCTAGGTTTGGCAGAATATTATCTAAGCTTGATAAAAATGTCTAGGTTTGGTAAAAATTGTCTAGGTTTTATAGAAAATTGTCTAGATTTGATAGAAAATTGTTTAGGTTCAGTAGAGAATTGTCTAGGTTTGATAAAATTGTCTAAGTTTGATAGAAAATTGTCTAGGTTTATTATAAAATTGTCTAGGTTTGATAGAAATTTGTCTAGATTTGTTAAAAAATTGTCAAGCTTGCATAGAAAATTTTCTAGGTTTCATAGAAAATTGTCTAGGATTGATAGAAAATTGTCTAGTATTGATATAAAATTGTCAAGATTTGTTAAAAAAATGTCTAGCTTTCATTGAAAAGTGTCTAGGATTGATAGAAAATTGTCTAGATTTGACAGGAAATTGTCTAGGATTGATAGAAAATTGTCTAGGTTTGTTAGAAAATTGTCTAGGGTTGTTAGAAAATTGTCTAGATATGACCGAAAATTGTGTAGGTTTCATAGAAAATTGTCTAGGTTTGATAGAAAATTGTCTAGGATTGATAGAAAATTGTCTAGATTTGTTAACAAATTGTCTAGCTTGCATAGAAAATTGTCTAGGTTTCATAGAGAATTGTCTAGAATTGATAGAAAATTGTCTAGGATTGATATAAAATTGTCTAGATTTGTTAAAAAAATGTCTAGCTTTCATAGAAAAGTGTCTAGGATTGATAGAAAATTGTCTAGATATGACAGAAAATTGTCTAGACTCGATAGAAAATTGTCTAGGTTTGATAGAAAATTGTCTAGGTTTGTTAGAAAATTGTCTAGGGTTGATAGAAAATTGTCTAGATATGACAGAAAATTGTGTAGATTTATTAAAAAAAGTCTAGCTTTCATAGAAAAGTGTCTAGGATTGACAGAAAATTGTCTAGATTTGTTAGAAAATTGTCTAGGGTTGTTAGAAAATTGTCTAGGGTTGTTAGAAAATTGTCTAGATATAACAGAAAATTGTCTAGGTTTCATAGAAAATTGTCTAAGTTTCATAGAAAATTGTCTAGGATTGATAGAAAATTGTCTAGATTTGTTAAAAAATTGTCTAGCTTGCATAGAAAATTGTCTAGGTTTCATAGAAAATTGTCTAGGATGGATAGAAAATTGTCTAGGATTGATAGAAAATTGTCTAGTTTTGTTAAAAAAATTGTCTAGCTTGCATAGAAAATTGTCTAGGTTTCATAGAAAATTGTCTAGGATTGATATAAAATTGTCTAGATTTGTTAAAAAAATGTCTAGTTTTCATAGAAAAGTGTCTAGGATTGACAGAAAATCGTCTAGATTTGATAGAAAATTGTCTAGGTTTGTTAGAAAATTGTCTAGGGTTGTTAGAAAATTGTCTAGATATGACAGAAAATTGTGTAGGTTTCATAGAAAATTGTCTAGGATTGATAGAAAATTGTCTAGATTTGTTAAAAAATTGTCTAGCTTGCATAGAAAATTGTCTAGGTTTCATAGAAAATTGTCTAGGATGGATAGAAAATTGTCTAGGATTGATATAAAATTGTCTAGATTTGTTAAAAAAATGTCTAGGTTTCATAGAAAATTGTCGAGGTTTGATAGAAAATTGTCTAGATTTGACAGAAAATTGTCTAGATTTGTTAGAAAATTGTCTAAGTTTGATAGAAAATTGTTTAGGTTTGATAAAATTGGCAAGATTTGATAGAAAATGGTCTAGGTTTGATAGAAAATTGACAAGACTTAGACAGATCACACTTGATTTTAGGAAGATCCTGATTTGCGGCAGGCCATGTTCAGCTACTGCCACAACGCGGCCGTCCTCCTCGACAAGGCGCACATGATCCGCTACGACTCCAAGACCGGCGACCTGACGGCCACGAACCTGGGCCGCACCGCCAGCTACTACTACATCAACTTCGACACCATCGAGGTCTTCAACGCCCTCATCAGCCCCGCCATGACCGACTCCGACATCATCACCATGATGTGTCAGGCCACCGAATTCCAACAAATACAAGTAAACACTCATAGATATAGATGCTATAGTTAGGCATCCGACTGAGATACCTACTATTGTATCTATATAGATACATTGTGTCTCGATAGACGTAGACCCATTATATCTAAATAGATATAGACACTTTATATCTAGACATTGACGCATTGTACTAGATAGATAAAGGCACATTGGTTCTAGATAGACATTGACGCATTGTATCTAGATAGACATAGACACGTTGTGTCTATATAGACGTAGACACGTTCTGTCTATACAGACATAGACACGTTCTGTCTATACAGACATAGACACGTTATGCTATATAGACATGGACAGGTTAGACCTAGATAGATATTGCGACATTACATCTGGATTAACATAGACGCATTCTATCTAGAAAATCATACATACATTCTATTTAGACAAACACAGGCAAATTGTATCTAGATAGACATGGAGGCATTGGACCTAGATACATATAGACACATTGTTTCTAGATATACATGGACACATTTGTATCTAGACTGTCACAGACACATTGTATCTACATAAACACATAGTATCTGGAAAGACATTTGCACATTGTATCTAGAAAGACATAGTCGCATTGGACCTAAATAGATATTGACGCATTGTATCTAGATAAATATAGACACATTGTATCTAGATAGTCATGGACACATTGTATCTAGATAGACAAGGACACATTGTATTTGGATAGACATTCACACAATGTATCTAGATAGACAGACATATTGTTTCTAGATAGACGTAGATAAATTGTATTTAGATATACATAGTCATATTGCATCTAGATCTACATAGACACGTTGGAGCTAGATAGATTTTGATTCTGATTGTATCTGGATTGACATAGACACATTCTATTTAAATAATCTTAGACACATTCTATATAGACAGACATATAAACATTGTATCTAGATAGACATAGACGCATTAGACCTAGAAAGATTTTGACGCATTGTATCTAGATAGACCTAGACACATTGTATCTTCATAGTCATTGAAACATTGTATCTAGATAGACAAAGACACATCATATTTGGATAGACATTTGCTCATTGTATCTAGATAAACAACGACATATTGTTTCTAGGTAGACATAGAAATATTGAATTTAGATATACATCGATATATTGCATCTAGATGGACATAGACACCTATCTAGATCGACATAGACACATTGGACCTAGATAGATATTGATTCATTGTATCTGGACATTGACATAGACGCATTGTATCTAGATAATCTTAGACACATTTTATATGGACAGGCATACACATTGTCTGTAGATAGACAGACCCATTGGACCTAGATATATTTTGACGCATTGTATCTAGATACACAAAGTCACATTGTATCTATGTAGTCATAGACACATTGTATCTAGATAGACATAGATATAGACATTGTATTTAGATGTACATTGATAAATGTATCTAGATGGACATAGACACGTATCTAGATCGACATAAACATGTTGGACTGAGATTGATATTGACTCATTGTATCTGGTTTAACACAGACGCATTGTATCTTGGTACTTAGACACACAGAATCTTAGACACATTCTATTTAGACAGGCATAGACACATTGTATCTAGATAGACATAGACACATTGTATCTAGGTACTCATAGACACATTGTAGATACAATGTGAAACATTATTCAATGTGTTCAAACAAAATTCAATGTGTCTATCTAGATAGAGAGACAAAGACACATCGTATTTGGATACAAATTCGCACTTTGTATCTAGATAGACATAGACATATTGTTTCTAGATATACATAAATACATTCTATTTTGATATACATCGTCATATTGTATCTAGATGGACATAGACACGTATCTAGATCGACATAGACATAGATATTGACTCATTGTGTTTGGATTGACATAAACGCATTGTATTTAGATAATCTTAGACACATTCTATATAGACAGGCATAAACACATTGTATCTATATAGACATAGACGCATTGGACCTAGATAGATATTGCATCGCCTTGCAGCTATATAAACAGACACATTGTATTCAGATAGACATAGACACATTGTACCTAGATAGACAAAGACACATCGTATTTGGATAGACATTCGCACGTTGTATCTAGATAGGCATAGACACATTGTATTTAGATATACATCAACATATTGTATCTAGATGGACATAAACACGTATTTAGATCGACATAGACGTGCTGTACCTAGATAGATATTGACTCATTTTGTTTGGATTTACATAGACGCATTGTATCTAGATAATCTTCATCACATTCGTTTCACTTTGACACATTCTATATAGACAGACATATAAACATTGTATCTAAATAGACATAGACGCATTGGAACTAGATAGATATTGCATCGCATTGCATCTAGATAAACATAGATACATTGTATCTAGATAGTCATAGACACATTATATGTAGATAGTCAAAGACATCGTATTTGGATAGACATTCGAACTTTGTATCTAGGTGGACATATTGTTTCTAGATAGACATAGATACATTGTATTTAGATATACATCATCATATTGTATCTAGATGGATATAGACACGTACCAAGATCGACATAGACATGTTGTGCCTAGATAGATATTGACTCATTGTGTTTGGATTGACATAGACACATTGTATCTAGATAATATTAGACACATTCTATATAGACAGGCATAAACACATTGTATCTATATAGACATAGACGCATTGGACCTAGATAGATATTGCATCGCAATGCATCTAGATAAACATAGACACATTGTATCTAGATAGTCATAGACACATTGTATCTAGATAGACAAAGACGCATCGTATTTGGATAGACATTCGCACTTTGTATCTAGATAGACATAGACACATTGTTTTTAGATATACATCAACATATTGTATCTAGATGGACATAAACACGTATCTAGATCGACATAGACGTGTTTTACCTAGATATATATTGACTCATTGTGTTTGGATTTACATAGACGTATTGTATCTAGATAATCTTAGACACATTCTATATAGACAGGCATAAGCATATTTTATCTATATAGACATAGACGCATTGGACCTAGATAGAAATTGCATCGCAATGCATCTAGATAAACATAGACACATTGTATCTAGATAGTCATAGACACATTGTATCTAGATGGACAAAGATACATCGTATTTGGATAGACATTCGCACTTTGTATCTAGATAGACATATTGTTTTTAGATAGACATAGATACATTGTATTTAGATATACATCATCATATTGTATCTAGATGGACATAGACACTTATCTAGATCGACATAGACATGTTGTGCCTAGATAGATATTGACTCATTGTGTTTGGATTGACATAGACACATAGTATCTAGATAATCTTAGACACATTCTATATAGACAGGCATAAACACATTGTATCTATATAGACATAGACGCATTGGACCTAGATAGATATTGCATCGCAATGCATCTAGATAAACATAGACACATTGTATCTAGATAGTCATAGACACATTGTATCTAGATAGACAGAGACACATCGTATTTGGATAGACATTCGCACTTTGTATCTAGATAGACATAGACACATTGTTTTTAGATATGCATCAACATATTGTATCTAGATGGACATAAACACGTATCTAGATCGACATAGACGTATTTTACCTAGATATATATTGACTCATTGTGTTTGGATTTACATAGACGTATTGTATCTAGATAATCTTAGACACATTCTATATAGACAGGCATAAGCACATTTTATCTATATAGACATAGACGCATTGGACCTAGATAGAAATTGCATCGCAATGCATCTAGATAAACATAGACACATTGTATCTAGATAGTCATAGACACATTGTATCTAGATAGACAAGGACACATCGTATTTGGATGGACATTCGCACATTGTATCTAGTTAGACATATTGTTTCTAGATAGACATAGACACATAGTATTTAGATATACATCGTCATATTGTATCTATATGGACATAGACACGTATCTAAATCGACATATGCACGTTGGACCTAGATAGATATTGACATATTGTATCTGGATTGACATAGACATTTTGTATCTAGATAATCTTAGACACATTCTATATAGACAGGCATAGATACATTGTATCTAGATAGACATAGACGCATTGGACGTAGATAGATATTGACGCATTGTATCTAGATAGGCATAAACACATTGCATCTTGATAGACATTGAAACATTGTATCTAGATAGACAAAGACACATCGTATTTAAATAGACATTCACACATTGTATCTAGATAGACAAAGACATATTGTTTCTAGGTAGACATAGACACATTGTATTTAGATATACATCGACATATTGTATCTAGATGGACATAGACACGTATCTAGATCGACAGAGACTCGTTGGAGCTAGATAGATATTAACTCAATGTATCTGGATTAACATAGACGCGTTGTATCTAGATAATCTTAGAGACATTCTATTTAGACAGGCATAGACACATTGTATCTAGATAGACATAGACGCTTTGGACCTGGATAGATTTTGACGCACTGTATCTAAATAGACATAGAGACATTGTATCTTGATAGACATTGAAACATTGTATCTAGATATACAAAAACACATCGTATTTGGATAGACATTCGCACTTTGTATCTAGATAGACATAAACATATTGTTTCTAGATAGACATAGAAATATTGTATTTAGATATAAATCGATATATTGTATCTAGATGGACATAGACACGTATCTACATCGACATAGACACATTGGACCTACATAGATATTGATTCATTGTATCTGGACATTGACATAGACGCATTGTATGTAGATATTTTTAGACACATTTTATATGGACAGGCATAGACACATTGTCTCTAGACAGACATAGACGCATTGGACCTAGATATATTTTGACGCATTGTATCGAGATAGACATAGACACATTGTATCTATGTAGTTATAGACACATTGTATCTAGATAGACAAAGACATATCGTTTCTGGATAGACATTCGCACTTTGTATCTAGATAGACATAGACATATTTGTGTAAGCTACGCCCACATTCAAGTTGGTCACATCAGAACGATTATTGATATTAGATAAGATAAAGAAGCTTGTTATCTAGATATCTATAAAGTGATTTAGTGTTGTCTCTTTGTTGTAGGTGAGGCAGGAGGAGCTGGATGACTTGGACCAACTGCTGGACGAACACTGCGAGTGGAACGTACAAGGGGGCGTGGAAAACGTCCACGGCAAGGTGAACATCCTGATGCAGACTTATCTGTCCAGAGGCTACATCAAGTCGTTGTCGCTCGCCTCCGACATGGAATACATCACACAGGTAATCCAGATAACTGAGACTGGCGCTTATCTATATTTAGACTTATCTAGATAAGGTAATCCATTCGCAAATGAAACTAGATTTATACTTATCTAGATCCGATAACTCGGTCTTAAACGAGACTGGCGATTATCTATATTCAGACTTATCTAGATAATATAATCCATTCGTAAATGAACCTAGAATTAAACTTTTTCTAGATGAGATGTCTCAGTCTTAAATGAGACAGGAGCTTATCTAGATTTAGACTTGTCTAGATAAACTAATCCATTCGAAAATGAGACTGGTGCTTATCTGGATTTAGACTTACCTACATAAGATTACTCAGTCTTAAATGATACTGGCGCTTATCTATTTTCAGACTTATCTAGATAAGATATTCCATTCGCAAATAAGACTAGATTTAGACTTATCTAGATAAGATAACTCAGTCTAAAATGAGACTGGCGCTTATCTATATTCAGACTTATATATATATATAAGATAATCCATTCGTAAATGAGACTGGTGCCTATCTTGATTCAGACTTATCTACATAAGATAACTCAGTCTTAAATGAGACTGACGCTTATCTATATTCACAGTTATCTAGATAAGATAATCCTTTCGTAAATGAAACTAGATTTGTACTTATCTAGATGCGATAACTCAACCTTAAACTAGGCTGGCGATTATCTATATTTAGACTTATCTAGATAATATAATCCATTCGTAACTGAGCCTAGAATTAGACTTATCTAGATGAAATAACTTAGTCTTAAATGAGACAGGGGCTCATCTATATTCAGACTTATCTAGATAAGATAATCCTTTCGTAAATGAAACGAGATTTATTCTTATCTAGATGAGATAACTCAATCTTAAACAAGACTGGCGATTATCTATATTCAGACTTATCTAGATAACCTAAGCCATTCGAAAGTTAGATTGGAGCTGGTCTAGATTCAGAGTTATCTAGATTATCTTCCTAGAGTTCTGCGCGTATCGCGAGGTCCCTGTTTGATATCGCCATTCACGGGAACAAGGCGCTTCTGGCTGGTAGGTGTCTGCAAGTGGCGCAGATGTTCGAGCAACAGCTGTGGCCGACCCAATCGCCGCTGCGCCAGTTCCGGCATCTGGAGTCCGGCCTCATCGACAACGTGGAACGGTTCAATCTGCGCGTCGAGCAGCTGCGCGAGATGGACGAGAGGCAGATAGGACAGGCCGTGAGGAACGTGCGGTTGGCCGGGAAGGTCCAGCACTGCGCCTACGCCTTCCCCTCCGTCGAGGTCCAAGCCAGAATACAACCCATCACCAGGGGGGTTATCAGAGTTAAGATGTCCGTCACGCCCACATTCAAGTAAGTTACGCCCACATTCAACTCAATTACGCACAAATTACATTACACAACATTTATGTAAGTTACGCCCACATTTTTTAAAGTTACGCCCACATTTATGTAAGTTACGCCCACATTCAACTCAATTACGCATAAATTTTAGTAAGTTACGCCCACATTTATGCAAGCTACGCCTACATTTATGTAAGTTACGCCCACATTCAAGTTAGACCCTGAACGATTATTGATGTTAGATAGGTTAAAGAAGCTTGTTATCTAGATATCTATACTGGACTTACTAATATCTGGACTTTTAATATAAGATTAGGCAACCAATCAACCATTGATGCCAATAGGAACGCCTGTTTTTCAGAAGAAGGAATGTAATATATATATATATATATATATATATATATATATATATATATATATATGTAATAATGTTTTTTAATAAAATCGAGGTATCTAGAATCTAATCTGGTTAAGGTATATTCAACGTAATCTAGTTTAATTATCTAGATATTCCGTCCATTATCTATGTGGCGTCGATACGTTATCTATATAGTATTGATAGATTATGTAGAATCGATGTATTATCTATTATTAGAGGATGTTTGATTTAGGTGGAGCACGACGTATCATGGGAAGGCCACCGAGATGTTCTGGATCTGGATAGAGGACCCAGATACCGACGATATCTACCACACGGAGACCTGCAGCATCACCCGGAGCATCTGCGAGAAGGGCGAGCCGATCGAGCTGGTCTTCACCGTGCGATTGGTCGAGCCCAGACCCAGCCAGTATCTGGTCCGCGTCAGCAGCGACCGCTGGATGCGTAAGTTATCTATATAGATAACATTTTGGTTAGATAAAATCAGTCAATCTTTTGTGAACTGTGTTCGGAATGTAACATTCTTTACAGCCGCGTTTGAATAGTTGCATATTGGTAATGTTAATTGCGTATTCATCACCAAATAATGCTCTCTGAAAGCAACTTATAATGCTGTGTAGGCAACTTATAATGCTGTCTAGGCAACTTATAATGCTGTCTAGGCAACTTATACTGTGTAGGCAACTATAATGCTTTGTAGGCAACTTATAATGCTGTGTGGGCAACTTATAATGCTGCCTAGGAAACTTATAATGCTCCCTAGGCAACTTATAATGCACTCTAGGCAACTTATAATGCTCTCAGGCAACTTATAATGCTGCCTAGACAACTTATAATGCCGTGCAGGCAAGTTATAATACTGTTTAGGCAACTTATGCCATCTAGGCAACTTATAATGCTGTCTACGCAACTTATAATACTGTCTAAGCAACTTATAATGCTGTGTAGGGAACTTATAAAGCTGTGTAGGCAACTTATAATGCTGTCTAGGCAACTTATAATGCTCTGCAGGCAACTTATAATGCTGTGTAGGCAACTTATAATGCTGTCTAGGCAACTTGTAATGTAGTATAGGCAACTTATAATGCTGTCTAGGCAACTTATAAAGCTGTGTAGGCAACTTATAATGCTGTCTAGGCAACTTATAATGCTCTGCAGGCCACTTATATTGCTGTGTATGCAACTTATAATGCTGTCTATGCAACATAATGTTGTCTAAGCAACTTATAATGCAATGTAGGCAACTTATAATGCTGTGTAGGCAACTTATTATGCTGTATAGGTAACTTATAATGCTGTGCTGGCAACTTATAATGCTGCGTCGGCAACTTATAATGCTATCTAGGCAACATAATGCTGTGAAGGCTACTTATAATGCTCTGTGTAGGCATACTTAGTCTTAGCCAAATCCTCATTTTCTCTTTCTAGATGCCGTTTACACTTACCCGCTCTCCTTTTTGGACCTGCAGCTTCCGCAGAGCTTCACGCCACACACCGACCTCTTGGAGCTGCAGCCGCTGGAGGTATCTGCGCTAGGCAACCCGCTGTACGAGGCGCTGTACCCCTTCGGGCACTTCAACGTGGTGCAGACTCAGATCTTCCATTGCCTGTACCACACCGACAACAACGTCTTGCTCGGGGCGCCCACCGGCTCAGGCAAAACCATCGCAGCCGAAATCTGCATGTTCAGGCTCTTCAACAACAATCCGGAATTGAAGGTATCGTCTCCAATATTTGCTAAACTAGGCCATTAGTTATATTTCCAACTTTGCCTAGCTTTAGCTTTTCGTGATCTTTGGCAGTTTGTCTAGGCAAGAAACTAACGTCTTAATCAGGCGAAAGGAACAAGACTTGTCTAACTTAAGACATTCGTTAAATTTCCATTGTTGCCTAGCCTAGGTCATTTGGTTGATTTCCAGGATTGCCTAACCTTAGCTGTTCATGTTCTTTGGCAGTTTTTCTAGGCAAAAACCTAACGCTCTAATCAAGGAAAATGAGGAAGACCGCTATTGCCTAGCCAAAGGCATCGTTAAATTTTTCTTACTGCCCAGCCTAGACCATTTATTAGATTTTAAAAATTGCCTTGCCTTAGCTTTTCATGATCTTTGGCAGTTTGTCTAGGCAAGGGACTAACTCCGTAAACAGAAAAGACCAAGACCATTATTGCCTAGCTAAAGGCATTCGTTTAATTTCCATTGTTGCCTAGCCTAGGCCAGTTGTTTGATTTTCAACATTGCCTAGAATGACCTGCTTGTCTTCGGTAGTCTGCCTAGGCGAGAAACTAACGCCCAAATCAGGCAAAAGGGAAGGCCGCTATTGCCTAGATAAAGGTAAATGTATTCTTCAAATTTCTATTATTGCCTAGCCTAGGACATTTGTTTGGTTTCCAATATTGCATAGCCTTAGCTTCTCCTGATCTTTGGCAGTTTGTCTAGGCAAGAACCTAACGCTCTAATCAGGGAAAAGGAGCAAGACCGCTATTGCCTAGCCCTAGCCAAAGGCATTCTTTAAATTTCCATTACTGCCTAGCATAGTCCATTTGTTAGATTTCCAACGTTGCATAGCCTTAGCTTTTCATGATCTTTGGCAGTTTGTTTAGGCAAAGAACTAACAAAGTAATCAGAGTAAAGGAGCAAGACCATTATTGCCTAGCTAAAGGCATTCGTTTAAATTCAATTGTTGCCTGGCCTAGGTCACTTGTTTGATTTCCAACAATGCCTGCCCTACCTCATCATGCCTCTTGCAGTCTGTCTAGGCAAGAAACTGACGCCCTAATCAGGCAAAACGTGCAAGGCCCCTATTGCCTAACGCTTTAAATCGTTTCCTAGGTCTCTGTGATATTGCCTAAGTTCTTGTCTTATTGCTCATTTCTTTTCTGATTGCCTAGGTTCTTGTTTGATTACCTAGGTTCTTGTATGATTGCCCAAGTTTTTGTAGGATTGCCTAAGTCTTTGTATCATTGCCCAGGTCTTTTATCATTATCCAGGTCTTTGTATAATTGTCTAGGTCTCTGTATTATTGCCTAGGTTTTTTGCACCATTGCTTAGGTTTTTGTAGCATTGACTTGTGTGATTGGCCAGTTTTTTCTATGATTGCCTTGGTTCTTATACGATTGCCCTGGTCCATGTATGATTGCCTAGATTCTTATGGGATTGCCTAGATCTTTATATCATTATCCAGGTCTTTGTATCATTGCCTAGGTTTTATGCATCATTGCTTAGATTTTTGTACCATTGACTTATCTGATTGCCTAGGTTCTTGTATGATTACCCAGGTTCTTATATGATTGTCCAAATCCTTCTAGGATTGCCTAGGTCTTTCTAACATTGCCTAAGTATTTGTAACTATGCATAGAGTTTTGCTTCATTTGTTAAAGTTTTTGTACCATTGCCTTTTGTTTGATTGCCTAGGTTTTTCTACGATTTCCCAGGTCTTTGTATCGTTGTATAGGTCTTTGCATCATTGTTGAGGTTTTTGTACCATTGCTTTGTATGATTTGCCAGTTTTTACAAAACCAGGCCTGTGTACCATTGCTTAGGTCTTTGTATCATTGCCTAATTTTTTGGAGGATTGCTTAGGTTTTTGTGCCATTTCCTAGACTTTTGATCACTGCCAATGCTTTTACATCACCGCCTTGGTCTTTGTTTTATAGTCTAGGCCTTCATGTCATTGTCTAGGTCTTTGTATCATTGTATTGCATCAAGTAATCAGAGTGAAGGAGCAAGACCATTATTGCCTAGCTAAAGGCATTCGTTTAAATTCAATTGTTGCCTAGCCTAGGACACTTGTTTGATTTACAACAATGCCTAGCCTTACCTCTTCATGCCTCTGGCAGTGTGTCTAGGCATGAAACTGACGCCCTAATCAGGCAAAAGGTGCAAGGCTACCTAACCTAACCTAACTAAAGGCATTCGGCAGGCAACTATCGCCCTAATCAGGGAAAAGGGATAAGACCGCTATTGCCTAACTGAAGGTAAATGCATTAGTTAAATTTCTATTGTTGCCTAGCCTAGGCCTTTTGTTTGATTTCCAATATTGCCTAGCCTTAGCTTCTCATAATCTTTGGGTGTTTGTTTGGGCAAGAACCTAACGCCCTAATCAGGGGAAAGGAGTAAGACCGCTATTGCCTAGCCAAAGGCATTCGTTAAAAAACGATTACTGCCTAGCCTAGACCATTTTTTAGATTTCCATAATTGCCTTGCCTTAGCTTTTCATGATTCTTGGCAGTTTGTCTAGGCAAAGGACTAACGCCGTAAACAGAAAAGGAGCAAGACCATTATTGCCTAGCGAAAGGCATTTGTTTTATATCCATTGTTGCCTAGCCTAGGCCAGTTGTTTGATTTTCAACATTGCCTAGAATTACCTTTGCATGTCTTTGGCAGTCTGCCTAGGCGAGAAACTTACGCCCTAATCAGGCAAACGGTGCAAGGCCGCTATTGCCTAACTAAAGGCATTCGGCAGGAAACTCTTGCCCCAATAAGGGAAAATGGGTAAGACCGCTATTGCCTAGCTAAATGCAAATGCTTTCATTAAATTTCTATTGTTGCCTAGCCTAGGCCATTTGTTTGATTTCCAATATTATCTAGCCTCCTCATAATCTTTGGCAGTTTGTTTGGCCAGGAACCTAACGCCCTAATCAGGTAAAAGGAGTAAGACCGCTATTGCCTAGCCAAAGGCATTCGTTAAATTTCGATTACTGCCTAGCCTAGACCAAAATTGCATAGCCTTAGCTTTTCATGATCTTTGGCAGCTTATCTAGGCAAAGGACTATCGCCATAATCAGAGTAAAGGAACAAGACCTCCTATTGCCTATCTAAAGGCATTCGTTCAAATTCCATTGTTGCCTAGCCTAGGCATTTAGTTGGATTGCTAATATTGCATAGCCTTTTCATGTCTTTGGAAGTTTATTTTGGCAACAAACTAACGCTCTAATTAGACAAAAGGTCTGCAAGGCTACTATTACCTAACTAAAGGCATTCGGTTTGGAAACTATCGCTGCTATTTCCTAACTAAATCTAAAGGCATTCGTTAAATTTCCATTGTTGCCTAACCTAGGTGATTTGTTTGATTTCCTACATTGCCTAGCCTAGTATATCTAGTAATTTTCTCTTCCAGATCGTCTACATTGCGCCCTTAAAGGCGCTGGTAAGGGAACGGGTGGAAGACTGGAAGAGGAAGTTCGGGGGCGCTCTAAGGAAGAAGGTCGTCGAGATCACGGGGGATGTGACGCCCAGCGGGTCGGCCATCGCCGCCTCCAACATCATCATCACCACCCCCGAGAAATGGGACGGCATGAGTCGCGGCTGGCAGAACAGGAACTTCATCAGAGACGTAAATATTTTGTGGATATTTGTTATAGCATAAATCACATGATTTAGGCATTCATATTTACACCAAGCTTTGATTGGTTGCCTAGTCTCGCATTAGAAGTTGCTTATATTTCGCGTCTGGACTGTAAATTTGTTGATTGCTGTAGTTTAAGTTGCCTACTTAAGCAGCTCATCATGCAAGGCAAGATCAATGGTAAGAGAGGACCGGGGAGAAGACGAACCTCCTGGTTGCGGTACCTTAGACTGGTATGGAAAGACATCAGTCGAGTTGTTCCGTGCTGCTGTCAATAAAGTTATTATAGCGGGGATGATCGCCAACATTGGCTAGGCGGATATGGCACCAAGATGAAAAACATAAGCGACTTTTAATATTAGATTAGACAACCAATCGACCATTGATGACAATATGAACGCCTGTTTTTCAGGCAAATTTTCCTCTAACTAAATATTTACCGTTGTTTAAATTGTTGTAGGTTGGATTGATGATCATTGATGAGATCCATCTGCTCGGCGAAGACAGGGGGCCGGTCTTGGAGGTCATCGTATCACGTACGAACTTCATCTCTGACCGGACTGGGCGGCGCTTGAGAATCATCGGCCTCTCAACGGCCATGGCTAACGCCCGAGATCTCGCGACATGGCTCGGAATCGGCGAGGTAACCAATCACAATCAAGTTACTCGCGAGAAGGTGTTAGATTTAGTTAGGAAATAGCAGCGATAGTTTCCAAACCGAATGCCTTTAGTTAGGTAATAGTAGCCTTGCAGACCTTTTGTCTAATTAGAGCGTTAGTTTGTTGCCAAAATAAACTTCCAAAGACATGAAAAGGCTATGCAATATTAGCAATCCAACTAAATGCCTAGGCTAGGCAACAATGGAATTTGAACGAATGCCTTTAGATAGGCAATAGGAGGTCTTGTTCCTTTACTCTGATTATGGCGATAGTCCTTTGCCTAGATAAGCTGCCAAAGATCATGAAAAGCTAAGGCTATGCAATTTTGGTCTAGGCTAGGCAGTAATCGAAATTTAACGAATGCCTTTGGCTAGGCAATAGCGGTCTTACTCCTTTTACCTGATTAGGGCGTTAGGTTCCTGGCCAAACAAACTGCCAAAGATTATGAGGAGGCTAGATAATATTGGAAATCAAACAAATGGCCTAGGCTAGGCAACAATAGAAATTTAATGAAAGCATTTGCATTTAGCTAGGCAATAGCGGTCTTACCCATTTTCCCTTATTGGGGCAAGAGTTTCCTGCCGAGTAGTGTTCAAGCTTCTTGCTCGAAGCGAAGCCACTTAACCAGTGATAATCACAAAGAGACGTGGTCGTGATTTTAGTTTGAAGCGAAGCCACGCACTTTTCAGTTACTCAACCTGTGATAATCACACTGAAGCGACTCACATGAAGGCGTGGTCGTGCTTCTTGCCCGAAGCGAAGCCACGCCCTCTTCAGTTACTTAATCAGCGATAAACACAAACAAGCGTTATTTTCACGAAGACAGTTATATAACCTTTGATAATTCAGTTTTCTAACCACTCACAGGAAGGCGTGATCATGCTTCTTGCTTGAAGCGGAGCCACTCCTTCAGTCAGTTAACTAGTGATAATCACATTGATGCGACTCATAAGATGGCACGGTTGTGTTTCTTGTTCGAAATGAAGCCACGCCTTCTGCAGTTACTTACGCAGTGATAATCACACTGAAGCGATCTACAAGAAGGGTACCACGACTTCTTCTATCTCGTTGTAGTCCGATTATCACTGGTAAAGTAACTGAAGAGGCGTGGCTTCGTATTGAGCAAACAGCACGACCACGCTTTCATGTGTGTCGTGTGTGCTGCTTGCTTGAAGAGAAACCACGCCCTCTTCAGTTATTTAATCGGTGATAATCACACTGAAGCTACTTATAATCACAATAAAACTAACCCCTATACTATAAGGTGTGGTCGTGCTTCTTGCTCGAAACGAAGCCACGCCTTCTTCGGTGGTATTCATGTTTCATTTTTTTTAGATGGGATTGTATAATTTCCGGCCGTCGGTGCGTCCCGTGCCTCTGGAGGTGCACATATCGGGCTTCCCAGGGAAGCACTACTGCCCGCGGATGATGTCGATGAATCGGCCCGCCTACCAGGCGATCAGGCAGCACGCGCCCGACTCGCCCTCGCTGGTCTTCTGCTCGTCCAGGAAGCAGACGCGGCTCACCGCCTTCGACCTCATCACCTACCTCGTCACCGACTCCGACCCCAAGCAGTGGCTGCACTGCGAGGAGGAGGCCATGGAACGCATACTCTCCAACGTTCTAGGCAAGTTATTCTACAATTCCTTCTCTCATTTTTTGCATATTTAGTTTGCCTAGACTTACATAGCATCGCCTAGTATACATATCGTAGAACACTTTAGGTTGTTTCGACTTGATCTTCCTATTTATGCTTTTCCAGGATTGCCAAAATCCCTTAAAAATAGGCTTTTCTATTAGCCACAATGTTTCGTTGGTTGCATAACTGCTTAACAGTAGGAGTTTGTGTAAGCGGTATTGCCACTTTGTTATTGTTTTTACAAACGTTGCATAAAGCTTAGCGGCAGTGCCTAGAGTTTTGAAACGTTTCCTAGGTCTCTGTGTCATTACCTAAGTCCCTGTCTTAGTCCACAGTTTCTTATCTGATTGCCCAGTTTCCTGTATGATTGTCTAAGTTCTTGTATGATTGCCAAGGTTCTTGCATGATTGCCAAGGTTCTTGCATGATTGCCAAGGTTCTTGCATGATTGCCTAGGTTCTTGTCTGATTACCCAGGTCCCTTTATGATTGGCCAGGTTCTTACATGTTTGCCTAGGTCGTTGTATCATTGCACAGGTTCTTGTGCGATTGTCAAGGTTCTTGCATGATTGCCTAGGTTCTTGTCTGATTACCCAGGCTCTTGTATGATTGGCCAGGTTCTTACATGTTTGCCTAGGTCTTTGTATCATTGCACAGGTTCTTGTGCGATTGCCAAGGTTCTTGCATGATTGCCTAGGTTCTTGTCTGATTACCCAGGTCTTTGTATCATTTCACAAGTCTTTGTATCATTGCGTAGATTTTTCTATCATTGCCTGGGCTTTCGTGTCATTGCCTAAGTCTTTGTATCATCGTCTAGGTTTTGCTTCTTTCTTTAGTTCTTTGTATCTTTGCCTAGGTTTTTGTACCATTGCCTTGTATGATTGCCCAGTTTTTTTATGATTGCCTAGCTTCTTGTATGATTACCCAGTTTCTTGTATGATTGCCCATGCCTTTGTAGGATTGCCTAGGTATTTGTATATTTGTCCAGGTATTTTTACCATTGCCTAGGTCTTTGTATCATTGCCCAGCTCTTTGTATCATTGTCCAGGTCTTGGTATCATTGTTGAGGTCTTTGTATCATTTCCTAGGTTTTTGCATCATTGCTTAGGTTTTGGTACAGTTTTTTATGATTGCCTTGATTCTTATAGGATTTGTCCAGGCCCTCGTATAATTGCCTAGATTCTTGTAGAATTGCGTAGGTCTTGTATTATTACCCAGGTCTTTGTATCATTTCCTAGGCTTTTGCATCATTGCTTAGGTTTTGGTACAGTTTTTATGATTGCCTTGATTCTTATAGGATTGTCCAGGCCCTCGTATAATTGCCTACATTCTTGTAGGATTGCCTAGGTCTTGTATTATTACCCATGTCTTTGTATCATTACCCAGGTCTTTGTATCATTACCCAGGTCTTTGTATCATTGCCCAGCTTTTTGGATCATTGTCTAGGTCTTTGTAACATTACCTAAGCATTTGTGTCATTGCCTAGATCTTTGTATCATTGCCTAGGATTTTTGCATCACTGCTTAGGTCTTTGTACCATTGCCTTTTGTAAGTTTAGCCATATTTTTATGATTGCCTTGGTTTTTCTACGATTGCCCAGGTTTTTGTATCATTGCCTAGATCTTTGCATCATTGTATAGATCTTTGTATCATTGCCTAGGTTTTGGTATCATTGTTCCTTGTACCATTGTCTTGTATGATTGCCCAGTTTGTATGAATGCCCGTCTTTGTATTATAGTATAGACTTTCATGTCATTGCCTATGTATTTGTATCATTGCCTAGGTGTTTGGACCATTGTCTATATCTTTGAGGGGTTTTATACCTTGGGTTTTTGCATCACTGCTTAGGTCTTCGTACCGTTGCCTTTTGTAAACTTTTCCATTTTTTATGATTGCCTTGATTTTTCTACGATTGCCCAGGTCTTATTGTATCGTTGCCTAGATCTTTGCATCATTGTATAAGTCTTTGTATCTTTGCCTAGGTTTTGTCATCATTGTTGAGGTCCTTCTACCATTGTCTTGTATGATTGCCTAGTTTATATGAATGCTCAGTTTTTCAAAACCAGATATTTGTACCATTGCCTAAGTTTTTGCACCATTCCTTAGATCTTTTTTCCATTTCCTAGGCTTTTGTATCAATGCCTATGCCTGTACATCACCGCCTAGGTTTTTTTTATTATAGCATAGACCTTAATGTCATTGTCTATGTCTGTATATCATTGTCTGAGTTTTTGGCCCATTGTCTAGATCTTTGAATTATAGCTCACATTTTTGAATGATTGTCTAGATATGCATAATTGACTATATTAGACTAACGAATGTTTGTCATTGCAGATCCGGACTTGCGTCAATTTCTGTCGTTCGGCATTGGGATCCATCACGCCGGTCTGCAGGAGCGCGACAGGAAGACTGTGGAGGAACTCTTCGTCAATCAGAAGATTCAGGTGCTGATCGCCACGGGCACTCTCGCCTGGGGTGTCAACTTCCCCGCCCACTTGGTCGTCATCAAAGGTAAAGCCGCCAATGAGAAGCAGCGAAATGTTTTTAACCACGCCCATTTAGATTCATAGCTTAACCGGATACGCTCCTGCTGGTGGTTGTTGTTGTCGGTCACGCCTACTTCTTGCTACGACGATCAATAGCCCCTCCCATATTATTTGTTTAAAGTAGCAGGAATCATTGTTAAGATTCGTTAATCGTTTATTAATATATCGTTTATACCCAAAGAAGGCGTTGATACTTCGGTTGTGAATATTATTAAGCCACGCCCGCAATGCGAAAGTGTCCATTTGGTCTGCATCCATCTTCTCATCGCCCATATTAGTGAGGCCCACTTTGTGTATTACGATAATTAGTCACGCCCACTTTGGGTATTATGATAATTAGTCACGCCCACTTTGGGTATTATGATAATTAGTCACGCCCACTTTGGGTATTATGGTAATTAGTCACGCCCACAATGCTGAACTAAAACAGGAATCTGGGGATGTGGTCTGTGTTCATCGTTTCAGCAACCACCAATCACTTGTAATAAAAAGTAATTGTAATTTAGAAATGGGCGTGGTTTATACAATTTTGAACTATAGCCTTGTCTATATAAACCTAAGTTTATTTAGGTTTTTGTAGATTTATCTATTGTTATCTAGACGCTTACAACGATGAACTAAGACGGGAAAGTGTGGGTGTGGCTTGCAACAACCAATCGCATGTAATAAAAAGTAATTGTAGTTTAGAAATGGGCGTGGTTTATACAATTTTGAACTATAGCTTTGTCTAAATAAACCTAAGCTTATTTAGGTTTTTGTAGATTTGTCTATTGTTATCTAGATGCCTAGAATGATGAACTAAGATGGGAAAGTGTGGGTGTGGCTTGCAACAACCAATCGCATGTAATAAAAAGTAATTGTAGTTTAGAAATGGGCGTGGTTTATACAATTTTGAACTATAGCTTTGTCTAAATAAACCTAAGCTTATTTAGGTTTTTGTAGATTTGTCTATTCTTATCTAGATGCCTAGAATGATGAACTAAGATGGGAAAGTGTGGGTGTGGCTTGCAACAACCAATCGCATGTAATAAAAAGTAATTGTAGTTTTGCAATGGGCGTGGTTTATACAATTTTAAACTAAAGCCTTGTCTATATAAACCTAAGCTCATTTAGGTTTTTGTAGACTTATCTATTCTTTTATAAACGCCTACAGTGCTGAACCAAGATGGGATAGTGTGGGTGTGGCCTAAACCCATCATCCCACCACTCATATCAGTCACGCCCACTTTGGATATAATAATAATTAGTCACGCTCACAATGCTGAACTACAACAAGAAAGTGTGGGTGTGGTCTGTGCCCATTGTTTCAGCAACAACCAATCGCATATAGCAGAAGGCAATTGTAGTTTTGGAATGGGCGTGGTTTAAACGATTTTGAACTGTAGCTTTGCCCACATAAACCTAAGCTTATTTAGGTGTTTGTATACTTATCTATATTCTTTCTTATCTAGACCAACTTAAGCTTATTTAGGTGTTTGTAGACTTATTCTTTCTTATCTAGAGCAACCTAACCTAAGCATCTTTAGGTGTTTGTAGACTTATTCTTTCTTATCTAGAGCAACCTAACCTAAGCTTATTTAGGTGTTTATATACTTTTTTTATTGTTATCTATTGTTATCTATTTCTATGAATGATTTGTAGGTACTGAGTATTTTGATGGGTCGATCAAGAGGTACGTGGACATGCCGATCACGGACGTGCTGCAGATGATGGGCAGGGCGGGCCGGCCGCAGTTCGACAATAGCGGCGTCGCGTGCGTGTTCGTGCACGATATCAAGAAGAACTTCTACAAGCAGTTCCTGTACGAGCCGTTCCCGGTCGAGTCGAACCTGATGCAGGTGCTGCCCGACCACGTCAACGCCGAGATCGCCGCCGAAACGGTGCCCACCAAGGCCAACCTGATGGAGTACATCACCTGGACCTACTTCTTCCGAAGGTCAGCAGTAATCCAGCTTAGTCTAGGATTAGGTTTACGCAGACAAAGTATAGGTCTAGACCGACGCAGTCCAATCTACGTTTAGACAGACGTAGTCTGATGTAGGTTAGGTTTGAAAAAAGTAACCTAGGTTTTGGTGGGCGTTTAACTACAACTAGTTTAAGCCACTCTGAATTTAGTTTAGGCAGGCGTAGTCTAGGTTTAGTGAGATGTAGACTAATCTAGGTTTAGGCAGGCAAAGTTTAATCTAGTTTAGGCTTAGGAGCAATGTAGATTGTCTAATTTTTTATGATTTTCTAGGTTCTTGTACTATTTCGCAGGTACTTGTAGGATTGTCTAGGTTTTGTATCATTGTTCAGGTCTTTGTGTCACTGCCTAGGTCTTTGAATCATTGTCTAGATAGTTGCATCATTGCTTAGGTCTTTATTCCATTGCCTTGTATGATTGCAAAAGTTTTTTTTTATGATTACCTAGGTGCTATTATGATAACCCAGGTCTTTGTATCATTGCCTAAATCTTCATATCATTGCTTACTTTTTTATATCATTGCTTAGGTTTTTACATCATTGCTTGGGTCTTTGTTCCATTTTCTGGACCTCCATCATTCTCCAGGTCGTTTTATCATTGCCCAGTACTTTGTATCATTGTCTAGGTCTTTGAAAGTTGCCTAGGTTTAGGTGGACGTAACTAGTTTAGGCCACTCTGAATTTAGTTTAAGCAGACATAGTCTAGGTTTAGAGAGACGTAGTCTAATCTAGGTTTAGGCAGGAAAAGTTTAATCCAGTTTAGGTTTAGGAGCAGTGTAGATTGTTTTGTTTTATGATTTCCTAGGTTCTTGTACGATTGCCCAGGTCCTTGTAGGATTGCCTGGGTTTTGTATCATTGTTCAGGTCTTTGTGTCATTTCCTAGGTCTTTGAAACACTGCCTAGGTATTTGTATAATTGCTTAGGTCTTTCTACCATTGCCTAGATTTTTGCATCGTTCGGCTTAGTTCTTTGTACCATTGCCTTGTATGATTGCACAGTTTTTTATGATTGCCTAGGTCCTTGTAAGATTGCCCGGGTCCTTGTAGGTTTGCCTAGCCCTTTGTTTCATTGCCCAGGTCTTTGTATCACTGCCTAGGTCTTTGTACAATTGCCTAGATAGTTGCATCATTGCTCAGATCTTTGTACCATTGCCCAGTATGATTGCAAAAGTTTTTTTTATGATTGCCTTGGTTCTTGTATGATATCCCAAGTCTTTATATCATTGCATAAGTCTTCGTATTATTGCTTAGGTTTTTACATAATTGCTTAAGTTTTTGTACCATTTTCTGGGCCTTTGTATCATTGTCCAGGTCTTTGTATCATTGTCCAGGACTTTGTATCATTGCCTAGCTCTTTGAAAGTTGCCTAGGTTTTGGTGGGCGTAACTAGTTTAGGCCACTCTCAATTTAGTTTAAGCAGACGTAGTCTAGGTTTAGAGAGACGTAGTCTAGGTTTAGAGAGACGTAGTCTAGGTTTAGAGAGACGTAGTCTAATCTAGGCTTAGGCAGACAAAGTTTAATCTAGTTTAGGTTTAGGAGCAGTGTAGATTGTCTAGTTTTTATAATTTCCTAGGTTCTTGTACGATTGCCCAGGTCCTTGTGGGATTGCCTAGGTTTTGTAACATTGTTCAGGTCTTTATGTCATGGTCTTTGAATCACTGCCTAGGTATTTGTAAAATTGCCTAGGTCTTTCTATCATTGTCTAGATTTTTGCATCATTGCTTAGTTCTTTGTGACATTGCCTTGCTTGATTGCACAGTTTTTTCATGACTGCCTAGGTCCTTGTAAGATTGCCCGGTTCCTTGTAGAATTGTCTAGTTCTTTGTTTCATTGTCTAGGTATTTGTATCACTGCCTAGGTCTTTGTATAATTGCCTAGATAGTTGCATCATTGCTTAGGTATTTATACCATTGCCTTGTATGATTGCAAAAGTTTTTTATGAGTACCTAGGTTCTTGTATGATAACCCAGGTCTTTGTATCATTGCCTAAATCTTCGTATCATTGCTTAAGTCTTTGAAAGTTGCCTAAGTTTAGGTGGGCGTAACAAGTTTATGCCACTATGAATTTAGTTTAAGCAGACGTAGTCTAGGTTTAGAGAGACGTAGCCTAATATAGGTTTAGGCAGGCAAAGTTCAATTTATTTTAGGTTTAGAAGCAGTGTAGATTGTCTAGTTTTTTATAATTTTCTAGGTTCTTGTACGATTGCCAAGGTACTTGTAGGATTGCCTAGATTTTATATCATTGTTCAGGTCTTTATGTCATTGTGTAAGTCTTTGAATCACTGCCTAGGTATTTGTAAAATTGCCTAGGTCTTTCTACCATTGCCTAGATTTTTGTATCGTTGCTTAGTTCTATGTACCATTGCCTTGCATGATTTCACAGTTTTCTTATGATTGCCTAAGTCCTTGTAAGATTTCCCAGGTCCTAGTTCTTAGTTTCATTCCGAGGTCTTTGTATAATTGCCTATATAGTTGCATCATTGCTCAGATCTTGGTACCATTGCCTTGTATGATTGCAAAAGTTTTTTATGATTGCCTAGGTTCTTGTATCATATCCCAGGTCTTTGTATCATTGCCTAGATCTTTGCATCATTGCTTAGGTTTTTACATCATTACTTACATCTTTGTACCATTGTCTGGGCCTTTGTATCATTGTCCAGGTCTTTGTTTCATTGCCCAGGGCTTTGTATCATTGCCTAGGTCTTTATATAATTGCCTAGGATTTTGCACTATTGCTTAGATCTTTGTACCATTGCCTAGGTCTTTATACCACTGTCTAGGCCTAGCACAGACATAAGTTTTGGAAGACGTAGTCTAGGCTTAGGAAGACGTAGTCTAGGTTTAGACAGACTTAGTGCAATGTAGTTTAGGTTTACGAAATGTCTAGTCTAGGTTTAGATGGCCGTAACTAGTTTAGGCAGATGTTATCTAGTGTCATAGACGTAGTTTAGACTTAGGGAGGTGTAGTCTAGTCTAAACTAGGTTTAGACGGACATAGTCTAGTTTAGCCTAGGTTTAGACAGACGTAGTCAGGGCTTAAGGAGGTTTAGTTTAGTCTACGTTCAGGCAGACGTAATCAGGGCTTAAAGAGGTTTAGTCTAGTCTAGGTTTAGGCAGACGTAGTCTAGGGAGGTTAGTTTCAGACTTAGTCTTAGGGGAGTGTCTAGTCTATACTAAGTTTAGACAAACAAGATCTAGTCTAACCTAGGTTTAGGAAGACGATGTCTAGTCTAGCCTTGGTTTGATTTCTAGTTTAGGCTTAGCGAGGTTTAATCTATTCTAAATTAGGTTTAAACAGAAAGTCTACTCCAGCCTAGGTTTAGGCAGACGTAGTCTAGGCTCAGGTAAGTGTAATCTAGTCTAGGTTTAGGCCGATATAGTCTAGGGTTAGGAAGGTGTAGTCTAGTCTAAACTAAGTTTAGACAAACATGTTCTGGTCTAACCTAGGTTTAGCAAGACGATATCTAGGTTTGGGTGGGCGTAACTAGTTTAGGCTGTTCAGTCTTGTCCAGTCTTCAAAAACATGTTATCTGCTAGAATCAGTTAATTTAGATGACATTTGAATCTGTTTACAGACTTTTGGAGAATCCCTCGTACTACAGTCTGGCAGATATCCAGCCGGAGAACGTGAACCGGCACCTGAGCGATCTGGTAGACTCGGTCGTGAGCGTCCTCGCCGACAGCGGATGCGTCCACGTCACAGAATCCGTAAGTATCCGAACTAATAATAAAATAGATAACATCTAGACTAGACGTATCGTTATCTAGATAAATTATAGACTTATCTGTATTTTGTTTATAGACACATATCTAGATATATCACAACGCAGATAATTTATCTATAAGTTTAGATATGCATTATCTATAATCCCGAAATAATCTGTGTTAATATAATTATCTATATCTTACGCTATAACACGGATAATGTAGATATGGATAACTAGATATCTAGAAATATAATCCATGTTCTAGTTATTCTTGACTTATCCGTATCTAGACAGATAACCGTATCTAGACTAGACATATATCTTTATCTAGATAAATTAATGTTCTAGACTTATCCGTATTTTGTTTATAGACACATATCTAGATACATCATAACACAGATAAACCATCCGTATATTTATATATTGATTACTTAATCTATATCTAAACAATCCTCAAATAATCTTTGTTAATATTGTTATCTATATGTTACCCTAGCTCACGGATAATCTAGATATAGATAACTTATATAACTGTTATATCCGCATTGCTTTTTGTCTAGGAGAACGCGGTTCACTACGAGGCGACGTTCTTTGTAATTTCATTCAGGCATAGTCTAGTCTAGGTTTTAGTCAGACATGGACTAGTATAGTCTAGGTTTAGACAGACTTGTTGTAATCTAGCCTAGATACAGGCATAAATAGTCTAACTTAAGTTTATGCAGACAATATATTTATCTATATGTTACCCTAGCACACGGATAATCTAAATATAGATAATTTATCCGCATTGCTTGTTATCTAGGAGAACGCGGTTCACTACGAGGCGACGTTCTTCGTAATTTCATTCAGGCATAGTCTAGTCTAGGTTTCAGTCAGACATGGACTAGTCTAGTCTAGGTTTAGACAGACTTGTAGTAATCTAGCCTAGATTTAGGCAGAGATGGTCTAGCTTAAGTTTATGCAGACAATATATTTATCTATATGTTACCCTAGCACACGGATAATCTAAATATAGATAATTTATCCGCATTGCTTGTTATCTAGGAGAACGCGGTTCACTACGAGGCGACGTTCTTCGTAATTTCATTCAGGCATAGTCTATTCTAGCTTTCAGTCAGACATGGACTAGTCTAGTCTAGGTTTAGACAGACTTGTAGTAATCTAGCCTAGATTTAGGCAGAGATGGTCTAGCTTAAGTTTATGCAGACAAAATATTTATCTATATGTTACCCTAGCACTAGGATAATCTAAATATAGATAACTTATCCGCATTGCTTGTTATCTAGGAGAACGCGGTTCACTACGAGGCGACGTTCTTCGGCCAGGTGGCGTCGTTCTATTACCTATCCCACAAGACCATGCGCCACTTCCAGGACTCGCTCAAGGACGACAGCTCCATCATAGATCTGTTATCTATCATGTGCCATGCGACCGAGTACGCCCTCTTCCCCGTCAGACACAACGAGGACAAGATCAACATGTAAGTACACTCTTTTACAATAGATAACAGATATTATCTAGGGATAGATAACATGGATGTTCTATTGGAAGATCATACAGATTATCTACATCTGTGTTTGTTATGTATCTACTGACAAATAATACAGATTATCTATGTTTGGTATATATGTTTCTTTTCTATTATCTACGCTTTTTATCAATATTTATTATCTATGCTTATCTATATTTATTATCTATGCTTGTTATCTATTGTATATGCTACTTATCTATTATCTATACTTTTTTAATTATCTATGCGTGCTATCTACCATCTATGTGTTTTATATATTATCGATGGTTATCTATATTTGTTATTTATTATCTATCTCTGCTTGATATCTAAGTTTATTATCTCTGTGTGTTTCTATTATATATGCTTGTTATCTATCATCTATATTTCCTATCTATTATCTATGCTTCTTATCTATTATCTATACGTGCTATCTATCTTTGTTATCTATTATCCACAATTGCTATCTATAATCTATGTCTGTACCATCTATATTAGCTATCTATTATCTAAGCCTCTTATCTATACGTAATATCTATATTTGTTATCTATTATCCACAGTTGCTATCTATAATTTATGTCTCTACCATCTATATTAGTTATCTATTATTTATGCTTGTTATCTATTATTTATACGTGATATCTATGTTTGTTATCTATTATCCACAATAGCTATCTATAACCTATGTCTCTACCATCTATATTAGTTATCTATTATTTATGCTTGTTATCTATTATCTATACGTGATATCTATGTTTGTTATCTATTATCCACAGTTGCTATCTATAATCTATGTCTCTACCATCTATAATAGCTATATATTATCTATGATTGTTATCTATTATCTATACGTCCTATCTATGTTTGTTATCTATTATCCACAATTGCTATCTATAATCTATGTCTACCATCTATATTAGTTATCTATTATTTACGCTTGTTATCTATTATCTATACGTGCTATCTATGTTTGTTATCTATTATCCACAATTACTATCTATAATTTATGTCTACCATCTATATTAGTTATCTATTATTTATGCTTGTTATCTATTATCTATAGGTGATATCTATGTTTGTTATCTATTATCCACAGTTGCTATCTATAATTTATGTCTCTACCATCTATATTAGTTATCTATTATTTATGCTTGTTATCTATTATTTATACGTGATATCTATGTTTGTTATCTATTATCCACAATAGCTATCTATAACCTATGTCTCTACCATCTATATTAGTTATCTATTATTTATGCTTGTTATCTATTATCTATACGTGATATCTATGTTTGATATCTATTATCCCCAGTTGCTATCTATAAGCTATGTCTCTTCCATCTATATTAGCTATCTATTATCTATGCATGTTATCTATTATCTATACGTGCTATCTATGTTTGTTATCTATTATCCACAATTGCTATCTATAATCTATGTCTATACCATCTATATTAGCTATCTATTACGCTTGTTATCTAATATCTATACGTGCTATTTTTGTTTGTTATCTATTATCCACAATTGCTATCTATAATCTCTGTCTTTACCATCTATACTAGCTATCTATTATTTACGCTTGTTATCTATCATCTATACGTGCTATCTATGTTTGTTATACATTATCCACAATTGCTATCTATAATCTATGTCTCTATCATCTATATTAGCTATCTATTATTTATGCTTGTTATCTATTATCTATACCTGCTATCTATGTTTTTATCTATTATCCACAATTTCTATCTATAATCTATGTCTCTACCATCTATATTACCTATCTATTATCTATGCTTCTTATCTATTATCTATACGTGATATCTATGTTTGTTATCTAATATCCACAATTGCTATCTATAGTCTATGTCTCTACCATCTATATTACTTATCTATTATCTATGCTTCTTATCAATTATCTATACGTGATATCTAAGTTTGTTATCTATTATCCACATTAGCTATCGATAATCTATGTCTACCATCTGTATTAGCTATCTATTATTTACGCTTGTTATCTATTATCTATACGTGCTATCTATGTTTGCTATCTATAATGTATGTCTCTACTATCTATATTAGCTATGCTTGTTATCTATAATCTATACGTGATATCTATGTTTGTTATCTATTATCCACAATTGCTATCTATAATCTATGTCTCT
This sequence comes from Phosphuga atrata, assembly GCA_944588485.1. Classification (NCBI taxonomy): domain Eukaryota; kingdom Metazoa; phylum Arthropoda; class Insecta; order Coleoptera; family Silphidae; genus Phosphuga; species Phosphuga atrata. The sequence continues at coordinate 12,545,662 of OX155908.1, read as the reverse complement.
ACCATCTATATGAGCTATCTATTATTTATGCTTATTATCTATCCGTGCTATCTATGTCAGTTATCTGCTATTATAATCTATGTATATTGTCTATAAACGATGTTTTTTATATATTATCTATAGTTATCTATATCGTTTAGGGAGTTGGCTAAGGTTTTGAGTCTGAAGCTGCACGGCCAGGCGATAGACTCGCCTCACGTGAAGGTGTTCATCTTGCTGCATATGTATCTGGGGGATCGAGAGCTGCCCAATCAGGAGTACATCGTGGACTGCAAGTCCGTGCTGGATCAGGCGCTCCGTATCCTGCAGGTTAGTCTAGATAATCTTAGCTAGGACTGGTCCCAATTGGGCGTTAATTGAACTTCCCGGCGTGACTGTTAAAGTTCCCGGTCATAAGTGGACGAGACTTTTTAATCTTTTTAGTTAGATGTAGGCGTGACTGTTAAACCTTCTCGGTCAGAAGTAGGCGTCACTATTAAATTTTGGGGGCTGAAAGTGGGCGTGATTATAAACCTTCTTGGTAACAAGTAGACTTTCTCGGTCAGAAGTAGGCATGACTATTAAACTTCCCGGACAAAAGTGAACTTGAAGATTAAACATCCACGCCGGAAATGGGCGTGATAATTGAATTTTTCGGGCAAAAGTGGGCGTGAATATTAAACTTCCCAGTCCCAACTGTGTTGTGAGGCTGCCACCAATGTTGTGAAAGGGGTTGGATGGGAACCACCGCCGACTTCAATGTTGAGAGGGAAGGACTGCTGAAAAACAATTCTTCGGTCTCTGAGATATATCTAATTATCTCGGGATCTTGTAATGTTCACCAGGATTCGCAAGGCACGTAGTTTGTCGAATAATAGTTGAGTTGGTTTTAACAATTTAATTAAACAATAATACAATACAACGATATAACTTAAGACTTGAGAACTCATAGCTTACCACTCTTTTCTTTCTTACTTTCTTACTGACAACTTGGGAAATGGTATTTATACCATTTCCGAGTTAGATTAAACCTTCCGAGTTAGATGCGAGACTATTAAACCTTCTCAATCAGAAGTAGGCATGACTATTAAACTTTCCTGCTATAAGTGGGCGTGAACCTTCTCGGTAAGAAGTAGTTGTGACTATTAAAATATCTGGGTCAGAAGTAGGCGTGACTAATAAACTTCCCTGGCAGAAGTGGGCGTAAATATTAAACTTCCCGGTCCCAACTGGTTGTGACTTTTAAACTATCTGAGTTAGATGTAGGCTTGACTATTAAACCTTACTGGTCAGAAGTGGGCGCGCCTATTAAACTTTCTGGCCAGAAGTGGGCGTGAACCTTCTCGGTAAGAAGTAGGTGTGACTATTAAAGTTTCTGGGTCAGTAGTAGGCGTGACTATTAAACTTTCTGGACAGAAGTGGTCGTGAGTATTAAGGGGTGACATCACAGTAGAGCACGGTAAAGGAGCTATATTTTTGGGATTTCTTTTTCTCTCAATGAACAGATCAATCGAAAAACGGTAAAGTAAGTTTAATAATATTATTACAAAACTACAAAAAATATTTTTTTTTTTTACACAAAATTTCGGCTGTGTGGCACTTGTCCGGAGACGCCTATTTTTGGAAGGTGGTCCACGGGCGAACATCTAGACAATTTTTGACCTCTAACAAAAAATCTAAGTTTTTTAGTTTCTATATATTAACAGCTATGGAGCCACGTAGGATTATTTCGATATATTGATTTTTGGCGAAATGGTGCACGTTTTGAAAAAAAGTCGAAAATTTAACCAAAAAAAAATTCATTATATTGTTCATAAAAAAAAACAAGTAGTATAAAAAAAAATCCGTGGCTCGATAGAGTTAGGTTTTTGGAATATACTACCGAAATTTCAGATCGATCGGTGAAGATTTGCCCGAGCAATGTGTCCGCCCAGTTAAGAAAAACTGGTTTCGAGAAAAACGCGTTTAAAGTTTTAAGTCTAATCTGCGATGCCTGCACCACTGGCCTTCTAAAACTGGCCTACAACAACTGGCCTTCTAAATCTATCTCCTCCTCTTTTTTGCTATTCCGAATTGCTTTTAAATCGATGCGGGCTTAAATCTCTCCTTCTGTATGCGTTTCTCTTCCAGGTTCATGCATTCATGCAGTTGCTGACTTTTTAACCCAATTTTCATGTCCATGACCTGAATTATACGTAGACTTGATATTAACCCGTCGTTAAAAACACACGATGTGATGTTTGTAGTAATATCGAGGACTGCTTTGCCGGAATGCGTAGTTTTTGGAGCCAGCGCCCACACCGTCGAGTTGAAGTTTTCATTGCTGTTTTGTGTGAAACCCCCGATGCAGCGAGTGAAAAGATCATCCGTAGTGAGTTGTTGATAAACTGGCTGAATAGCTTCATAAACTCCATCACACATTGGTGCTTTGTGCGTATAAGCATCCAAAGTGTCCAAAGATTTCGCCCTTTGCCACGAGCACCATGAATTTTCTCCAATCGGGCAATCGTCGTGTTTCGTCAATCGTCAATGTGGCCCTTATAGCTTTCTTCATTTGTTCAACTGATTCACAATTTCTGACGCCTGACTGACGCCAACTGACGCTATACACCTATTCTTGGAATGTATAGTACATATAGTGACTCCTATAGACACTCTTAAATACTTAAGACTTTTCGGAGGGCAGGTCTTTCCCCATAGACTACCGTTATACCTGCTTCCATACTCGATAATTACAGCGCGCCTCGGGGTAACAAAAGGCGCTCGGCGCATACCTGAGAGGCGTTGCGGCAGAATGGAAAATTTGGGCATTATGACATTTTTGCCGCATTCCATCTTTTGGTATGTCATTTTTAAAACCCTAAAGCAACTTTTAAGCAAATAAAAAAAAATCGAAATTTTACTGTGATGTCCCCCCCCTTAAACTTCCCGGTCACAACTGGTCGCGAGTTTTAAACCTTCTGTGTTAGATGTAGGCGTGAGTATTTAACCTTATCGGTCAGAAATAGACGTGACTATTGAACTTTCCTGCAAGAAGTGTCTGCAAGAAGTGTCTGGGTCAGTAGTAGGCGTGACTATTGAACTACCCGGACAGAAGTGGGCGTGATTATTAACCATCCACGCCGGAAATGGACGTGACAATTAAACTTCCGGGCAGAAGTGGGCGTGTTTATAAAGCTTCCGTAATTAGACAGAAATGGGCGTGACTGTTTAACTTCCCTTTAACTTCAGAAGTGAACGAGACCAAAAATATTAACAACCACCCACCGCATATCCATTAAAGTTAAGACCCTAAATGAGCGTGGCTAACGGCGTTTCGTGGCGTCTCATTGGTAGCTACACCTGAATTTGTCGAGGCCACACTACAAAAACTGTTCCGATATTTTCAGGCAATGATTGACATAGTCGTGAATTCGGGTTGGCTGTCGACCACGATCCGCACTATCAACCTGATGCAGATGATGATTCAAGGCAGCTGGATCTCCGAGCCGGACCTGCTGACCGTCCCAAACCTGACCCAGCCCACGATTTCAGCCCTGCGGCGGCAAATCGACTCCAGCCCCGGCCTCAAATCCCTCTCGGCGGACACACTAGCCGGGCTCAAACTCTCCAGTCTGAGACACCCCGACCAGCTAGACACCGCCCTGACCAACGTATACGGGACGCGCATCGCCAACGAGATGCGCACTTTCCTGCGTGGCGTTCCCTGGATCGAGACGCGGATCGGCTTGCGAGACGGCACAGGGGCGGAGCTCGACGGCGCCGTCGCGGCCGGGGCGGAGTTCGAAGTGAGCGCGGAGTTCGCGAGGACCGGCGGAGATCTGAACGTGTCCAGCAGACGCTTCACCAAGAAGAAGGACGAGGGCTGGTTCCTGTGCGTCGGCCTAGGCGACGAGGTCTGCGGCATGAAGAGGGTCACGATACACAGGAGGTCCACCAGCTCCATCAGAGTTTCTGCCCCTAATTACCCCGGTGAGTTCGGTATTAGACTAAGATTATAATTAGTTTAACAAACTAGACTAGACTAGGCTAGACTAGACAAGATTAGACTGAACAAGACTGGACAAGACTAGACAAGACTAGACAAGACTAGACAAGACTAGACAAGATTAGACAAGACTAGACAAGACTTGACAAAACTAGACAAGACTAGACAAGACTTGACTAGACAAGACTAGACAAGACTAGACAAGACTAGACAAGACTAGACAAGACTAGACAAGACTAGACAAGACAAGACTAGGCAAGACTAGACAAGACTAGAGAAGACTAGACAAGACTAGAGAGAACTAGACTAGACAAGATAAGTTTAGACAAGACTAGACAAGGCTACACAAGGTTAGACAAGACTAGACAAGGCTAGACAAGAGAAGACTAGACAAGGGTATGCACGACTAGACAAGGTTTTTAATAATTTTTAATTACGATAATACTAGGCTATACAATACTAGACAAGACTTGAAAAGACTAGATAAAGCTAGGCAAGACCAGACAAAATTCTAGATAATACAAATGCAGACAGGATTTACCCTGACAAGTCTAGACTAAGCTGATTTAGATAAACATTTTTAGGCAACTTTGTCTACACGGTCTACTTGCTGTCCGACTCCTATCTAGGCTTGGACCAGCAGTATGAAATCCCGGTCCAAGTAAAAGCAGCCTAAACCCATCAGCTGAGCCTAATCCAGGGCTTAACAAACCTTAAACCGAAGTCTGAACAAAAGGCGGGAAGAGAACCGAAGGAAACTAATCTGTGATTGAGTTTGTTTGTTTTTTAATAATTTATACACGCAAGAGGAAAGCATTTAATAATAAGGATATATTATGAGTTACTCTGCTCCTAGTCTGGACTGAAAAATTTTAGTCCCGTTCCAATTCCAGTCCAAATTGGTTTCAGTAAGTTTTACTTAGTCCAAAATAGATTACTCTAAAATATAGGATTAGTTAATATAAAGAGGAGCTAGCTAATTTTTAGTCTAAAACTAAGTACGGTATAATCTAGGTAATTCGGCCGTTGGTTAATCGGACGATACGTTCATTACTCCGGCGGTCTGGAGACCGCTCGTGCTTTTTCCTCTCACCACTCTTTCTGATAATCCGGCGGTTGTCTGGTCCCATGTGTCGGATTATCGAGATTATATTGTATTAGTTGAAAGCTGGTATTGTTTAGGCCAAGGTTTAGGCTATCTTGGCTAGTTTCTTTTGATACTAAATTGTTTAACCTTTATCGAACGAATGTTACATATATGTAACATTTAAAATACGTTACTTAATACGTAAAATACGTTTACTATCGATCAGAAAATCAGTACAATAAAGGTTAAACAAGCTCACACAATATTTTACTGGTTTTAGACTATCTGTTATTATTTTCTTGTGGTGCTAAATCCTTAAAACAAGTTTCCACCAAAATTTGGTAAAACATTAAGGGCTAAGTACTGTCCTGCCTGAAACAACAAATTGGGTACGGTCCTGTTCATTTAGTGCAGGCTGATGATGGCTTGATGATTTTGTGTTGGCTATTCTGTACATAGTGTTCGGTGCTATTGCATAACCAAGATGAATTTAAGCTGGGAATATTGGGAAACTTACCCAAAAACCGATAAAGAAATGGAAATTGGTTGAATTTTTAAGTTTAGTTTCGGATTTTAATTCGAAATTTACCTTTTTTTTCTTGTGGCTTTGGTGAAGTTACGCGTCTGAAGTTGTTGTCCCTGCACTAACGTCACCCTAATTTTGACAAACGTCACTCGTCCCAATGTTTACAAACGTTGATAAAATGTGACGGAACCGCACCGCCAACAGATAACCGATATTTTTTTACGCCCGCTTACCATGACCTCCGAGGCCAAATACCGCCTGCTCGTCGACGACTACGAGACCTCCAACTACCTCCGCGTCAGCTTCCCCACTTTCGCCGCCTTCACCGTCATCCTGCCCTTCACCGCCTTCATCTTCTGCATCCTCTACTCCATCATCTACTACTTCGAGCAATCCACCGCCACCCAATGCCATGCCTACAACATCCTACCCTCCGTCTCCGCCGCCATCGGCGGCTACTCCCCCCAACGAGAAGTCTGGAAGGTTGCTATCATCACAGCTGCTATACCCAGGTTAGAACAATAGATTAGATTATACAGTTGAGACAAGATGTTTTAGATTAGATAACGTGGACAAGACTGTGTAGTTTGTATTAGAGTAGACAGTCTAGACAAGATGCACTGGATTAGGCGGTCTAGACAAGGCGAACTAAATTAGGCAATCTAGATGAGATGAACTAGATTAGGCAGTCAAGATGAGACAAACTAGATTAGGCAGTGTAGATGCACTATATTAGACATTTTATCAAGACTCAAGTCATTATAAAGACTCGGTGGTTTACACAGACTGTAATTGGTGACATGGGCTATGTTAGATTATCTAGATTATTAAATGGATTAAACTGGATTAGGCAGACTGAATTAATTGAACTGAGCCGATCGAGCTTGTTTTAACTTGTTCGTGTTCTCTTCTAGGTGTGTTTTTATCTATCTGTTTAAGAATTACAACAAGCTTGTCTTGTCCCGGAACATCCATTGCCTCCTCATCTCTGAAGTTGTACTGCATGTTGTGGAGAATGTATCGTTAATTTGCCTGTCGGTCTTCGACTCTTCACATTTCTATCGTAAGTTAAGTTCACATTGATTACTCAGCCTTGGACTAACTTAGTAGTCAAGACTAAGTACATCTTGGACTTAGACTAACTTAGTAGTCAAGATGTGCTTAGTCTTAATGACTTAATCTTGACTACTTAACTCTTTCCCTGTGAATTACTTTTTTGAACTGATGTGATTGTGTGCTCATTATTCTGAACATTACATTATAGCCCGTGTGGAATACTTTTATAACTTTGTATTATTTGCAATAATTTGCAAATATTGCCAAATTTTCAAAAACCAAAATCTTGAAATACAAAGTTTTGTTTTTTTGTTGATTTGAGTGGACAAACTTTGCAAAATTCTTTTATTTTGTGTCAAAATTGCACAAAAACCTCAAAATAATTTGCAAAAATTGCCAAATTTCAGAAACCAAAATCTCTATTCGAAGCAAATTTTGTTTTTTTGTTGATTTGAGTGGACAAACTTTGCAAAACTCATTTGTTTTATTTCAAAATTGGACGAAAGTGTCAAAATAATTGGCAAATATTGCTAAATACAAGAAAAACAAAATCTATACGAAACAAAATTGATTTTATTTTCGTTGATTGAGGGGACAAATCTTTCAAAATTCCTTTGTTCTTTGTCAAAATTGGACGAAAACGTCAAAATAATTTCCAAAAATTGGCAAATTTTGTAAAGCCAAAATCTATTTAAAGCAAATTTTGTTTTTTTGTTGATTTTAGTGGACACACTTTGAAAAATTCTTTTGTTTTATGTCAAAATTGAACGAAAACTACAAAATAATTTGCAAAAATTGCCAAATTTTCAAAAACCAAAATCTCTATTCGAAGCAAACTTTGTTTTTTTGTTGATTTAAGTGGATACACTTTGAAAAATTCTTTTGTTTTATGTCAAAATTGAACGAAAACGACAAAATAATTTGCAAAAATTGCCAAATTTTCAAAAACCAAAATCTCTATTTGAAGCAAATTTTGTTTTTTTGTTGATTTGAGTGGACAAACTTTGCAAAACTCATTTGTTTTATTTCAAAATTGGACGAAAGTGTCAAAATAATTGGCAAATATTGCTAAATACAAGAAAAACAAAATCTATACGAAACAAAATTGATTTTATTTTCGTTGATTGAGGGGACAAATCTTTCAAAATTCCTTTGTTCTTTGTCAAAATTGGACGAAAACGTCAAAATAATTTCCAAAAATTGGCAAATTTTGTAAAGCCAAAATCTATTTAAAGCAAATTTTGTTTTTTTGTTGATTTTAGTGGACACACTTTGAAAAATTCTTTTGTTTTATGTCAAAATTGAACGAAAACTACAAAATAATTTGCAAAAATTGCCAAATTTTCAAAAACCAAAATCTCTATTCGAAGCAAACTTTGTTTTTTTGTTGATTTAAGTGGATACACTTTGAAAAATTCTTTTGTTTTATGTCAAAATTGAACGAAAACGACAAAATAATTTGCAAAAATTGCCAAATTTTCAAAAACCAAAATCTCTATTTGAAGCAAATTTTGTTTTTTTGTTGATTTGAGTGGACAAACTTTGCAAAACTCATTTGTTTTATTTCAAAATTGGACGAAAGTGTCAAAATAATTGGCAAATATTGCTAAATACAAGAAAAACAAAATCTATACGAAACAAAATTGATTTTATTTTCGTTGATTGAGGGGACAAATCTTTCAAAATTCCTTTGTTCTTTGTCAAAATTGGACGAAAACGTCAAAATAATTTCCAAAAATTGGCAAATTTTGTAAAGCCAAAATCTATTTAAAGCAAATTTTGTTTTTTTGTTGATTTTAGTGGACACACTTTGAAAAATTCTTTTGTTTTATGTCAAAATTGAACGAAAACTACAAAATAATTTGCAAAAATTGCCAAATTTTCAAAAACCAAAATCTCTATTCGAAGCAAACTTTGTTTTTTTGTTGATTTAAGTGGATACACTTTGAAAAATTCTTTTGTTTTATGTCAAAATTGAACGAAAACGACAAAATAATTTGCAAAAATTGCCAAATTTTCAAAAACCAAAATCTCTATTTGAAGCAAATTTTGTTTTTTTTGTTGATTTGAATGCACAAAACTTGCAAAATTCTTTTGTTTTGTGTCAAGATTGGACGAAAACGTCATATATATAATAATTTCCAAAAATTGCCAAATTTTGTAAAACTAAAATCCCTATTCGAAGCAAATTTTGTTTAAGATAGAATTGGTGAAACCATCCTATGTTATAGATAATCATACAAACTTTAAAAAACAAGGCTGTGTTCCGTTTGTTTTAAATTTGCAAATTTTGTTTTTTTTTTGTTGATTTGAGTGGTCAAACTTTGCAAGATTCTTTTGTTCTGTGTCAAAATTGAACTAAAACGTCAAAATAATTTGCAAAAATTGCCAAATTTTGTAAAACCAAAATCCCTATTCCGAGCAAATTCTGTTTTTTTTATTGATTTTAGTGGACACACGTGGCAAAATTCTTTTGTTTTATTTTAAAATTGAACGAAAACGACAAAATAATTTGCAAATATTGCCAAATTTTCAATAATCAAAATCTCTATTCTAAACAAATTTTGTTTTTTTGTTGATTTGAGTGGACAAACTTTGCAAAATTCTTCTATTTTGTGTCAACATTGCACGAAAACGTCAAAATAATTTGCAAAAATTGCCAAATTTTCAAAAACCAAAATCCCTATTCGATGCAAATTCTGTTTTTTTGTTGATTTGAGTGGACACACTTGGCAAAATTCTTTTGTTTTATTTCAAAATTGGTCGAAAGTGTCAAAATAATTGTCAAATATTGACTAAAACGTCAAAATAATTTGCAAAAATTGCCAAATTTTGTAAAACCAAAATCCCTATTCCGAGCAAATTCTGTTTTTTTATTGATTTGAGTGGACACACGTGGCAAAATTCTTTTGTTTTATTTAAAAATTGAACGAAAACGACAATATAATTTGCAAATATTGCCAAATCTCTATTCGAAGCAAATTTTGTTTTTTTGTTGATTTGAGTGGACAAACTTTGCAAAATTCTTCTATTTTGCGTCAACATTGCACGAAAACGTCAAAATAATGTGCAAAAATTGCCAAATTTTCAAAAACCAAAATCTCTATTCGATGCAAATTCTGTTTTTTGTTGTTGATTTGAGTGGACACACTTGGCAAAATTCTTTTGTTTTATTTCAAAATTGGTCGAAAGTGTCAAAATAATTGTCAAATATTGCCAAATTTTAAAAAACCAAAATCTTTATATGGAACTAAATTGATTTTATTTTTGTTAATCTGAATGGACAAATCTTTCAAAATTCTTTTTTTTGTGTCAAAATTCAACGAAAACGTCAAAATAGTTTGCAAAATTTGCCATATTTTCTAAAACCAAAATCTCTATAAGAAGCAAATTTTGTTTTTTTTTGTTGATTTGAGTGGTCAAACTTTGCAAGATTCTTTTGTTCTGTGTCAAAATTGAACTAAAACGTCAAAATAATTTGCAAAAATTGCCAAATTTTGTAAAACCAAAATCCTTATTCCGAGCAAATTCTGTTTTTTTATTGATTTGAGTGGACACACGTGGCAAAATTCTTTTGTTTTATTTAAAAATTGAACGAAAACGACAAAATAATTTGCAAATATTGCCAAATTTTCAAAAATCAAAATCTCTATTCGAAGCAAATTTTGTTTTTTTGTTGATTTGAGTGGACAAACTTTGCAAAATTCTTTTATTTTGCGTCAACATTGCACGAAAACGTCAAAATAATGTGCAAAAATTGCCAAATTTTTAAAAACCAAAATCTCTATTCGATGCAAATTCTGTTTTTTTGTTGATTTGAGTGGACACATTTGGCAAAATTCTTTTGTTTTATTTCAAAATTGGTCGAAAGTGTCAAAATAATTGTCAAATATTGCCAAATTTTAAAAAAACAAAATCTTTATATGGAACTAAATTGATTTTATTTTTGTTAATTTGAATGGACAAATCTTTCAAAATTGAACGAAAACGTCAAAATAAAAATTTGCCATATTTTCTAAAACCAAAATCTCTATAAGAAGCAAATTTTGTTTTTTTGTTGATTTGAGTGGACAAACTTCGCAAAATTCGTTTGTTTTATTTTAAAATTGGACGAAAACTTAAAAATAATTTCGAAAAATTACCAAATTTTCTAAAACCAAAATCTCTATTTGAAGCAAATTTTGTTTTTTTGTTGATTTGAGTCGACAAACTTTGCAAAATTCATTTGTTTTATGTCAAAATAGTAGGAAAGTGTCAAAATAATTGGCAAATATAGCCATTAAAAAAACAAAATCTTTATACGAAACAAAATTTGTTTTGTTTTTGTTTATTTGAATGATAACCTTACAAAATTCTTTTGTTTTGGGTCAAAATTGGATGAAAACGTCAAAATAATTTGCAAAAATTGCCAGAATAAAAAAATCTAAATCTCTATTCAAGGCAAATTTTGTTTTTTAGTTGATTTGAGTGGAAAAACTGCAAAATTCTTTTGTTTTGGGTCAAAATTGGACGAAAACGTCAAAATAATTTGCAAATTTGGCAAATTTACTAATAACCAAAATCTCTATTCAAAGCAAAGACTATAATATATAATTTCAACTTTACAAGAAGAGATTTTTTCACCTCGAATCCATATTTCATCTTCAAATTCACGTTGAAACAACTTCATGTTGCGGCTTCGTATTGCGACAACTTCAAGTTGCAACAACTTCATTTTGAACTTGATTTAGTCTACTAACTTATAATAATTAAGTAGACCATGGAAATCACAATCTAATACATCTAGTCCAATTCAGTTAGCATTGTAGAGAATTCATTAAATTAACTACATTTCAATCTAGTAGACTACATAGACAAGACTGGATAAGACTAGACAAGACTGGACAAGAATAGACAGGACTAGACATGACTAGACTAGATTAGACAAGACTAGACATAAAAAATTTTAAAAATAAATATATAACAATTAAATTTTGGTATTTTAATATATTTTGTGAAATATTCATCTTTCCAGCGATAAGACCCTAGGTGCAGGGAATAAAAAAGCGACAATTAATTCTGGATGTCTGTAGACTGCTATAGCAGTCCATAGCATTTGACCGCCCAATCAATTGGAATTCTATAACAGTCCATAGCACCTGGGCGTCAAATCAATTGAACTGCTATAGCAGTCCATAGCAGCGAAAGGGTTAACCTTGACTACTAGGTCATAGACTAACTTAGTAGTCAAGACATACTTAGTCTTGACTACTTAACACTTATGTCAATATCCGCGTACCCAGGTACCCAGGTAACAAAAAAAATTCAAATCCTTTCAGATCCTCGTTATTTGAGTCTATTGACATCGTATACATTCATATACATTAATAAACAACATAATACATTTATATACATTAATAATAAAATATGCCAAAAAATATATAAACTTTTTGGACTTAAAGTCAAATACCCCGCTGTTCAATACCCAGGGTATCTGGGTACCCATATATAAATAAATAATTAAACTTATTTCTAGGTATAAAAAATATTACTTAATATATAAATAAACGGATTTATTTAACTTTTAATTAATTTTATTATACTACTTAATATAAATTATACATAAAATCTTTTTATATTCAATTTATTATTGGAAACAGCACATGTTACATTTTACAATTGCTTTTGAATTTTCATCGCATACTGGTTTGTTACATTCTTTACACGATTTTCGCTTTTTACAGACCCTGGTAACAAATATGACATGGTCCTACAACAATTTTTCGTCCAGCGGAATCTATCTGTTCAGTAGACCCGCCTGACCCACTTAATCTTCTTGCCCTGCTTCTAGGTATCTATTGGTTTTCCATAGATGCTTTCTATGGCAATCCTAGTGGTGAAATTTCTCATAATTTGCATATTTTGAGATCGTTCTTGAATCGCTGGCATACATAATTCTTCACTTAATTTTCCTAAAAATAATCGGCACTCGTTTGTCTTTTTTTTTAATCACTTTGTTATTTAGATGATATATGATATAGCTGGATAGACTGGCCTTATCCAAAATATTAAAACAAAATGCGAGAAGCCATCGGTTAGTCCGTCTGTGGGTTGTGTAACGGCCCAACATCTGATCCATTATATCCACACCAATTTTTGTTTTATTATAATACTGAAAAATTTCTGGTTTCTTTTTTTGTCTTCGATGCAAATTGCTGTATCTGAGTGCATCGTAGATAAAAGTATAATAACTTTTTTTTTTAGTAACATAAGACCATAGAGTAACTTTTTCGTGAAACCTAAATAGAGAAGAGAATTCTTCATTATCTCTAGCTGCTAGCATGTCTACTGTAATCTATTTTTTAGTTTTTTTCAATGTTTCTACAATTGTTAGGTTCCATGGCAATATGCTTTGCTAATGGTAAAGTAGTAAACAAATTATCCATTGTAATATTTCTTCCGGATCCTTTATATTTTGCAGCTAAATCTTTCACTACTCTATAACCTTGATTTATTTCACGGCCAGTTGTTATTTTGACAGTGTAAATTTGACCTTTCAATGAATATGAATTTTCGGCGTCGCATATCCACCATATTTTGATACCATGCTTTGCACAACCGGCGGTTTTATTTATAGGAATAGGGTTTATCGGGTATTGGAATACTCTATGGGTAATCCCGAGTTGTAATGTGAAAGTCTCCGGCTATTAAAATTACTTTATTGAGTGAAAAACCCATGCGGGTACCCGAGTACCCCGGGTAATGAACAACGTTGTAACGGCTGGGTATTGACATAAGTGTTAATCCTGACAACTTAACTGTTGATTTCTTAGTCTTGACTACTTGGTCTTAGACTAACTTGGTAGTCAAGACATACTTAGTCACTACTTAATCTTAACAACCTAACTTGTCCTGTCTACTTAACCTTGACTACTAAGTCTTAGATTATGTCCCGATCATCTAACATCATTTCTTTTCAGCGATTCATGAGAAGTCGTTCATAGTGTTCGTGATCACATCGGAGATGCACATGCTGCTGGTGGTGGTGATGCACCAGCGGTTTCGGCAGCATGCCAGGACCCACCAGGAGGCCCGCGGGTTGAAATGGAGGAAGATCATGGTCGCCGTCAACATAACGGCCATCTTGCTGGCCACCTACTACTTCGTGCTGCACAGCACTTTCTGTCCCAACTTCGGTAAGACCAGAACTAACAGATAAGAGCAAACAGATTAGATTAGACAAGAGCAAATGGATTAGATTAGACAAGAGCAAATAAATTACATTAGAGCAAACGGATTAGATTAGGCAAGAGCAAACAGATTAGATTAGACAAGAGTAAACGGATTAGATTAGACAAGAGCAAATGGATTAAATACGACAAGACGGACTAATCTAAATAGAAAATTTCGATAAAAAATAGTGCCACATTACCTTAGACTTTTGGGTTCTGATTTATCTGCCGCTTCGCAGTATCCGATCTAATCTAACCCAGGTTAAACCAGCAGTTCTTTTTTTTTGCTTGTGGGAGTGTGGGACTCACCAGCCCTCTAAGGCAGTCATACCCACTAAAACCATCTCCTCTTTATTTCTCTCCTGTAGTGTTTCCGCCTTTCAGCCTTACATTCTACAGGTTTGGTCTTAATATATCTCAGGTGTCGCCTCTTTCTCTGCTCTATTCTTCTAATTCATCTTTTGCCTTTTTCCGCATCACTTCTTCTACAAAATTCTTCACAGTTTCCCCGCTGTTATTGTGCGCGATCATTTCCTCTTTTATGCTTTCCGGGGACATGGCTGCCGCAGGTAGGCTTCTTTTTATATTGTCCCTTTCGTTATCCCAATTCCCACAGTGGAATAGTGTGTGTTCTGGAGTATCATCTACTTGTTCTCAACAGAATCGACATTGTGCACTTCCCCTCTTTCCAATTCTCTCCGTGTAGGAGCAGAAGACTCCGTGTCCTGTAAGTGTGTAAGGCAATGTGTAATGTGGAAATTTACCGACCCATGTTTCCTCTGTACCCATTTCTTGATGTCCAGTATCATCCTGTGGGTTCACCTTCCGGCTTTAGCGAGGTCTCATTCTGTCTGCCACTTCTGGTAAGTCATTTCCCTCTGTTTCTTCCGGTCTGTTATTGTTATTGTACTGTGTAGGTCATATAGTCGCTTTCTCTCTTCGGCAAGGAGGTGTAACGGTACGAGGCCTGCCACTACGAGCGCGGCATCTGCAGATGTGCGGTATGCACTGCATACTCTCAAGGCCATTAATCTTTGGATGGACGTGATTTTTTTCCGATAGATTTGACGTCTTGCTGCACCGACCCATAGTGGAGCACCATACATCACTATCGACTCCATTGCCATGGCTAGCACCTTCCTTTTCTTTTCTCCTAGTCCTCTAATATTAGGCCTCTAATAGTATGCTGTCTAGGGCCTTCATTGTACATTTCGCCTTCTCGCACGCCTAGTGGATGTCGCCCGAGCGATAGTCCCCTATCTATTATCATACCCAGATATTTTATCTGTCGCACGGGATAGATATCTTCTCCTGCCATGGTAAACTTTATAGGAGGTAGTTTTTATAATAAAAACTAATACTACTATTATTAGTTATCCCTCTAACTAATAATAGTCCTATTTAGGACTATTGCCACGGTTTTATTCACGGCCACTTTCAATTCGTTCCGTTTCATCCACCTGTCTATAGTGTTTAACGTTATTTTCAACTTAAGTACCAGTTCTTCGGGGTTTTTTGCAGACGCCAATACGGCCAGGTTGTCCGCATAGCACACAAGTTCGACTCCCTCCTCCGTATCCACAGACATGACATCGTCATACAACACGTTCCATAGGGTTGGCCCGAGGACCGAGCCTTGCGGTACACCTCCCAGGATTTTCTTTTTCATCTTTAACGTTATCTGGATGACGCGATTTCTGAAGTCTGATTGTACAGTGTTGATTAGGTACTAGCTAACTCCGCTCTTTTCAAGTTTGGATAGAGTTATGTGCCACGGGACAGAATTGAAGGCGTTTTGTACGTCAATAAGGACAAGGGCACTCCACTGGCCTTGTTGCATTTCCTTTTTTGCATTGTGGATGACGTGCTCTACCGCGCAAATTGCGTTTGTCACAATTTGCTCCTGAATTCTCTGGTTTACAATATTTTCGTACACCTTAGCTAGCACATTGATCAGGCATATTGGTCTATATTGTCTAACTGCTTCGTCCTTTGTTTTCCTAGGTTTTTCAACTAGGATCAATTTTGCGAGTTTCCATGTATCGGCAAACCGGTTCGACTCCAGCGGGGTGTTCAAGAGGGTTACAAAATATTCCGTATTACTGCCTATAATTGCCTTTACTGTTTCAGGCGGTATTCCATCCGGACCGGGAGACTTGCCCAACTTTATTTTTTTACATGCCCTTATCACCTCGTCTTCATTAAGGTCGTGGCCGTTTAAGGAAGTGGTGAGAGGTCTATCCCATCGATGGTAAGCTTCTCCGCTTGTGATGAAAAGTTGGTCGAAAACTTCTTCACGTTCCTGGTACGGGAGTGTGATCTTCGGGTTTGGTGCATTTAATTGGGATCTGACGATTTTATATCCTTCTCCAAAAATGTCAATTTCTAGGCTGTCACATAATTTGGACCAGGCTTTTTTCTTTGCCTCTGATATTGACTTTTTGAACGCTCGCTTTGCTTGTTTGTATTCAGATCGGCTATTCCCTCTAACTCCAACTTATATGCTCCTTTGAAATCCTATGAAATCTGATTTTGTATGTCTTCTGACCACCACTAGGGCAACTTATAGTCTTCTCCGCACCTTAAGAGTGGTGTGCTTTTCCTATATGCTTTACCAGGGACTCTTCACGGCTCTCCGTGTTAATTTGCTTGTCATTAATTTCTTCGGTGAAAGTCTTATTTAGTGTCACGATGTCTGTAATACCGTATCTCCACCTTGCTCTCGTCTTCTTGCTTGTGGCAGGTATTCTAGTTACAATGAAATGGTGGTCGCTCATCGACAGACCACCGCCGGTTTTTTTGCAACTGCCTCGTCATTGACCAGGGTAAGATCAATGTATGATACTTCGTTATGTCGGACTAGGGTTGGTGTTCTCCCGTCGTTTAGAATGGTGAGACCCATGGACTCAGCCCATTTCAGCAGTTCTTCCCCTCGTCTGTCAGTTTTTGTACCCCCCCTATAAGTATTCTTTGCATTGAAGTCCCCCATGAGTATCACATGCTTGTTTTGCCTTTTGGCTTTTAGCAGGTCCTGTTGCAGGTCTGCAAGACTTTGTTCAAATATTGCATGTGGGCAGTTAGGGCTGACATAGACACTGTAGAGTGTATACTCTTCCACGTTCACACACACAAAACAGGAGCCGGTACGGTACGATGTCACAGACATGTTTTTGGAAACGTTTATGACGGAAACTAGGTGGTTTTGGTTGCTGTAGGTGTGGTTGCCAGCGTTTTTGCATTTTGCAATGTTCGGCTCGCTAAGGGCAGGCCTTTTGGAAGGCCTTGCAATTCCTGTCTCCCAGCGAGTGTCCATTTTCATTGCACAGTGGGCAGTAGGGTTCCTCCTTACACTGTAGGGCTCTATGGCCTTCGCCTAAGCATTTATACACAGGCCTGCTCTATTCTCCCCATTGCAGGTGCTGGCTTTATGGTCATATCCCCAGCATTTGTAGCAGTGTTCTACCTCAATTCGTTCTTGTATCCTGCAGTGGCTGAGCCCTATTCTTACTTTTCCTTCCGCAATGAGTTTTGGAACGTCTTCTTTTAGAGCTAAGACAGTGGATGTTTGTGTACCCCTAAATCCTGGTATTATGTGCTTAACCTCCAGTTTTTCCTCTGCTTGTATAAGCCCTGTTGCTAGGATCGCCTCCTTTATATCTTTCTCTAAGGATAGATCATCTATGTCCCTTACGTGTAGTGTATGTAATTTTTCTTCCACTGTCCTAACATGTTGTCCGTGTAGGAGTCGTAAGGAATCGTATTTTTTCTTTTTATCGTATTTGCCTCGCCATTCAGCGCAATCATTCTCCTCTCGCCGTTTTTTGTACTTTACTTATGTTCTGTATAGTGTTGGGGTCTGTTATACCATCTTTTATTTTTTGTAATGTTTCCGCATATGACGTGTTTGACCCTTCCACAATAATTGCTTCACCCTTTCTAAAGTTTCTTGTTTTTTCGATTTTTATTACTTCGATTTTTTGTGTTTTTATTGTGATCTTATGATCCAGCTTCGAGTAGATGGCTTAGATCATCTTTCTCATGCATTCCGCCTTTATTCCCTGAGGGAGCGTCATGGCCACTTCTTTTCCTCCTCCGTTTTCTCGGGTCAGGTCTCTTGTTGCCTATATCATATTGTACAGGTCTCTCTTATTACGCCCGTCCTGTCTGGCTGGGTCAAAGTAGGCTGCAGTGATTGTCTTTTTCTTCAAATGGGCTCCCTCTTTATTTCTGAACGTGGTCTCTAGTTCGATGCAGGTGTATTTTCCGCCTTCCCATGTTATTTCTTCTCCTTCCGTTAATTCAGGGAATCGGTTTAAGATCCTTCTGCTCCACCTTGTTCACCTTTTGATATTTCCTTCAGATAATTTACTACTCCCTGCAGTGGGTCTCCGGTGTCTATTTTTGTCTTTGTCAAACTCTTTCGAGAACAAGTTTTCTCTCCGACGGGCAAGAATTCCTCATAGGTATTGATGTTCAGGGCCGTAAAGTCTACATCTTCAGGTACATTAATTTTTCCCGTCTCGCACTTGGTGCAGACATAATTGGGTGCATCATTCTGTTTCGATTTTAATTTTTTTATCTCTTCTAGTAGCGACTTCTTTTCCTGTCCATAGTCAATTTCTGTTTGTTTGTTGTCTTTGTAGTCAGCTACGACTTCAATCACTCCGTATTTTAGTTCAGAAATTAGCCTTTTGACTTCTTTGTGTACATAACGGTTTTCTTTGCAAAATAGCTAGCAAAAAGCTCTAACGTGATTCCTTTCAGTTTGGCCAGCGGGCCGCTCAATTCCTCGGTAGTTTCCATGCCGGTATAGCATTCTATTTTACCTACCATCATTTTCCTTTTTTGGCCTGGTTCCTCCAGAAAATCGGGTGCCTCCGTTACTACATCGGCACCTGAGCCACTGTCGGATATGTTTTCCACCGAGAAATATCTGTTTCTCGGCGGAGTTCGAATAATTTTTTCTCTTCTTGGGATTCCACCAGATGTTCCCTCCCAGTCAGATTTCTCACTTTTTTTTCCATGACTCGCTTTCTTTTCCCTTGCAAGGTCGTTATCATAAGTTTCTCTTGTTGCATTTTTTTTAAACCAGCAAAAAACCAGCAGTTCTTGCCACATCCTATTTTGGATCAAGACCACATACGCGCTGCCGGGCGTATATGACCACACGCTGCCGCGCGTATGTGGTCTAGATTTATTGACCGTTTCGCGGCGGGCAACCTAATCTAACCGAGATTAAACCAGCAGTCCGTGCCACATTGTCCTATATTGGATCGAGATTTCGAGCTGCCACGCGTATGTTGTCTTGATTTATCTGCCCACTTCGCGGCAGGCCACCTAATCTAACCAAGGTTAAACCTACGGTTCTAGCCACATTGTCTTATATTGGATCGAGAGTTCGCGCTGCCGCGCGTATGTTGTCTTGATTTAACTGCTTCCCGGCGGGCAATCTAATCTAACCGTCGATAAACCAAAGTTCCTTACCACATTGTCCTATATTGAATTGAGAGTTTGCGTTCCCGCGCGTATGTTGTCTTAATTTATCTGCCTACTTCGCGGCGGGCAACCTAATCAAACGGGGGTTAAACCAACGGTCCTTGTCACATTTAGCAAACTGATTAGATTAGGCAAGGGCAAACGGATAAGATTAGACAAGATCAGATTGATTAGATTAGACAAGAGCAAACGGATAAAATTAGACAAGAGCAAACGGATTAGATAAGACAAGACGGACTAGTCTAGATAATTGAGACTAACTACTACTAGTTAAGACTGTTTGATACGTTTTAACTTAGTTTGTATTGTGTTTTAGCTTATACTAAATTCGCACTGTGCGAGTATGTGGTTGTGCTGTCGAACATGGTGTTTCATGTGACGGTGGCGCTGGATTTTTATGGGAAGGATATTGTGGTGCATCGGCACGGAGTGGATTTGGTGACCAATTACTAGATGCTGGCCGGGGACCGAGGATTCCGAACAAGGCAATTTTAACTTTTTATCGGGGCATTTATTTTTTTATTTTCGGGAGAAACTTGCACTTATTTCGGGGAATTTGTTGTTTTATTAGATTTGTTGCAATTATTTTATTCACATCGGAATGTGTTTTCCGATTCATTTAGATTAAGTTTTGCACAGTCGTTTCGCATTCCAAATCGGGCTGTCTACGCCATTTGGTTTACGGACAAGCTTAGACAAACTCTTTAGACATTTTCACTGGCAAGTTCTTGTCTAAAAACTTAGTCTAACTGTCTACATTATAACCATTTGGTATATAATAGCCATAGACCTTTTCATAGTTGAATTTTTTTTGTGCGCATGTGTTAATTTCCGCCATGCTAAACGTCAAAAAGTGCTCGAACTTTTTGACATACGGTATAATCCGACACATATGGGACCAGACAACCGCCTGATCATAAGAAAGAATGTTTGGAGGGAAGACCGCGAGCGGTCTCCAGACCGCCGGATTACTGAAAGTGTCGTCCGATTACCCAACGGCCGAATTACCGAGATTATACTGTATAAATAAATATGTGCCCGAAACTTTCATATTGCCGCCTTCCAAACATGGCGGATGCGCATGCACTTAACTAACCATAAAAAGGTCTATTAGGTCTAGTTTGTCAAAACTGTCAAGACAAATCTTCACCTAGAAGTTATTGTCTAAGAACTTTTTCTGAACTGAAAGTCCGAAAAGTTCTGAAAAGAAAGTCTGACTGTCTGCAATAAACAATTTGGTTTATGAACCAATTTAGATAAACAGTTTAGACAAATCTTCACTAACCAAATCAGACAAAACTTGTCTAGACTCGCGATGTAATGTAGACAAGCATCTCGCTTAGTATTAGCTTAGTATTATCGATCAAAACTTTTTTTTTTTTTAGCTTTTTATATTCTTTCCAACTTTTGTCTAATTTCCCTTTTTTTTGTTGTCCGTTTCCCTAAGACAAAGACCGCATTATACAAGTCTCTGTCTGCCGAACAAGGAAGGGAATCGACGAAAACTATGTGATCGCTGTTATAAAACTTAAAAATAATAAACAGATATTTTAATACGTTAATTATTTTTCAATTTACACAATCCAATTAGTTTAGACATGTCTTGTTTAGCCTTGTTTAGTTTTGTCTCTCTAGCCTTGTCTGTCTCCAATTCAACGCGATGCGCTACCGGGCTGCACATGACCTATCCGCCACTGTTGCAGAACTTGCCATTGACACAGGGCCGTAGCTAGAGTTAATTCTAAGGTAGGGCAGCAGTGATTTCAGGTAGGGCGGAAGTAAAATTTTTTATCTTAAATTATTGTACTGGGGGTGAGTGGGGAAGTACTTAGTTAGGGAGAATAAAAGCAAAAAATCATTTTGTAGGTGAAAAATGGTGTGTAATAAGTCTTTAAATAATAATAAAAAGGCCTTCTTTCATAAAGCTGAATTCTTACTATTAAAAATGCAAAGAACTTCATTCAGATCAACTGACTTCGTTTTTTTCTTTTCGAAGGCCAGAAATACCATGCCTGCCATTCTTTCATGACCCATTGACAGCCTCTTAGGCCGATTGATTGCAGTCAACGTTGAAAATGTAGATTCGCATACAGCAGTGCTACATCCTGTGGTTGCCACAGAGGCAAAAAGTTCGTAGGTATCTTTAAATGCCTCTCGTTGCCTGTACAAAACTTACAACTTACAAAACTTTTCTGTTTCCTCCTCGCGACGACTCAAATAAGCTTTGATCACAGTGACCTGGAATTTTTAGACCTGAAAAATAAGTTTAAGTGGTGAATTGGACATAAATAACATTTATATTTTATAAGCAGTGATATAGTTTAATAGTTTAATTTAATTTTCTCACACTTACCTAAATTTTTCAGCGGTTCTATTTTTTCTACATCCAACTCATCAAGACTCGCTAATGAATTCAGTAGATCATCGTTGTCCGAAAATCTTCTTTGCAATTCAGCAATTAACATGTCCAAGGTTTACTCAGATTTAAATGGCTCAGTGTCAGCGTCCTGGTCTTCTATATTTTGTCTCGCGGAGGAATAGGAAGGACTATACATTAAATAGTTCTCCATTGATTTTGATTTTTTAACTTGCCTCTTCTGAGTCGCGATACTATTTTCAGAATCGCCGCTTGCCGTAGACTTAGCTTCTTCCAAAATTTGATGATAGATTTTGTCTGATCTCAGTTTCGTAATTTCATTTTGGACGCATTTTACGATTGTTATGGCGTCTTTCAATCCTGCGCTTCGGGTTTACAAAGCTGCGTCTGCAGGCTGAAGCATGGATAAGATTTTTTTGGCCACAACCATTGCGATTCGGAATTCCATGCTGAGCATACCTTTTTTAATTCCTATACTTTTAGCAACGTCGTGGCCGTTAAATCTGTCATTTTTAATTTCATCTAAAGTCGTCAGAATGGATGAATAATTATCGTTTACAACTTTTGTTACAGCCAAGTGCCCTGACCAACGCTGCTCGAGGAGCCGGCTAATCCTTTTTCCGCCATACAAGGCAGCTATTTTGCCGTGGTGAAAGAATTCATGTAACATAATGCATTGATCGAAAAATAAACGAATGAAAGTCATTTCTGAGATAGTCCTGATGACTTTCAAATGCAAGCGATGGTTGTAGCAGTGGACGTATGGAATTTTCCGGCCCAATTTTTTTTCTATTCTGGTCGCAACGCCCGAAACTTTTCCACTCATTACACTAGCGCCATCATAGCATTGGCTCAGCATACGAGAAAGGTCAATGTTATTTTCCGTAAGGGTATTTAAGGTTAATTCCGTGAAAGTGGCTGCATCAAGGTTTTTAGTAGTTGTAACTGCCAGCAACGACTCATTGACGATTCCGTCCTTAACGTAACGTATTGCTATTGCAATATTTTCACGGTTATTTTTATCTCTCGTCCCATCTTCCATTAAAGTAAATCAATTTACGTCAGATTCCATAATATCTTTAACAATGGAACTTCGTACTGCTTGAACCATTGCCTGAATTTTTTGAATTTCAGGTGAACGATATGTTGCATATTGTGGTATATGACTGAGAGCCTCTTTCAAAATTGGATCTTTCAGGCAAGTGTATTCAAACAAATTCTGAAATAATCCTTGTTCTTTTTCTTCCTCCAAAATATAATTTCCACGTAAGCTAATTCGTTGATAACTAGAAATTGTATTATTTCAATTATAGACTTCACATAATACCTGTTTTTTTCTAATGCGTTTTGATATAACAACGTTTCAACACTGCTAGTTGTAGATATTCAATGTAATTTTTCCTGCCACATCGCCATGGCTTGTATATGAGAAATAGATTTTTCGTGTTTTGGAAAACCAGTTTTTGAATCAGTGGCATTTTTCCAGTTTCTGAATCCTGTGGGAGTGTATGAAGTCTGTTTGCTTCCATGAGGTAAAAATTGCTGGCAAGCATTGCAAAAAGCAGCATCTTTCTCAACAGAATACTGCAACCATTTAAACCGCTTGAACCAGTCGACTACAAAAGCCCTATTATTTTCTTTTGGGTATATGTCTAAAATAACTTGCTTTATCGGTTTTCCGATTTGTGCAATATCAGAAGGAATACTGCAGCTAAAATTGCCCACATGTCTAACTGAATCTGTTTCCTTAGAACTTGTAGGAGTAACAATTGTATCCTGTGCTTCTTTCTATTCGTTTTGAGGAATTTTTGAGTTTCCTCTTCAAATCTTCGTTTTTTATTAAAGAAAGCCCGTATATCCATCGCGAAATTAATAAATTTACAACAATAGTTAATTCTTAGTTTCACAACAGTCTTCAGTTCACAACAATTTGACAAACAGTGGTTAATTCGGAATTGTTTAAATAGATGTCTGTTGAGTCGCGGTGTTTGTTTGTCTTGGGACAAACGTTCGCGTGATCGAATCTAAGGCGGTTAATTTAGGATTGCCAATAGATTGGATCGGCACTGAAAATTTAATGTTTGGGCGAAATAAAACTTCGTACGCCTCGATAACATTTGTTTATTTAATTATTATTAAAACACTTATGACGACGTGCACTGCCGGAGTTTGGAATTTCTTCTTAGTATCTTGGTGGCAAGAAGGTTACAATTTAACTGAGTATGACAACATATTTTTTAAATCAGGAAAGCTCAATTCCCGCTCCTGTTTGCCAGCCCCCACTGAACCAAAAAGAGTTCCAACCCCAAGTGCACGTGGTCACTTCTTTATTTAATCTTTAAAACTACTAGAATACTAAAAATCCTTAAATATAAACATTACATTGTAAGGGTGCATTTAAAACTATCTAAAAACCATTAGTGGTTGTAAATAGTTTCCAAAACCGTAGCGGTCTTAACCCCTAACCACCTGACATACGTCTCTCAGACCCAAAGTAGCAGTAATTTTCTCACCTGAGACGTATGGCAGGTGGTTAACGGTTAAACAGCTTTAAAACGCATTTAGAAACTATTCACGACACTACGACCAGATGTTGGGACCTTTTGGTCGCTTATCCGTAATCTTAATCCATTTAAGAAAATAAAATTTAAATGATTTTAAGACCACAATAAAAAATAAAATTGTTAGGTCTTAACAATGTCGTTAGTAGTAAATGAATAGTTTTATAATACACCGTCGTCTCCGCCGTCGTCTGGTCCCAAGCCCAGGGTGTGAAAGGAGGAGGGTGGTCGGCCAGCCGCGCCGACCAGAATCGGGAAACCGAAGAAACTAGGCAAGAAACCGCATGGATACACGACTTAACCACTTACGAATTAAAGCTACCGCATCCGGGGCAGCCGATGCGCCAGCTTTGGGAACCAGGGATGCTGGTGAGAAGTGGACTACTGGCCAGAGACTCAGGTTAATCACACCGAAATCAGAAATACGAATCGCCGCATGGAATGTGCGAACGGGACATCACGTTGGTCAAAAGGAAATTATCGCCAAGGAATTATTGAAATGCAAAATATCGATCTGTGCATTATCAGAACTGCGGCTCACAGGATCTGGGACAATGAAGGTTGACCCACCATCAATCGACGAGACGATGACGCTATTCTATTCTGGTGGCGACAAACGAGAAGCGGGCGTTGGCTTTATGGTTGATCGACGGGCCTCTGCCAGTGTTATCGCATTCCAACCGATATCCGAGCGTCTGGCGGTTATCACTATTGATGGAACGATTAAGACCCATATCGTATCCGTCTACGCCCCAACTGAGACCAGCCCGGACACAAACAAGGATGAATTTTATGCCCAGTTTCAACACACACTGGATACAATACCCCAAACCGAATTAATCGTACTTATGGGCGACTTTAATGCACATACGGGTGCAGATCGAACCGGTTCGGAAGAAACGATGGGAAAATTCGGATACGGGGAAATAAATGACAACGGATTACGCCTCTTATCATTTGCAGCGTCAAACAACTTGATCATCGGCAACAGCATCTTTCGTCACCCCCTCAAACAT
Source organism: Phosphuga atrata (assembly GCA_944588485.1). Classification (NCBI taxonomy): domain Eukaryota; kingdom Metazoa; phylum Arthropoda; class Insecta; order Coleoptera; family Silphidae; genus Phosphuga; species Phosphuga atrata. The sequence continues at coordinate 12,520,365 of OX155908.1, read as the reverse complement.
CAACTCACGTGGCGAAATCCATCCGGCAACGATTCGGCGATGTTGGACTACATTTTGGTCAACACCAGATTCCGATCGACGCTCAAAGATGTACGTGCGATGCGTGGACCCGACTGTGGATCAGACCATTATCTTGTCCGAGTGAAACTACAATTGAAATTACAAAGAGCAAAGAAAAAGGCACCACCATCAGCCAAGAGGAACTGGGCCTGTCTGCGAGACCCTGAAACCAGCCGAAAATTTCAAATCGCATTATCCAACAAATTTGCAGCACTCACGATACCAGTCGATATCAACATAGAAGAAAAACAACTTTCTGAGTCTATTGTGGGGTGTGCAACGGAGCTGTGTCCGCCCATCCGTCGACGGATGCAGCAATGGATCTCGGACGACTGTCTCAATCTAGTCGACCAGCGGAAGCAAATGAAACACGTCGATTTCAAACAATACCGACGATTGAACAAAGAAGTTCGACAGAAAATGAAATTGGAACGGGAAGCTTACTGGAATAATACTTCGCAGCTGACATGGAAGAAGCAGCGTCAAGGCATGAGTACCGGACGCTGTACCAGACAATCCGACGGTTAAGTGGCAAAACAACATCAACAAATGACAATATCAAAAAATTGGATGGAACTTTCGTGACCTCTCCTCAGGAACGTCTACAGCGGTGGAGAGAATTCTTTCATCAGCTGTACAACCACAATCCGCCAGTAGGTCCAGCACCCGAACTGCCGATTATTGAGCAGCCGATAAATCAGTTTCCCGATACTGAACCAACAATCAATGAGGTGAAGACGGCAATAAAATCCGTGAAAAATGGTAAAGCGCCGGGAGGAGATCAAGTAACTGCCGAAATGATCAAAGCCGGGGGAGACGTCTTATTACATCAACTTCACGTTCTCACAGTGCATATATGGCATTCAGATTGTGTTCCATCCGTGTGGAAGAAAGCGATTGTTGTGCCTATTTTGAAGAAAGGCGACAGTCGGGAATGCAAGAATTACCGTGGTATTAGCCTCCTCTCGATCGTCAGCAAAGTATTTATGAAAATCATACAATCAAGACTACAGAAACATCGAGAGCAAACAAGCCGGGAAGAACAAGCTGGATTTCGACCACATCGAGGATGCATCGATCAGATATTTGCTCTCCGTCAGCTAATGGAAGAAAGAATTCGATGTGGCAAACGAACTGTCATCGTCTTCATCGATTTCAAATCTGCTTTTGATTGCATCGATTGGACAAGCTTGTGGGAAGCCCTGAAGATCGAACACGTGCCACTGAAAATCATTCAACTTCTTCAAGCATCGTACGACGGCTCAACCAGCAATGTTCGTATCCGAAACGACATGTCTGAGGAATTCCCGATTCGAACCGGAGTCCGGCAAGGAGACGTGGCCTCCCCGCTCCTTTTTAACATTGTGATCGACACGATTATGCGAAAAGCGTTTGATGGGCGACGCGGAGTTCGATATGATGACAAAAACTTCCTAACCGATCTGATGTTCGCCGATGACAGTGCGGTTTTCGCCAACACAGATGCCGAAGCAACAGACACCTTGTATGACATTTTTCGCATTGCCCAGTCATACGGACTGAGAATCAATGCGGATAAGACCAAAGTGCTTACAACGGATGGATCTGAAGCCAGAGTTTACCTCGATGGAACCACAATCGAGCAGGTACCACAGTTCAAATATTTGGGATCACTGGTTGTGGAGAAGAAAGTAGCTTCGACAGCCGAAGTTCACAGCCGGATAGGCCAGGCAACAGCAACGTTTGCTTCACTCAAGTGGTGCATATGGAAGCGGACGAATATTACCATCAAAATCAAAATACGCCTATACCGGACGCTGATCCTCCCAATTCTTCTTTATGGATCGGAAACATGGACATTACTCAAACCAGACCTTAACAAGCTCGAGGCCTTCCAAATGCGATGCCTGAGACAGATTCTCTGCGTCTCACTCCTCAACCACCTCCGAAATGAGACAATCAGAGAAAGGTGCGACCAACAGACACCGATTGTTGAGGAAATTCAAAAACGCCGATTACGATGGTTCGGCCACATCTGTAGGATGGGCGACAATCTAGTACCGCACAAACTCCCATGGAAAAAACGACCTCTTGATTGGAGAACACAAAAACAAGCACCGAAGACCACATGGTTGAAACACGTAGAGAACGATTTAAAAAACCAGCGAATAACAACAGCTGAGGCAAGAACCGTTGCAACTGATCGATTAGCATGGAAGCGTATAGTGAATGGAGCACGGAATCTAGCGGCACCAACAGCAGCGTACTGGCTACGAGGTCGACCACCTCTCCATGCGCCGGCTATGGATTAAAGAAGAAGAAGAAATGAATAGTTTTTTTATAATTTTCATATCATTTCATACTATGAGGAAACAATTTACTTATCAGCATTAATATTTTAAGGTAGGGCATTGCCCCACATTGCCCCCCCTAGCTACGGCCCCGCATTGATCATTATCAGTGAGCCGAACAAAAAGCTAGTAAGTTCAAGAGATTGGTTCAAAGAAAGCAAACATGTCGCAGCGATAAAGGTAGTCAATAGGGACGAAATCGTTTTGTGCTGTGGCAGTGGCCCTGGTTTTGTGTGGGTTGAACTGTAGGAAGAAGTAATTATTAGCTGCTACTTCTCCCTAAACGACAGTTTAGAACAGTTGCAAATTTCACTAAATGACCTGAGACAACGTATAAGAGGCTCTACTAACCGAACCGAAATTGATCGCCGGTGATTTTAATGCCAAGTCTCCATACTGGGGTTCTTCGAAAATGGACGTGCGGGGAGATCTGGTTATGGACTGGATATCCGAGCTAGATCTCACTGTAATAAATGAAGGTAATAAATTAACTTTCGAAAGAAGGAAGACAGCTTCCGTTATAGATCTAACACTGACAACAGCTGAAATGGCGAACGAAATTGAAAACTGGCAGGTGCTAGATAAGGAGATATTAAGTGACCACAAATACATCTTCTACCAGTTGCATGGTAAGACGATATATCGTTCGTCTTAAAGTAAGGGGGATAGACGATGGCGAACCAAAAACTTTGACGAAAAAAATTTTTCCGAAAGGCTGCAGTTGCAAATAAGCCAAGCAACGGAACGCACCCCTGAAGAATTAATTAAGATCCTTACGAAAACATGCGACGCCACACTTAGCATAAAACCAGCTTTCAGTAGGAAGAGACGGACCTATTGGTGGAATGATGAAATCGCAATGTATTGCTGCACGACGAAAATGTCAACGCAAAGCCAAACAAAATCTAAACCCGGACTCTGTGCAGTATCTCAGAAACCAATACAAAGAAGAAAAGAGATTACTGAAGAAGGCTATAAATATATCAAAAAGAGAACACTGGCGTGCCCTATGTACAAAACTAGACGAAAACATCTGGGGGGTTGCCTATGCACTGGCCACCCGTGAACTAAGGCGCTTAGGTACCCAAACTCCCCATGGAAGAGCTGCAAGCAGTTGCAGATGTCCTGTTCCCAAAACACGAGGTACCACAGTGGAATCTACCGGAAGCGAAAGAAACCGAAGATTTCACGCTTGAGGGATTAGAAAGAACCAGCAGACGACTAGGAAATAACAAATCGCCAGGACCCGACGGTATACCGCCAGAAGCTCTTAAAATTGCCGCAAAGATATGTCCTGACTTTTTATTAGAAATTGCAAACGCGATAATGAAGGATGGAAATATGGAAAAAATCCAGGTTGGTCCTCCTAAGAAAAGGCAACAAACCTATAGAGAATCCGTCTTCCTATAGGCCCATATGCCTAGTAGATGTCGCAGGGAAGCTATTAGAACATCTGATACTCGAGAAAATTGCAAATGAGCTCAGGCAAGGCAAAGGACTCTCGGGCAGACAATTTGGGTTTAGAAAAGAGCTATCCACCGACGATGCCATAGTAAGGGTGAAGATATGTGGGCTGATCACGTTAGACGTCAAAAATGCTTTTAATTTAGCTGCATGGCACAACATCGTAGAAGAGCTGATAGCCAGAAGTTTCCCCCAATGCCAACTGAAACTGGCGAGCAGCTATCTATCGAAGCGCTGTATCATATTGTAGGCGGAAGGTAAAGCTGTCGAAAGAGAAGTTGACAGTGGTGTTCCACAGGGCTCAGTAATGGGACCCACCCTGTGCAACATCCTGTATGACGGTGTTCTGAGGCTGAGATTACCAGAGGGCGTTACCGTACGACCTGGCTCTCATCGTGACGGGCAAAAACGAGAAACAAATAATGAACAGAGGGAACATGGCAATTAAACTACTGACAACTTTGATGAACGGGAAAAAACTGAAGCTCGCTCCAGAGAAAACCGAAGCTGTGTTACTAACAGGAGGGAGGAAAATAGGCCCCATCATGTTCAAAATAGAACATGAAAAAATCATACCAAAGAAATCCATAAAATACCTGGGAATCACTATAGACCAATGTGTCTCCTTCAATCAATACCTTGCAAAGGACAACAATGGCAAAGGCCCTCAAAAAAACCTGTGCTACACTCAGAAGGCTCATGCCAAACATGGGAGGACTAAAGAGCAGCAAACGAAGAGTGTTATGCACAGTAGTCCACTCCACTATGCTGTGCGGTGCCCCAGTATGGAATAAGGCCATAGAAAAGGTTACCTCAAGACAAAAGTTGGCATCAATTCAGAGGAAGATGGCACTGAGAACTTGTAGTGTATACAGGACGGTGTCAGGAGACGTGGCACTTGTAATAGCAGGGATACCACCGATACAGCTCCTAGACAAAGAAAGAGCTGTATTACACAGCACAAAAAAACAGTAGTCAGTTAGCTGGAGACAGAAATCAGCGAAAGAAGATTGCGAGGTCACAACTGAACACCAGCTGGCACAATTACTGTCCGACCACGGGTGCTTCAGACAGTACCTGTGCGGCATGGTACGAGCTTCAGACGGCTCGTGTGTCTACTGTGCGGAAATGGACAGGTTGCAACACACAATCTTCGATTGCCCCAGGTGGACACCAGAAGGAAACAAGTGGGCAGACAGAACCCAAGCAACACTGGAATTGAAAACACTTATGGACATAATGTTAAGGTCGGAGCAGGACTGGAAAACAACGGTGACCATGGCTAACGACATATTACTAGAAAAAGAAAACGACGAACGGAAAAAACCTGAACCTCTAATCACCTGCGGTGAAGTAAGGCCTTAAATTGTCCCAAACTGCAGACACCTTTAGAAACTAATAAATAGATAACGTCATCTTGAAGCTAAATCCCATGAGGCGGTACCAATATGATCGTGTTATTTGAGGGGGCCACTTGTCAAGTTAACAGAATGTGCTTGCTACGTCCCATTAAAAAAGAGTCTTGTCTGTCTAGTTTTGTCTGTCTAGTCTTATCTGTCTAGTCTTGTCTGTCTAGTCTTGTCTGTCTAGTCTTGTCTGTCTAGTCTTGTATGTGTAGTCTTGTCTGTCTAGTCTCTACTGCCTAGTCTTGTCTGTATAGTCTTCTCTGTCTAGTCTTGTCTGTCTAGTCAAATCAAATCAAAAATCTTTATCATTTATTTATCATGTGATGTAACTCATACATATTTGATAAGTCAAAAAGGGGAACAAAATGAAAGTAAAATAAAAATACTTAAATTAACACTGTAACCCTAAAAATAATAAAAATAAAACAAAAAAAAGAATAACGCTAGAGAAATAAAAACCAAAAGAATACAATACAATACAATAAGAATAATATACAAAAGAATAGTTTCTATTTACAATCACTTCTTATGAATTCTTCAATAGTTTTTTACGGAATGTTTTGTATGTCTTCTCATCTTTTATATTTTCTGGGATGCTATTATAAATTCCAATTTTATTCCAATTCTATTGGGTTCTCTGGAGCACAGTGTTAGATTGCTTTTTGCCGTATATAATTTTAAGCAATTTCTGGTGTTGTAATTATGCTTATCACTGTTTAACTGGAAGGATTCCAGGTTCCTGTGCATATGACATGCCACCTCCTATATATATAGGGATGGTACCATTAGTATTTCCAGCTCTTTGAAGTGGGGTTTGCATGAAGATTTCCTCGATATGCCGGTTATCGCCCTTACTACTCTTTTTTGAGCCAAAAAGATTGCTGTCAGATGTGCTGAAGATCCCCAAACTAGAATTCCATATGACAGAGTGGCATTAATCTCTGCATGATAGACATTCATAATTGCCGACTTAGGTAAGATTTGCCGTATTGTTCTAATAAGATATGCCTTCGAGTTTATTTTGCTGATTATGTGTTCAGCCATTTTGTTCCACGTAAGATGCTCCTCTAGCAGTATGCCCAGGAACTTTATCTGCTCCATTCTCTGTATATTATGGTTTCCAACAGTTAGTGATAGATCTGCAGATCTTACCCTTCTTGCTGATTGAAACCTAATATATTTGTTTTTTCTCCATTTAATAGTAAGTTATTGGCAGAAAACCACGTATATAACTTACTTATTACGTCAGCGGCTTCCAACTGGAGTACTTCTGAGTTATTATTTGAGACAAGTACACTGGCATCATCGGCATAGAGAGTAATCTTGTCTCCTCCCACATAACTAATCAGATCGGCCGTGTATATCGAGAACAGGATGGGTGCTAACACACTTCCCTGTGGGACCCCTACATAAGTTGAAATAGTGTTGGAATTCATTTGCCCCACCCTTACAAATTGCTTTATATTAGTTACGTAGGATTTAAACCACCTCCCAGTTTTACCTCGTATGCCATACCTGGCAAGTTTATCTAATGCCTTATCATGTGATACACAATCGAAAGCTTTACTGAAGTCACAGAAAATGACAATTGGGCATCTTCCGCTGTCCACCTCTGAAATTATTTTTCTGTATACTTCTTGTATAGCTGTCATTGGGGATTTATTCCTACAGAAACCATGTTGTTGTCTTGGAATGATATTGTATTTAAACAGAAATGACGAGAGTCTGCTTTCCATAGTGTATTCGATAATCTTGGCTATTACTGATAAAAGGGCGACCGGTCTATAGTTGTTGATTATTTGTCTATCCCCTTTTTTGAACACTGGTACAATAGCACATAGTTTTAAAATATCAGGATATGTTTCACTTTCAAAAGAACAGTTAATTATATTGACTATTGGCTCACTTAGTTCTGTACAAAATTGTCTGATCAAGTGGCAGGGTAGCTGGTCCGGGCCCTACTTCTTTTATTTTTCAATTTTAATTTTATATTTATCACCTCATTTTTTGTCACTTCGTATAAAAACATGGTTTTACTGTTAACAGGTATTGTGTCTATTGTCTATGCAAGTGGGTTGAATATTTGTGCAAACCGTCTCGGGTGCAGTTTTAAAAAAGTTATTAAAATTCGTGGCTATCACTTTAGGATTAGTTACTATTAGGGTTCCGTACCGAAAACGGAACCCTTATAGGATCACTTTGTTGTCCGTCTGTCTGTCTGTCTGTCTGTCTGTCTGTCTGTCCGTCTGTCTGTCTGTCAAGACCTTTTTCTCAGGAACGCGTAGAGGTAACAAGTTGAAATTTGTATCAAATACTCGAGTCTGCGGTCTCTTTCAGCTGTGAAAAAATCAAACTTGTAAGTCAACGTGATCAAAACATATGACCGTTTATGTCGCATATTTTGCGATTTCACGAGGGAATCAAAACCTATAGGGTACTTCCCGTTGACCTAGAATCATGAAATTTGGCAAGAAGCGGTGTCTTACAGCACATGTCAAGGGAAAAATCTGAAAACCGTGAATATGTAGTTTAATTACAAGAAAAATGCGAATTTACTATTTGAAACTTATGAAAATTCACTAATGTTGTCGTAGTGGTATTGTCAGGCTCCTGAAGCATATGGGTTGCATACAGTTAGGTCCTATTCTATGTTTATTCTGATATCTCTTATTTTCTTTGTTTATATTCGTTATGCATTTCATCACGTACGCTTTATATACATAATATATACAGGGTATATATTATGTCTAAATTTTGCTTTTTTATAACCGACATGCGACATACTCAAGTCCCGTAACATCCTGTATATATTATATTTCGTCTAATTTTTCTTTATAATCTACATATGTTGATAATCTACATAATAATACTATACTATACAAGTTTGTACGGAACCCTCGGTGCGCGAGTCACAACTCGCACTTGGCCGGTTTTTTTTTATTGTCTATTTTGAGTTCAGTAATTGATGGTTTTTGGTTCTTATTGGAGCACTTGTTGATTATTTGCCACATAGTTTTTTTGTTTATTATTTGATTTGTTGATCATTTCGCTGTAGTAGTTTCTTTTTGTGTCTATAATTAACTTATGATGTTTTATTTTTTCTTGCTTGTATTTACTTTTTAAGATTCTAAACTGTTTTTGAAGAATAAATAGATCTTTTAATTTACTACTAGACTGTTTGATCTCAGTTGTTATCCAGGATTTCCAATTCGACTTACACTTTACTAGTGGAAAACATTGAAAAAAGTGATATTGCAGTGTTTTTAGAAATGCTGCGGTTTTCACATTTGCATTTGGTTCCTTATATACACTTTCCCATGATTCTTCCATCAAAGCTTGTTGGAAGTGTGTCCTGTTCGTTATTCCAAAATTTCTGGTTATTTTCATATTTTGTTTATATCTTTCCTGGATTTCCACGGTGCTGTCTACTAATATGAACCTATGGTTGGACAAGGTCGTGTCTTTTACTGTGATATCAGGCGTAAAGTTAATATTTGTAAAAATGTTGTCTGGCATCATCGGCATAGAGAGTAATTTTGTCTCCTCCCACATAACTAATCAGATCGGCCGTGTATATCGAGAACAGGATGGGTGCTAACACACTTCCCTGTGGGAACCCTACATAAGTTGAAATAGTGTTGGAATTCATTTGCCCCACCCTTACAAATATCAGGCGTAAAGTTAATATTTGTAAAAATGTTGTCAATGAGAATTTGACACGTCGCCGTTATCCTTGTATATTGCTTTACTCTGTTTATTAGGCCATATGATTTCATGTTAAGCAGATTATCCCTTTCTTTTGATGTATCTTGAAAGTTTATATTGAAGTCTCCCACAATAATTATTTCCTTAAATTGGTAGAAAATCGATTCAAGCAGGTTTTCCATGGTAATAAAGAAAGTTGTAATGCATCCTAATGGTGGCCTGTATATATTGATAATAATTTTTTTGTCTTTTTCTTCTTCATTAGTCACCTCTGTTGCACATAATTCTATATGTTTTTCCATTGAGATGCTGGCAATATTTTCTTTCTCTTTGCAGTCTTTTAAGTCCTTTCTTGCCCAAATGGCGACACCTCCCCCACTATAATTACTTCTGCAATAGGCACTAATTAGCTTGTAATCTGGAAGATTGACTTGCTTCAAATTATCCTCACTCATCCATGTCTCAGTTAAACATAATAATTGTGGTTTATATTGTGAGGTTATTATTTCTAATTGATGTATTTTTTTATTTAAACTTTGTATATTTAAGTACAAAATTAATTTGTGACATATATGAATGGTCCTTGTTCCTAAATTATTACTTAGTGGTTTGTCTCGGGTAGGTATCACAAGTATTGCCTCATTTAACGTGTAATTTTCTTCTTTCTGGGGTTTATAAAATAACGATTAACACATGCATATCTCGGCCACGTTTCCGGTTTATTCAGTTCCTCTAAATATTCATATGGGGCAGTCACCTTAAATGACGAATATTCGTCAGGGTGTTTTGCCTCTAGTTTTTTACATTGAAGCGAATCAATATTTATTTTACTGCGTAAATACTCAATTATATCTGCTTCTGTGAGAATTGGATCTAATTTGAACACATGTATATGGGCATATTTTTTCGCCGCTTTTATTGTAGCTGTTTCGGAGTTTCCATATATCGTATGTGATTGTCGGTTCCGCTTCGATCTGCTTTTCTTGACCTCCCAAAATTCTTCGTTGTTTTCATTTTCGTTTGTATTGACCGTTTTATCATTTGTGCGATTATTGCGATTTTTTGGTTCACAACTTGAGTTTTTTTCAATTTGATATGTTGGATTATCCTCTTCTGCGTTCAGAAATTGATAACCGTTATCTTTTTTTTGTAGAACTTCGGCAGGTAGAGCGTTTGAATTTTGCGTTTTAGAACTTTGAGGAGATTGTAATATATTAGTTTCTAATATATTATTATTATCTATTATTGTTAGATCTGAACATTGACTTGCATTTATACCCTTAAATTGTAATAATGTATCCATTTTCTCGTCCAAGACAGTCTTGTCTGTCTAGTCTTGTCTGTCTAGTCTTGTCTGTCTAGTCTTGTCTGTCTAGTCTTGTCTGTCTAGTCTTGTCTGTCTAGTCTTGTCTGTCTAGTCTTGTCTGTCTAGTCTTGTCTGTCTAGTCTTGTCTGTCTAGTCTTGTCTGTCTAGTCTTGTCTGTCTAGTCTTGTCTGTCTAGTCTTGTCTGTCTAGTCTTGTCTGTCTAGTCTTGTCTGTCTAGTCTTGTCTGTCTAGTCTTGTCTGTCTAGTCTTGTCTGTCTAGTCTTGTCTGTCTAGTCTTGTCTGTCTAGTCTTGTCTGTCTAGTCTTGTCTGTCTAGTCTTGTCTGTCTAGTCTTGTCTGTCTAGTCTTGTCTGTCTAGTCTTGTCTGTCTAGTCTTGTCTGTCTAGTCTTGTCTGTCTAGTCTTGTCTGCCTAGTCTTGTCTGTCTAGTCTTGTCTGTCTAGTCTGTCTAGTCTTGTCTGTCTAGTCTTGTCTGTCTAGTCTTGTCTGTCTAGTCTGTCTAGTCTTGTCTGTCTAGTCTTGTCTGTCTAGTCTTGTCTGTCTAGTCTTGTCTGTCTAGTCTTGTCTGTCTAGTCTTGTCTGTCTAGTCTTGTCTGTCTAGTCTTGTCTGTCTAGTCTTGTCTGTCTAGTCTTGTCTGTCTAGTCTTGTCTGTCTAGTCTTGTCTGTCTAGTCTTGTCTGTCTAGTCTTGTCTGTCTAGTCTTGTCTGTCTAGTCTTGTCTGTCTAGTCTTGTCTGTCTAGTCTTGTCTGTCTAGTCTTGTCTGTCTAGTCTTGTCTGTCTAGTCTTGTCTGTCCAGTCTTGTATGTCTAGTCTTGTCTGTCTAGTCTTGTCTGTCTAGTCTTGTCTGTCTAGTCTTGTCTGTCTAGTCTTGTCTGTCTAGTCTTGTCTGTCTAGTCTTGTCTGTCTAGTCTTGTCTGTCTAGTCTTGTCTGTCTAGTCTTGTCTGTCTAGTCTTGTCTGTCTAGTCTTGTCTGTCTAGTCTTGTCTGTCTAGTCTTGTCTGTCTAGTCTTGTCTGTCTAGTCTTGTCTGTCTAGTCTTGTCTGTCTAGTCTTGTCTGTCTAGTCTTGTCTGTCTAGTCTTGTCTGTCTAGTCTTGTCTGTCTAGTCTTGTCTGTCTAGTCTTGTCTGTCTAGTCTTGTCTGTCTAGTCTTGTCTGTCTAGTCTTGTCTGTCTAGTCTTGTCTGTCTAGTCTTGTCTGTCTAGTCTTGTCTGTCTAGTCTTGTCTGTCTAGTCTTGTCTGTCTAGTCTTGTCTGTCTAGTCTTGTCTGTCTAGTCTCGTCTGTCTAGTCTCGTCTGTCTAGTCTGGTCTGTCTAGTCTTGTCTGTCTAGTCTTGTCTGTCTAGTCTTGTCTGTCTAGTCTTGTCTGTCTAGTTTTGTCTGTCTAGTCTTGTCTGTCTAGTCTTGTCTGTCTAGTCTTGTCTGTCTAGTCTTGTCTGTCTAGTCTTGTCTGTCTAGTCTTGTCTGTCTAGTCTTGTCTGTCTAGTCTTGTCTGTCTAGTCTTGTCTGTCTAGTCTTGTCTGTCTAGTCTTGTCTGTCTAGTCTTGTCTGTCTAGTCTTGTCTGTCTAGTCTTGTCTGTCTAGTCTTGTCTGTCTAGTCTTGTCTGTCTAGTCTTGTCTGTCTAGTCTTGTCTGTCTAGTCTTGTCTGTCTAGTCTTGTCTGTCTAGTCTTGTCTGTCTAGTCTTGTCTGTCTAGTCTTGTCTGTCTAGTCTTGTCTGTCTAGTCTTGTCTGTCTAGTCTTGTCTGTCTAGTCTTGTCTGTCTAGTCTTGTCTGTCTAGTCTTGTCTGTCTAGTCTTGTCTGTCTAGTCTTGTCTGTCTAGTCTTGTCTGTCTAGTCTTGTCTGTCTAGTCTTGTCTGTCTAGTCTTGTCTGTCTAGTCTTGTCTGTCTAGTCTTGTCTGTCTAGTCTTGTCTGTCTAGTCTTGCCTGTCTAGTCTTGTCTGTCTAGTCTTGTCTGTCTAGTCTTGTCTGTCTAGTCTTGTCTGTCTAGTCTTGTCTGTCTAGTCTCGTCTGTCTAGTCTCGTCTGTCTAGTCTGGTCTGTCTAGTCTTGTCTGTCTAGTCTTGTCTGTCTAGTCTTGTCTGTCTAGTCTTGTCTGTCTAGTTTTGTCTGTCTAGTCTTGTCTGTCTAGTCTTGTCTGTCTAGTCTTGTCTGTCTAGTCTTGTCTGTCTAGTCTTGTCTGTCTAGTCTTGTCTGTCTAGTCTTGTCTGTCTAGTCTTGTCTGTCTAGTCTTGTCTGTCTAGTCTTGTCTGTCTAGTCTTGTCTGTCTAGTCTTGTCTGTCTAGTCTTGTCTGTCTAGTCTTGTCTGTCTAGTCTTGTCTGTCTAGTCTTGTCTGTCTAGTCTTGTCTGTCTAGTCTTGTCTGTCTAGTCTTGTCTGTCTAGTCTTGTCTGTCTAGTCTTGTCTGTCTAGTCTTGTCTGTCTAGTCTTGTCTGTCTAGTCTTGTCTGTCTAGTCTTGTCTGTCTAGTCTTGTCTGTCTAGTCTTGTCTGTCTAGTCTTGTCTGTCTAGTCTTGTCTGTCTAGTCTTGTCTGTCTAGTCTTGTCTGTCTAGTCTTGTCTGTCTAGTCTTGTCTGTCTAGTCTTGTCTGTCTAGTCTTGTCTGTCTAGTCTTGTCTGTCTAGTCTTGTCTGTCTAGTCTTGTCTGTCTAGTCTTGTCTGTCTAGTCTTGTCTGTCTAGTCTTGTCTGTCTAGTCTTGTCTGTCTAGTCTTGTCTGTCTAGTCTTGTCTGTCTAGTCTTGTCTGTCTATTCTTGTCTGTCTAGTCTTGTCTGTCTATCGAATCTTATCTACCTAGTCTAGTTTGGCTAGTTTTATCTATCTAGTCTTCTCTGTGTAGTCTTGTCTAGAAAACAAGCAAAATAAAAAAAAACCTTTAAGTTTCCATTTATTCACAATCTAAGTATCAACGGAAAAATTAGGCTAATCTAGGCGAGGGGGTCCTCGTGGATTAAGTAGACGTTGAGTTTTTCTTGATGACTGTATTCCCCAATCCTCCCAGCACCCCGAAAATCAGTCCAAGGAGGCCATCTAATAGCCCTGTCACAACCCCTAATATATCCCCTAGAATAACTAAGCAATTTGCCTATAAACAAAGATCAATTAGACTTATTTGTCTAAACTCGTTTATCTAGTCTTATCTCTCTAGTCTTGTATGTCCAATCTATTCTGTCTAGCCTGTCTAGTCTAGTCTAGTCTAGACTGTCTAGTCTAGTCTGTCTAGTCTAATCTGTCTAGTCTAGTCTGTCTAGTCTCTCTAGTCTGTCTAGTCTGTCTAGTCTGTCTAGTCTGTCTAGTCTGTCTAGTCTGTCTAGTCTGTCTAGTCTGTCTAGTCTGTCTAGTCTGTCTAGTCTGTCTAGTCTGTCTAGTCTGTCTAGTCTGTCTAGTCTGTCTAGTCTGTCTAGTCTGTCTAGTCTGTCTAGTCGAGTCTGTCTAGTCTATCTAGTCTAGTCTGTCTAGTCTACTCTGTCTAGTCTAGTCAGTCTAGTCTGGTCTGTCTAGTCTAGTCTGTCTAGTCTAGTCTGTCTAGTCTAGTCTGTCTAGTCTAGTCTGTCTAGTCTAGTCTGTCTAGTCTAGTCTGTCTAGTCTAGTCTGTCTAGTCTGTCTAGTCTGTCTAGTCTTTCTAGTCTGTCTAGTCTAGTCTGTCTAGACTAGTCTAGTCTATCGAGTCGAGTTTGTCCAGTCTAGTCTGTCTAGTCTAATCTGTGTAGTCTAGTCTGTCTAGTCTAGTATGTCTAGTCTAGTTTGTCTAGTCTAGTCTGTCTAGTCTAGTCTGTCTAGTCTAGTCTGTCTAGTCTACTCTGTCTAGTCTAGTCTGTCTAGTCTAGTCTGACTAGTCTAGTCTGTCTAGTCTAGTCTGTCTAGTCTAGTCTCTCTAGTCTAGTCTGTCTAGTCTAGTCTGTCTATTCTAGTCTGTTTAGTCTAGTCTGTCTAGTTTTTTGTGTCTAGTCTAATCTGTCTAGTCTTGTCAGTCTAATTTAGCCTGTCTAGTTTTAATATCAATTTTAGACAAAGTCTGTTTGGACTTACTTGGGTGCAGAGCACGAGGAAGAATACGGCGAGCAGAAGGAGTTTCATCTTATTGGCGGTAGGGTTTGACTGTCGCGACTGTTCTGTCCTGCGGGGCATTTATAGCTCGAGCTTTGCGTGATTTATCTCCGAACGCGCCGATTGTGCGAAAGGCTCTCCGTCCGCCTCCCTAATCGCGCCCGATTGCACTGCTCCATTTGGCACAAGATTGAGCAGGTTTTGTCGAGATTAAGCTAGAACACTTGCAATGGACTAGATTAAACAATACTAGCCAAACGTGGATGGTATTAGATAAGGCTTACATATGTCTTGGCAAGATTAGACAGAAATAAATAAGTCTAGACCAGGGGTGGGCAAATATTCTGCCTGTCGGGCCATATTGCGTAAGAAATTTTGTTCTATTTTAATTGATATTTGTATATCACGACCCACAGTGGACTGAATTGCTGAAAAAGTGGACAAAAACATAATGCCTCGACTTATATGTCTGAATGCCTCGACTTATATATTGAACATTTTAATAACAGATTCGTAATCAGCGACACAAACAACACCTACAACCAAAATTTCAAATATATATGCAGAGACATTCTATTTTTGCTCACCTTTTCGACAATCCAGCCCGCTGTGCGACCGTAGCATATATACTTACAATATTGTCAGGTTTTCCCACAGTGGACAATACATTCTTCCTGTAAAACGAAATGTTTAGGGAACACCCGTAAATGTGCGGTGTCTAGAAAATAGCGGCAGGTAGATAATAAAGTAAACATCAGGCCTGGTAAACATAATGAGCATGTCACTTCCAATTAAAGCAGTTCATAAATTGCTTCGCGGGCCGCATATAAGATTGACGCGGGCCGCATGTGTCCCGCGGGCCGATATTTGCCCAGGCCTTTTTTTGAGGGACGTAGCTGGCGGTTAAACACATGACCAGACAAGTGGCCCCCTGGAAACACAGCCGTGAACTCTGGTACTGCTAGTCGCATGCCCTTGGAGTTACGGGTGACCTATTTAAATTTAATTTCTCTTTATCTTTTGTTCCTTCGCTTCATCTGTTATTTTGGATTCTACAGATTACAGACCTATCTACAGATTATAGCACATGTCCAGTTATCGTTCTCGGGTTGATTAGTACTTCTAAATTGGTTGTGATTTTATGCCTTTCCATTTCCCATCGGGAACAGTCAAAGATTGTATGGTCCACGGTATCGGTGTCTCCGCAGTATATGCACTGGTCGTCTGAGGCTCTGCCAATTTGATGCAGATAGTCCTTGAAACAGCCGTGGCCGGACAATACTTTGGTGAGATAATAGCTATTTTCCTCATGTTCTCTGTTTATCCATGGTTCAAGTTCAGGGATAAGAAGAAGTCTGGTCCACTCTCCTTTAATGCCTTGCTGCCATTCTTCAATTAGTTGTTTTCTGATCATTTTTTCAAGTTTGCTGCGACCTGTGTCCTGCAGTTTTATTTGCTCTTCCACAAGCAAATCGATTGGCGGGATACCCGCGATGGTCAAGACTGCCTCATTTGATATTGTGCGGTAAGCGCTACAGATTCTTAGAGCCATTTTGTTTGCACAGCAAGGAGCTTTTGGAAATTTCTCTGTTTTCCCAGTGCTCTGACCCTTATTGGTGCTCCGTACAACATAGTGGCCTGTACTGCGTAGCTGAGCAGTCGGCGTTTACTGCTCCTGGGACCTCCAATGTTGGGCCTTTTTTTGTCCTATGACACGGACCGCCTCAGTTTTTTCTTAAACTTCAGGATTTCATCCATTGAATGATTTGCTCTATAGCGTGGTTTGCCGTCTGCATCAATCCTTCTTCTGTTCTGGCTGTTGCCACTAGAGCCAAGCCAATCATTGTCGCCCCTCAATGGCAGTCTTAATCTCAGCACATCGTCATATAGGACGTTCCACAAGGTTGGGCCTAGTGTCGATCCTTATGGAACACCGCTACTGATGATTCTCTCTTCCGTTTTAGGTTTAACTTTCTATCGCTAAGGTAGCTCCTCGCCATGCGTAGTAGTACAAATACCTCTTGATGTTAGGCTTTCCATAATCTGCTTCCAGCGAGCGCTGTTAAATGCGTTTTCTAACATCCAGCCCAGGCCTGGTCTAGACCAATTAAAGTGGTTTATAAATTTCTTCGCGGGCCGCGTATAAGATCGACGCGGGCCGCATGTATCCCGCGGACCGATATTTGTCCCGGCCTGGTACAAACCAATTAAAGTAGTTTATAAATTTCTTCACGGACCGCATATATGATCGACGCGGGTCGCAGG
Source organism: Phosphuga atrata (assembly GCA_944588485.1). Lineage (NCBI taxonomy): Eukaryota > Metazoa > Arthropoda > Insecta > Coleoptera > Silphidae > Phosphuga > Phosphuga atrata. Next base: position 12,503,771 of record OX155908.1, on the reverse strand, counting down.
TATCTCGCGAGCCGATATTTGTCCAGGCCTGGTATAACCCAATTAAAGTAGTTTATAAATTTCTTCGCGAGCCGCATATAAGATCGACGCTGGCCCCAGGTATCTCGCGGGTCGCTATTTGCCCAGGCCTGGTCTAGACCAATTAAAGTAGTTTATAAATTTCTTTGCGGGCCACATGTGTCCCGCAAGCCTCTATTTACCCAGTCCTGGTCTAGACTAATTAAAGTAGTTTATAAATTTCTTCGCGGGCCGCATATAAGATCGACGCGGGCCGCATGTATCCCGTGCGCCGCTATTTGTCTAGGCCTGGTCTAGAACAATTAAAGTTGTTTATAAATTCTTTCGCGGGCCGCGTAGAAAATCGATGCGGGTCGCAAGTATCCCGCGGGCCGATATTTGTCCAGGTCTGGTCTAGGCCAATTGAAGTAATTTATAAATTTCTTCGCGGTCCGCGTGTAAGATCGACGTGGGCCGCAAGTATTCCGCGGGCCGATATTTACCCAGGCCTGGTCTAGACAATGCTAGGCTGTGTTTAGACAAGACTTAAAGTTTATGGAGAAAATAGACATCACGGTTTAAAATTGTCTTGGTATTTATAATCCACGTTAATTAGTCCTCTAAACACTTTAGACAGATCTCGCTTA